>OX411809.1:1810000-2392029 GCA_948253155.1 Leucoma salicis
CAACAGCACACCTCTATAGTTTTATTTATAACACATTTCTGACAATGCTGTATGAGCTTTCTATGTAAAGATTAGACCTTATTATTAAAATAAATTCTTTTGTATAACTTTAACGTTCAAGACGTAAGAGTTCGTATATGGCCACGAGTTAATTTTAATGTATATATTTTTTTACATACCTTATCAGTTATTACAAAGCTGTAACAGAGCTATGTCTGTACATTCAAGATATTTTATTTAATAAAATGACTGTAATAGGCTATATAGGCGTGTCTAAACACAAAACAATTTTTTTTAGAATTTTTGTCTGTTTATCTGTTTGTTTGTTTGCGCATCACGCAAAACCTACTGAACGGATTTTGATGGAACTTTTTTTATTTTAAAGGCCTTGATTAGACTTAAAAACTTACATTTTATCCCGCTACTTTATCGGGAATCTGAGATATAACCGAAAAACTAGCTTTTGGCTGCGGCGAAGCCGCGGACAATGGCTAGTAACAAATAAATAAATAGTAATAATACCTCAAATATTCCACTCCCACAATCCAATCGCATAGCGGCGTTATTGCAAAATCTCAATAAATCAATTTTATACAAAACTAGTAAAATACAATGGTCGCCTCCGTGCTCCGTCCGTGTGGATTTGCATTAGTGTTTACATTAATCATTTCATACAATTCGGGTAATAAAAGCCATAAAACTTTGTATGGCGAGCCATTAATTGTCATTGACAGTTGACAGGAGCGAGGGCTGATTGACAAATGTCAGGCTCACGACTGACAAAAGACTAGTCAGCGGTACGTTATTTTTTTCATTCCAAATGGTTCCGTAGTGACGTAGCAAGTCAATTTATTTATGAATTTTGGCGAATTTGTGATATTTCGAGTGATTGTGTTTCGCTGTATGGTTTTTCTACACTTAACGATGTGTGAATGCATAATTGTGTCCTTGAAATGTATCTATTGCTTTATCACGTTTTATAATTTTTGTATTTTTTTAATGAGAACGCCGTTATTTATTGTGTACACTTCTTAATTCTAATATCTAGGGGAGAGACATCTCTCAAGAGGGTGTCGAGACTCTTTTCTCGTCTCTTCTCTACTTACCATCACTCGGGTGGTAACTTAAGTGTAAGTTTGCCACCGTTGTAGTTTAAAGCAAAGTACTCGAGAAAACTATAAAGAAAATACTAGAAAAACTAAAAAACTTCCTTACTATATTAAATAAAAACCGACGTTTGTATGTATGTTGCCTATGGCCTCCAACACGGCTGGAGCAATTTTGAAGAAATTTTCAGTCAATCTACATATTAGACCAGTTGGTGATCCTGTTAAGTTTGGTAGCGGTCGGATCAACAGAATCATTATTTTCGATTTTTAGTAATTTTTTGAATTTAGTGATTTTGAGGAAGTCATATCCCAGTTGCGCACTTGCAGTTCGGCAAGGTTAAGCAACTGTCAATCTGCTTTCATTAGATGGGTGTCCAAAAGTTACACTTATTTGTGGACACCTGACCTTCGTGATTCGGAAGGCACGTTAAGCAGTGTCAAATAACGTCCTGGCAGTCGTTTGTCAGTCTGGGAATCGAGGCTAGATAGGCAGTCGCTCCGTGTATAACTGGTAGATCAGCTACAACCGAACCGATCGGACGCCGACCCCATCAATGTTTGGAGTAAGGCTAGGGAGAAGATTTTTGGTAATTTTGTGTCATATTTTCACTACAAATTAATATAAGCCCACCCAAAACCGGGGTGGGTCGCTAGTATTGTTATAAAAGTAAAAGTTGCCATTCATCACGAAATTTTGCAAAATTTATATCTAATAAGCAGCTAAGCCGCCAGCGACCGGGGCGGCGCAGGCGCAGATACTTGCGCCTCATGCCACCCTAGCTGAGGCTGCGGGTGGATGGAGCGGGGAACGTCCGCCACCCGCAAGGCCTCCCGCGAAGGTGCGACGCTCCGTGTGCGGATGCGTCGCTCAGTAGAGGGTACCCGAAAGGGTAAGCCGCCTGCGGACCACCGATGGAATGTGACATAGTTCCAGTGGCCCGCCAACAAAGGCGGAGAGACGGCACACGGCGGGTTTCTTTAGTGGGTGAGGGCCCCACACTACCCTGTTCGTTGCCCCGAACGACGGGGTGTGCGGTTAGGAACATTTTTTCCCGCCTTAACAAAAAAAAAAATAGGATGTCCTCTGTCGCACGCTGGTGAACTGTCCAGCTCGGGAAGAACAGCGCCATGAACTCGTTGTTGAGTCTGGTCGAGGTGGATGACCGTTCACAGCCAGCCATGGTTTAAGCTGTGGTCCCTTTGCCATCATAGTTTTTGTGAGCATACAAAACGTAATCAGGAAATAAATAGCCGTCTCCCGTCCCGCAGAAGACGTACTAGGCACCAAAGGACACTTAAAGATCTCCGGCCCCCATGAGCGCTTACCTGAGTGTGTCGGCCTACCTGAGACCCTAATAGAAGCAGGCCTGAAACGACAGTGCACCTGTTTCGTGAGCCTCTCGATGAGGGAAAGCTAGGCCTCCAAATCAGATGGGACCACCAGGAACTGGAGGCCCAGACCTGTCAAACGTGGAATTATTCATACGCGGAGCGTATAACTCGCCTCGGGCTATAGGTAGTCTAAAGGTACACGCGATGTATTAGCAGGTATACCAATTCCATTAAGAATCCGGCAAAACACCTCCACCCACACATCCATCCATCAGCCTTTCAACGTCCACTGCTGGACATAGGCCTCCCCAAGAGAACGCCACAATGAGCGGTCTCGTCATGGGGGATAATGCCGTAATCGCCACGCTTGGCAGGCGGGTTGGCGATCGCAGTGAATGTTGTTAATACTCGAGGGAGTGCTGCTGCCCACTCCCCCGGTATTCCTTCAGTCGGCTCTTACGACTCCCGTGGGTAGAGAGGGGTGGGATAATTCTAAAGCCTAGCAAAACTTATTAAATTTTTTTTTTGGTCAAATGCATTAAGTAAAAAGCTGTATCACAGTTCAATGTTATTTGTTTATAGAAAAATGCAGTCGTACCATGATAATAATATATTTATGTATTTTTTGTTTTAAAAAGACCCTGCAAGAATAATCCTTGTATCGCGTGTGACTTCACAAACATGTAATTTCACGGACACAAAGTACACCCAGACTCAGAACAACCATGTGTGGATTACACAAAGACTTGCCCGGTGTGGGCATCCAATACACAACACTCTGGCGGGGTATCTCAACCACTTCGCCATCTTTGCAGTCCATTATTTGGGTATGGCTGTACCTGTGGTTACCGTAAGCATTGGCCATTGCATGCCCGCCTGCACTGCAACACTCGATGTTTGCATCGGTCCTTATGGCTGTATTGTACAGTCTTCTTTGGCTATATAATGTAAAACTTATAAAGAATCTTTTCTTTTTACCGTGTGGGGCCGGTTTGCCGTGTGGGGCCGGCTTTAGAATTGTCCCATCCCTCTCCACCCATGCGGGTCGTAAGAGCCGACTGAGGGAATACCGGTGGAGTGAGCAGCAGCACTCCTTCGAGTATTAACAACATCCACTGCGATTGCCAACCCGCCTGCTAAGCGTGGCGATTACGGCACTATCCCCCATTCTTGGGGAGGCCTATGTCTAGCAGTGGACGTTGAAAGGCTGATGGATGGATGGATGGATGTATAAAGAATCTAGTAAGGTGATGTTACAGATTTGCGCGTTAACCGAAACCAAATTTGCAAATTCTTAATTTTTATATATAACTTTGATTAGATTATATGAATATTGACTGACATTCCGTGATTATTATACCCTTATTTTGTTTGTTAAGGCGGGAAAAAATGGTCCTAACCGGACACCCTGTCGTTCGAGGCAACGAACAGGGTAGTGTGGGGCCCTCACCCACTAAAGAAACCCGCCGTGTGCCGTCTCTCCGCCTTTATTGGCGGGACATTGGAACTATGTTACATTCCTTCTGTGGTCCGCCGGCGGCTTACCCTTTCGGGTACCCTCTACTGAGCGACGCATCCGCGCACGGAGCGTCGCACCTTCTCGGGAGGCCTTGCGGGTGGCGGACGTTTCCCGGTCCATCCACCCGCAGCCTCAGCTAGGGCGGCATGAGGCGCAAGTACCTGCGCCTGCGCCGCCCCGGTCGCTGGCGGCGGTTCGGGTCAGTTGAAGAATCCTTCTCCCTGGCTCTCTCCACCGCTTCCTTTCGCGAGATAACCTCCTCGCAGAAGGCAGCGACCGCGGCCCAGATACTTAATCTGGGCCTGCACCCCAATCTGGACCCCGTCCACTGTGATCGAGGCGCCAGCAGGTGGCCGACGTCGGGGCCCATGGAAAAGTAGGGCCTCCGACTTGTCCAGGGCCACCCTAAGCCCCAGCGCCCCGATCCTCCTGACCACCTCCGAGGTCCCTAAGGTGGCCAGGAACGCCGCTTCCTCGAAGTTTCCACCCCGGGCTACGTCCAGCGTGTCATCCGCATAGCAGATGACCGCCAGCCCAGGGGGGAGCCGACAGCGCAACACCCAGTCGTAACCGATGTCCCACAGGAGCGGCCCCAGGACCGAACCCTGCGGGACACCGCACGACATGGGTCTCCTCACAACGTCCCCTATGCGGCGCTCATAGACGACGCTGCGGCCCTCTAGATAGTCCGCCACCAGCCGCCTCAGGTATACAGGCACCCCGTGATACCGAAGCGCCTCCCTGATACAGCTGAATGGCAGACTGTTAAATGCGTTGGCGATGTCAAGTGACACCGCCAACAGCATTTCCCCGCCAGTGACGACCGCCGCGGCCGCAGCCCTCAGACGCATGATCGCGTCGACTGTCGAACGACCAGTTCGAAAACTGAACTGGGCGTCCGACAAGTCGGGCCCGACGTCATGCAAGTGCTGGACAATGCGGGCAGCGAGGATTATCTCCAGCATCTTACCCGCCTCATCCAGCAGCACGATGGGCCTGAAGGCCCCGACCGAATCCAGCGTTCGCCCCGGCGTCAGCAGGAGTACCAGCCTCCCCTCCTTCCAGCAGTCAGGGAACCGTCCGGACGCCAGGCACTCATCCAACAGTCCCCTGAGGCGGGGCTCCAGGTGGTCCAGAGCCCGGGCGGGTATTCCGTCCGGGCCAGGGGCGGTGTTCTTGGAACGAATCCGCGCAACAGCCGCCCCCATTTCCGACGCAGTGACGGGTGGTACACTGAAGTCATCCTCCCGGTCGCTACCTGGCGGTGCCATGACCGACGATGTGTGCTCCACCCGTCGCGTGAATAGGCCCTCGACCACCTCGGTGAGGAGGCCGGGCTGAAGGGTCTCCGTGAGGGGGGGGGGGGCCTGGGCGCGAAGCTTATTCAGCGCCGCACGGTACAGGCGACCCCAGGGGTCACGATTGAGGCTGTCCAGCATGTGATTATTATACCCTGGAGTACCCTTTCCTCTATTTTTGAGACAACGCATTAATAATTATTGTAGGTCATTTTTAATAGGCTTGCTATTGCCACTCGTAATAGCCATAATTCTAGCCTCCCAGCTATTGCGAAATTCGTAATACAGAAACCCATTAACAGTCTTTTATCAAAACTCGCCACTAAACCCGGGACCTCGTAGTTCGCAGTCACATAAATAGTTGATATGAAATGTTACTTTCAGAACATTTGATTCTAATTGCTATCATTTCAACCTTTTAAAATTCTAATGCTCCACGAAACATGGGCATAAGTGCAAAATTGACATTTTATTCAATCGTCCGCTACGTGAGTGACAGCCGTCAGAGATACTGTCACAGCTGACAATTGACGAAGGATCGCCGATCGACGACCGGAGATATGTCAAAACAGACGTAGAAAGGGACAGATGTATTTTTTGTCAGGGAGTGAAAGGGACCTGTTGTACTAATGTTAATACTGTAGGGATTATTGACGGATTACTGAGAATAGACCTTATTTAGGCTGCGGCTGGTAGGGATAAATATGTAGCTACAAATACGAGTCCATGATATCAATTTTTGATTCAAATAAGTTTTATTTTAAGACAATTTTCTCATTTAGGAAACATATCTAAGAAATTCTCACAAACAATTGCCTTGTGCCAATCCAAAAACGTCATGTTGGTTTAAAGTATAAATTATTTGAGAATAAGGAAAAAGAGATTTTTTGTACTAGCGGGAATCGAACCCGCGTCTTTTCCAATCCGGGGAAGTGCTCTAAGCCACTGAGCTATAGTACAGGTACTTCGACCATCCCAATCTCCTTATTACATTTGTCTTTACGACCAGCGCCATCTATCGGAAGCATTTACATGCATTAAACCGATGTTTACCGGGTCATGTTGGTTTTTTGAGTTTCTCTGTTGGGGCCGGTTTCCAATCTGCACGGTAGCTAATCACCAGTGGGCACAATACACAGCAAGACGGCCTATCTGACCTTCATAATCCAAGTGGGACGTCTGGCGGCCACAGAACACCCAACTGGGTGAGTTCTAATATTGCCGATTGGATAATGGAGCCTGCTGGCAGGGTTTAGGGACAGATGCGTTGGGGCCACCGGAGCTGCTGAACCCGCGTTCCCAGTGTCCCTTAGGTGGTTTTAGTAGGTAGGCCCTTCGGGCAGTGTCCAGCATAACCTCTCTGGCATGCCCTTGCCATACAGGTAGGCGTAAAGCATTTCCCCACGTAAAACAAAAATTAAAAGCAAAAAGAATAGGGATTAGGGTATCAGGGTAGTACAGCGGAAGTAATGTGACTGCACACGGCGGGTTTATTTAGTAGGTGAGCGTTGTTTCAGCGTTATTGACGGACAAACACCCAAAATCTTCACATCTTCTTACCATTTATAATATATTTATGATTACGCTGGTTGCCCATATCTTTTCTTAGTTAATATTGTGCTTTTTGCAAACATATTGTTGAATATTACTAAAGGGCATACAATTTTATTTTCTCTCAAACAAAAGTAAACAAATCATACTTCATTCAACCGTCTTACGAATGACCGTTTCAGGCTCCCCCCTCCATATTCGGACTATTACACCCCATTGATTTATCGCTTATGAATCAACCTACACCCCTCGCTATTACGGGGGCTGATGTATCGTCCTGATAATGAATCTAGTTGTATTTTTGCGAGAAGCGTATGATGGAAATATGACGGGTGGGGGTTGTTGAGTTATGTGTCTGATGGGTTGGAGTGGAGGCTGTCCATTTTGCTATAGAGTGGGCATTTTGGGCATCAAATTACTGCTAGAAATATAAAATGAGC
Organism: Leucoma salicis; assembly: GCA_948253155.1. Lineage (NCBI taxonomy): Eukaryota > Metazoa > Arthropoda > Insecta > Lepidoptera > Erebidae > Leucoma > Leucoma salicis. The sequence goes on from OX411809.1 coordinate 1,817,250, forward strand.
AGACACAAACTATTGATTAAAACGTATTAAATAAGCATATTTAAGTATTTTTATATCTATACTATTATAAAGCTGTAACAGAGCTGTGTCTGTACATTTAAGATATTTTAAAAAAAAATAGCTGTAATATAGGCATGTCTAAACTCGAAACATATTTTTTTGGAATCGTTGTCTGTTTGTCTGTTTGCGCATCACGCAAAAAATATTTAAACTAGTTTTTTTTTTAGAATTTATTTAAAAAAAACTACTGGACGGATTTTAATACAACTTTTTATTTAAAGGGCCTTGATTAGACTTAAAAACTGGTATACATATTATCCCGCTGCTATATCGGGAACCTGAAATATAACCAAAAAACTACCTTTTGGCTTCGGCGAAGCCGCGTGCGAAGGCTAGTTTTTATACATATTTTTAGCATTTGACATGCTTAGCCATATAAATCAACACAAAGTTTGAAAATGTGAAATCGAAAATAACAATCATGTGCAAGATTTGAACCTGCAACTAACTAACTAACTTATCATCATGCCATTTCCCTTGCGGGGTAGGCAGAGAGAACAGGGTACCAAGAGGCTCTATTCTTGCATACATCTCTCGCTTCCTCAACATTTATAACTCTCTTCATACACGCTCGCCGGTTTCGGAGACTCCTGACTCCACCTTCCTTCAATACATGACCAATTTGGTCTAGGTAGGTAAGTCTCGGTCTCCCCCTGTACCTACATCCTTCCACTTGCACTCGCATTTGTATATATTCTTAGCCAGTCGCTCGTCCGGCATTCTTTCCACATGTCCGAACCATGGGAGCATTCCCTTTCGCATATTTACGCCAATACTCTCTTTCATACCTACTCGCTCTGGAACCTGCATCTCTTGGAATATCGTCTCAGATGCTTTTATTTTAATAAATATATTTAAAACTAACCATTTATTTTGATATTTTGATGTATTTTTTATGCATTTGACGAAAAATAACAGCCATGAGCAGGATTTGGACCTGTATGTCCTTGCCAATTCAGCTATCGTGACAATTGCTCGGGACTGCGAATCTCGATAACATATTCTTTCTTAACATCTTGGGTGACGCCTGCGCCGTCGACAGGTTCAAACCCTGCTCGTGACTGTTATTCTCGATTTCACATTTTCACACTGCGTTAAAGCATATTTAAGTTTATATACTTTTTGTTTTACTACTCATCTGGTGGCAAGTGTCAACAGCCGCTCATGGACTCAGGAATACTAAGAATATTGCAAAGTCGCTGCTCCTCTGTGATTTAGCGGATGGGAAATGAACAAATGGATAATCACCCACTACAACCACACATATTGAGGTGCTTGATGGTGGGTTACAGCAGTTGCGGCGGTACCGATCCGCTCGGGCCTGATAGCAGCTTAGTACTTTAACTTGGTGCGTAACCCTACCACCAGTAATGCGATGGGTGATAATTGTTTACTATATCTTCATCTTGTATGACCCTCGGAAAAGAATCTTGTATTTCTTTTACAACACGGATTTTTTTCATACTACATGGGGTGGGAAGCAAGCATACGGTTTTCCTGATGGTAAGTGGTTACCGTAACCTAAAGACGCTAGCAACACCAACACCATAGGCATCACTCGCGCTACAACATTTCCAAGGAAAGGGATAGGAGGTGAATAGGAAGGATAATAAGGAGAGAATACGCAGTATACTAAGTAGAGGATAGGGAGAGGGTTTGGGCCCCTGGCGCTCTCACTCACCATACAAAACACGACCGAGCCGGCCCATTCATGCTGGGACAAGCAAGGCTCAAAGGCCACTAGAAAATTATTTGTATAAAAATAGCATATCTGTTTGAAATGATATTGATATAGATACTCGTATTTAGCACTAAGAACTCATTCACCCTATCATCTAATATGGCAAATAAATTCAATAAGCTATCAAAAATCAGCCCGCTGAATGATATTAATTTAGCAATAAAGGCCACATTACACGGCCCATTTTTCACCCCCGCAAGGGCGCTATTGCACCGTCAACGTCTGCGTTTATCACGACAGCCTTGTGCAATGATATTGAAATATTATTTTTAGTTTTAAGTAAATGTTTTTTGATGAACTTATTTTTGTGTTTTGTTTACAAATAGTAAGTATAGCTGTTGAGTCCACATCTCCATAACAGTGGAAAGGTACTCTATGCCATAAAAGCCTTTTTTTATTTTCTTTTTATTACAAGAAAATCTCATCGCTTTTTAAATAGCTCATATTTTCAATTAAAAACTTGTATATAATTTATCTTGCTATTATGTCGGGTACTAAAGATATTACCAAAAAACAGCTATTACTAGGATTTATTAAAACTATAAAAATAATAGTTTCAGTTCATGAATTCACGTATTAAACAATATTTCTCGTGACGTAGAGTCCGCGTAATGAAATGAAACGAAACAATGAGTTATTCGTGGACCGTTTTGTGCAACGCTTTCCTATTTTTACGTTATTTAATGAAAAAATATCAAACACTGTTCTAATATAAATGTAATATATAAGATTCTCGTGTCACAGGTCACAGCGTTTGTCGCCATTCTACTCTGTAACGGCTTGACCGATTCTTATGAAATTTTGTGTTATACACAGGAGGTCTGAGAATAGGATTTTCTACACTAGAAATTCCCTAAAAATTCTCTAGAAATAATTTATATGGCAAAACAATGTTTGTTGGGTCCGCTAGTATATACTATTATAAATCTGTAACAGAGCTATTGTCTGCACATTTAAGATATTTGAGAAAAAATGACTGTATTAGGCTATATAGGCGCGTCTAAACACAAAACAATTTTTTTTTTAGATTTTTTGCCTGTTTGTTTGTTCGCGCATCACGCAAAAACTACTGAACTGAACTGATTTCGATGAAACTTTCTTTATTTGATAGCTATACATTAAACACAAAGTGAAAAATGTGAAATCGAAAATAACAGTCAGGAGCAGGATTTGAACCTGCATCTTCTGGATACCGTCCAGATGCTTTACCAATTCAGCCATCCTGACAATTGCTCCTGACTGCTAATTTCGATAACACATCATACTTAACGTCTTTGGGTGACGCCTGCGCCATCTGTCGGACGTATTTTCATACATTATACCGACCAGGTAAACTTAATTTTACAATTAAGATTTTTACCTAATAATGACGCAAACCCTATAAATATTTATATATATTTGTAGCATTTGACATGCTTAGCACTATACATTAAACACAAAGTGAAAAATGTGAAATCGAAAATGAAATGAATTGGTAAAGCATCTGGACGGTATCCAGAAGATGCAGGTTCAAATCCTGCTCCTGACTGTTATTTTCGATTTCACATTTTTCACTTTGTGTTTAATGTATAGTGCTAACCATGTCAAATGCTACAAATATATATAAATATTGATAGCTATAGATTAGATTTAAAAACTGGTATATATTTTATCTTGCTACTATACCGGAAACGTGAGATATAACCCAAAAACTAGCCGCAGGCAAAGGCTAGTAACTTATAAAAATCCTTGACGTTGTAACTGCATAACCGAACGTGATAAAATTTAGCATTTTTTTGGAATATGTGCCATATTTTTTTGTTAAGGCGAAAAATCGCTTTAACAAAAAAAAAGGTGAGTCATTCCATAAGCTATAGGTACTTAGTGAAAAATAAGCAACTGATTGTGGTATACTACCAAGTAAGAGCCCTCATTTATATCTAGACCCGAACGAGTAAGTACCATAGCTTTCTTTGTTTTATGGCCGTGATGTGTGAGTATATTCGATGTGTTTCAGTCACAGAAGACTGGTAGCCTTGCATATCCCAGCATAAATGTGAAGCAAAAGAACAGCAGGCGCTCCTATCGTTGCGTTTCGCATGGTAACAGAGTGCGGAAGACTCAAACAGCAACAAAAATTTGAGCTAATAGTATCCGTCCTTCGGAGAGCTGCACACCCCGTCGTTCGGAGCAACGAACAGGGTAGTGTGGGGAAATTTGTATAGACCTGGATGTCAGAAAAAAGATATATAAAACTAAAAGCCACGTAACAATATTATCATAAATCTGTCATTTAATTTAACAGGTTGTAGGGAATCCCTTACTGGTTGAGTTGCCACAGTAAAATTAAAATAAACATTGACAGTTACTTATGTCTGCATATAGATACTCATAAAAAAGATAAGATAGTTTTCTTTATAACGAATGATAAAAATTCCGAGAGAGAATTAAATATTCGAACAGATTTAGTTTATTAAAAAGCTTTTAACTGATATAAGATGTTTACTGTTTGATGTTTGCCGTTGGATGCAGACGGCGCAGGATCGCTCGTTGTGGCGCTCTTTTGGAGAGGCCTACATCCAGCCGTAAATAATATAAATGCTGACAGATGAATGAGATATTCGAATATTTAATTTAAAAGATTTTAAAGACTATCACCCATATTCTAAAACGTTTCCTCAACCTTTTCACGACTCGAACTCATCTGAGGTTACCTTAAGGAATATCTCAAGGAATCCTCGAAATTTGCATTCTTAGTTGAAAACTTGAACAAAGCTCTAGGAATCTCGAATGAGGTTGAGTCGAGGCAATACGTCATTAATTACGTCACTGTGTTGTAGATACAACATTGTTTTAGGCAATAATGCATTGATTTTATATCTGTGGTCACCAAAGAGTAGTATGTATAACCACAAAGTGATCACTCAAAAAGTCAACAGCAGTTTGTCTTTTTACATGATTTTTTATTATTTTTTTGTAGTGGCAGACGAGCCACGGCCCATCTGATGGTAAATGGTAACCGTTGCTCATTAACTCAACTATACCGACTATTGTTAAGCCGCTGCTCACCATTTCATTTCACTGATATGAAATGAAAGAATAAACGGCTATCTCCTGCTACAGCCAAAACGCAACGATGCGCTTCATGGTCGGTCACACGGGAGATGGTGGTGGCTTAGTCGCCTCAAACGACACCCGTGGGGAAAAAATGGGGTGGTGACACTTGTATTCTTAGTCCGTCACCACACGGACAAACACAACAACATGTTTACATACAAAAAGAAGAGAATATAACCACTACGCTTATTTACATAGGTACCTACATAGCAAACTTTGCAATTGTCGTTAGGTCTTTATGCCAAAAACAACTATCCTTTTTTTTTTTTTTTGTTTAGGCGGGAAAAAACGTATTTAACCGCACACCCCGTTGTTCGGGGCAACAAACAGGGTAGTGTGGGGCCCTCACCCACTAAAAAAACACAACTATCCTACGCGAAATATTTATTTGTTTGGATAAATCTGCTATAATTATGTTAATCTAGTGTTTTTTTTTGTCTACTGATCAAATTCATACCAATCCGTTTATTCTTTTAGTCATGATCTTCGTACGTATTTTAACGTTGCGACTTTAAGACCTCTTATTTGTAAAAGTCACTTTTAAAAGAAAATCTATAAACACCTTTTTTTGAAAAAAAATAATAAAGCCAACTACAACAGAAAATATAGTTTTCAACTCCTTAATTTACTGCTTTTTACTTAGCTATTGTTAATTGAAATGAAGAGTAATACGAGTATCATAGTACACCAAAAAAAAAAAAACATTTCAGTTAACACAAGATGTTTTTGTTGCGTTTCATGCTTCACATCAGAGCTTTTGTACTAAAATGCCTGTTATAATAATTAAAATAAAAAACTAGTAATTTTATGGAAAAGAATATCTTGACATTATGCATCAAGTACCCGGTTCAAATTGTAATGCATTATAAAAAGGATGGTAATTCTGATCTATTATCGTTTTTAGTTCCTGTAAATGTTTTTACTTGCTATCTGACTTCTATACGATCGAGCAATAGGGCTTTTGTGATTGAGCTTGGCTCATCCGGGTGATGTAATCACTGAGAGCGAGTATTGGTGGTTTTATGTATTGCATTGCTTAATTGGAAACTGAACATGGTCTACTTACATCATAGTGTACCCCTTTTCAAAAAGTAATGTTGTTCGATACAAATTTTCCTTCTTAGTGCCAAATCGCTTAAGGCACTTGACAAAGTCCGGTTTTGGTGTCCGCATCCTTCAGGAATAATGATAACACGCTCTGATTAAAATGGCAGATTTTGATACGACATTATAAACCGTGAAATTGTAATATTAATCTGTTGCACATAAGCATTTACATGCATTAAACCAAATGTGATAAGTAGATTGGGATGATCGAAAGATCTGTACTATAGCTCAGTGGTTCAGAGCACTTCCCCGGATTGGAAAAGGCGCGGGTTCGATTCCCGCTAGTACAAAAAATCTCTTTTTCCTAATTCACAAATAATTTGTACTTTAAAAGTGGCGGAGCATGTCAAATGCTAAAAACTATAGATCAAAAATGTTTAAAAAATCGCGCCATCAAATAGTATGCATTTTAATTGCAAAATTAAACTTACTATATTGGTTTAATGCATGTAAATGCTTCCGATAGATGGCGTTGGTCGTAAAGACAAATGTGATGAGGAGATTGGGATGATCGAAAGATCTGTACTATAGCTCAGTGGTTCAGAGCACTTTCCCGGATTGGAAAAGGCGCGGGTTCGTTTCCCGCTAGTACAAAAAATCTCTTTTTCCTTATTCACAAATAATTTGTACTTGATGAAGATAATATCATGGGCACTTTGGTTTCGCTTGTAGAACTTTGTTGAGTTTTACGTCGTCGTCATGTGAAAATTCTCACTGCTAATGCTTTTATAAACGCATCTTCTCTGGCCAAATTGTGAGCTTCCAAATTTTTTTATGAATCTGTTCATGTTCTTCATTGGATACAAGAGCACAAAGAAAATAATTGTTAGATTTAAGACAGTTCTTGTCATAACATCTATAGAGATGTGTGTATCAAAATTATTTCAGGCTTTTCAATGCGCCCCCATCTATTTGTCAGCTAAATTTTTATATCCAAAGCAATGGTACGGAAGGGGTCTTTTTACAGAAAAAGAGGTATTACATAATAATAACCATATTACATAATACTTTTCAGCCCTAGGGAGAATCGTTTTCGAATGACAGCTGTCAAATTATTAAAAAAAAAACTAGTTCTATTTTCACATTTCTATTGAGACTTATTCTAACTTACTACATACACTCAATCACAGCGCGATGTTTAATTGAAATAACAAACTTAAGTATTAAATAAAGATTTTTTTAACGACCACCTATTATAATTTACTTACTTTCAAATATTTCTTTAAAATAATATAGTTTTGGGTAAATTATTTTATTCTGAAAGTAGGCCTGAAGTTGCCTGAGGAGCGGGTTGACTGTAATACTTTTCAGCCCTAGGGAGAATTACTTTCAACTGACAGCTGACTATGAATGATTAAAATGAAAAATAATGGCTGAATAGCTGACAGGCCACAGAAAAAAAAACAAAGTCGGCGGGAAAACGGCGATTCCAAATTCAATTTTTTAAAGTCTCCCATTTTTTCTTTAGCTAATTCATAATTTTTATTTTTAGTTTCCTCGTATTTGTAATGAAAAGCACAGTGTTTACATCGGGATAAAGACTTATTTAGTCCCAAGACGAATAGTTCGAGGGTCCTTTCATCCCTAGGGTAACAACTACTACTACTATTAAAACGTCCTATTGAAACGTCGTACCTATACACATGCGAGTTTTTACAATCGATAGAGCTTCCAAATGTAGAAAAAGTGTTTTTGGTAAAAGTGACACGGTCTTAAAGTCGCAATGACGATTTACATACTAGTAGGATTGGTAAATTAGTTAACGTTTTCTTATTTCATTAAAGTAAGGGAGCCGTGTGCCGTGTGGGGCCGGCTTTAGAATTGTCCCACCCCTCTCTACCCACGGGAGAAGTAAGAGCTGACTGAGGGAATACCGGGGAAGTAGGCAGCAGCACTCCCTCAAGTATTAACAACATCCACTGCGGTCGCCAACCCGCCTACCAAGCGTGGCGATTAAGGCACTATCCCCCATTTGTTGGGGAGGCCTATGTCCAGCAGTGGACGTTGAATGGCTGGTGGATGGATGGAAAGGAGCATGCTAATTGCTAAAAATCTTTTAGCTGTCAGGAAACTTGGGTGAAAACTATGTATTATGTAAAAATAAGCACAAAGATTAAATCTATATCAATCTTGATATATCGAACTACAATTCAATCGTTATTATTCTCAGTGAGCATACTAATAGTAGTTGAGCTATAAATCATCTATGTGTTGGTAATTAATGAAATTTATATCCGATATAAATTATGATATTCTGTACTATAATTTTGCCCGCGCGTATGGTGAATGAGGTCATTGCTTTTAGGACCCATTGTACTTGTAATAGTGTAGGTAGGTTATTAGTATCCCTGATATCCACTGAAGTAAAGTCATGACGTTCCAGTAGTTCACTAATACAAGCAGATAGACGGCACACGGCGAGTTTATTTAGTGGGTGAGAGACCCACACTACCCTGTTCGATGCTCTGAACGATGGGGTGTACGGTTAGGTACACTTTTTTCGGCCTTTACAAAAAGAAAAAAAAAATAAGGCAGAAATGTAAAATTTAAAACAATGTAAAACAATGCCATTTTTTATATTAAAATAAATTTAGATTAAAAATGAAAAATATACGATCTGTAAATAAAAATCTTTAACTAGCTAATAGTACAATAGTACATTGTTATCCTAGGGGTGAAAGTAAGTTTTTAGTTTCCTCGTATTTGTAATGAAAAGCATAGTGTTTACCTCGGGATGAAGACTTATTTAGTCCCGAGACGGGGTTTAGCGCCCGAGTGCAGAGAGGGCACCTATAGTTCGAGGTCTTTAACCCGAGGTAAACACTGTTCATTTCATTACGAATACAAGGAAAGTAAAAATAAAAACATGCAAAAATGAGTGAAATTTAATTTACATCAACTGCTGAGATAATTATTTATTTAAAGTTTTTTTTTTGTGGCCGGCCAGCATAACAACCATTATTTTTCATTTTCAACATTGAAAAATATTTTACCCAAATCTATATTATTTTAAAGAAAAATTTGAAATAAGTAAATTATAATAGGTGGTCGTTAAAAAAAATCTTTATTTAATACTTAACTTTGTTATTTCAATTATACATCGCGCTGTGATTGAGTGACTGTAGTAAGTTAGAATAAGGTTCAATAGAAATGTGAAAATATAACTAATTTTTTTTTTATAATTTGACAGCTGTCATTCGAAAACTATTCTCCCTAGGGCTGAAAAGTATTATGTAATATGGTTCCGGTGGCCCGCCAAAAAAGGCGGAGAGACGACATACGGCGGGTTTCTTTAGTGGGTGAGGGCCCCACACTACCCTGTTCGTTGCCCCGAGCGACAGAGTGTGCGGTTAGGAACATATTTTCCCACCTAAACAAAAAAAAAAAGGGCTGAAAAGTATTACTTTCAACCCGCTCCTCCAAACCTACCTTCAGAGTATGAGTAATGAAAAGTTCATTAAATCCTTTCAGTTATACAAATATAATATTGTTAAATATATCAGGTAGCAGTAGATAGCACAGTCATCAGGCGCAGGTACTCGTGCCTGCACCGCCCCAGTCTCTAGTGGCGGTTCGGCACAGCGGAAGAATCGTCTTACCTAGTACTCTCCACTGTTTCCTTCTGCGAGATGAGCTCCTCGAAGAAGGCAGCGATCGCGGCCTAGTTCCAGAATTTTACTGACAACTCAATCTACGTTCACACTCATCAAATTGTATTATTACTTCGCACGGTCACCATCTGTATTTTACTCAAATAAGAATCACGTTTGTTGCGACATATCTGTTTTAGGGGACTAGTAGAATTTCTTTATGAAATATACAGATGTTATAAAGGTACCTAATAGGTAAGCTAACCTATACATATAGAATAACTAACAGTAATAGCGCAGATATAAGTAATCAATGAAATGAAATGCTTGCCGATAGATGGCGTTGGTCGTAAGACAAATGTGATGAGGAAATTGGGATGATCGAATGGTCGGTAGGATAGCTCAGTGGCTTGGAGCACTTCCCCGGATTGGAAAAGACGCGGGTTCGTTTCCCGCTCCTTCTAAAAATCTCTTTTTCCTTATTCACAAAAATTTATACTTTAAAAAGAAGCGGAGCATGTCCATCCTACCATCCATTGGCCTTTCATCGTCCACTGCTGGACATAGGCCTCCCCAAGAGAACGCCACAGCGAACGGTCCTGTGCCGCCGGCTTTCTCGTAGTCCACAAACGCTAGACACAGAGGCCGATTATACTCCTCGGTCTTCTGTATAATCTGGCGCGGCGTATGTATGTGGTCTACGGTACTATAGCCTTTTCGGAAACCGGCTTGTTCGGGAGGCTGGAAGTCGTCGAGCCTGCGCGTGAGTCGATTTGTAATGACCCTCGAGAACAACTTATAGACATGGCTCAAGAGCGAGATGGGTCTGTAATTCTTCAAGAGGGTTCTGTCACCTTTCTTGAAGAACAGCACCATCACGCTCCTGGTCCACGACTCTGAAACGTCGCCCCTGAGAACAAAGGAATTGAATAGCCTCTGAAGGGCTTTGAGGACTGGCTTTCCGCCTGCCCTCAGAAGCCCTATAGTAATTCCGTCGTCTCCCGGTGCCTTTCCGTCCTTTAGTTGTTTGAGAGCCATTTTGATCTCGTACAGGCTGACGTCCAGGATATCTTCGGTATAGTGCCGAGTTAGCTTGGATCTGGGCTCAAGGACCAAGCTGACAACAGGGTTCTGGGATCTGTATAACTGTCCATAGAACTCGTGGACCTCTCTTATTATCTCATCTTGAGCATGTCAATTGCTAAAAAAATATAGATCTAAAAAATCAATGATACCCCAATGCTCATGCAACTTTTATTCCCTGTTATACAGAGTAGTGAGAGTTTCAAACCCACTAAGAACCTTTGGTTCATCATAATTATTATAAATTATAATTTTAATATATGTGCTACTAAATAGTCAAGTAGGTATTTGAAAATAACTAATAAATTAAATTGTAGTTTTTTTTTCGACCGATTACTTTTCCACTCGGCACTCCTCTCAGAGTGAGTGAGATTCAGGCCGTTAACAATTACGCTGGCTGATTGCGGGTTGGCAGACTTCACAAGCCGTCGAGAATCGATATTTTCCTTCATTGAGCAGTGATAATTTGTAAACAAATACACACATATTCTGGAAAAATCTCAAAAAGACAGTCGTGTGCCGTGATCTTGGACTGGGAATTGAACTTGACACCTTTGCAGTCCTTGGTTTTACCACCATCACTGTTTTTTTTAGACTATGGATATAATTTTTTTAGTAACAGAATTGTGAGTCTCAACATTTTCAATAGCGCAATTTTGTTTCACAATATCAGATACAACTATCTAAGTTAACATATTATGTTAAAGTACAACGTCATAAAATACTTGAAATTACACCCAGCCGATATCCAAAAACAATGTCCAGATCGACTATAAACGTCAACATATTTTGAACTTTATATCAAATAAAATAAAGTCACTTCTATATAATATTAACAACGAATGCAACTACGCGACTGAATAAGTTTTTTTTTCAATTAAAAAAGACTTAATTTGTTCTGGATTGCGCAAGCGATTTTTTTATTTGTCGGTTTAACTTTAGAGTTGGAAGTAGCTTGTTAAACAACACGTTATATGACCTATTAACTCAAAAAGGTTATCCACGAAAATGTTAATATAATAGTTGCTTCAGTACTACGGGTTTTGTTAGCGTGAAAGCATAAATCAATTTTATGGCCTCATCTAAATCAAACGCGTTTTAATGGTTGGCCCACGTCATATCATGCCGTAGTATGATAATTTACTGCTACTATGTGACGAATGTTAGAAATAAAGGCCCTTTGGACCCCCTACTCCACCCCCTCCTCCGCGGGCCCCTCGTAGGGATTAGTTTTATGTCCTAAACCATCGTCGTAAATATGTCAGCTGGTATCTCGGCGCGTGTGTCACAAGAGATAATTTTTGAATTTACTCGTTTCATTGATGTGGGTGAATGAAGGTTTGGGTTACGTTGTAATAAAAAAATCATTGGTTTTTTAATAGTTTCTTAGGTAATAATCAAATTTCACTTCCTTGTATATTTTGTAAGTGTAGGTATATTAAATACGTTGGATTATATTCAGATGTACCTATACTACAGACTTTGAAGTAATACGATACAATTAAGTATTAATTTATAAGTAGTTATGGATAGCTAAAGGCTTTCTATAAACATAATTAAATGGTGTCTACTACCTACACAGCGGACAGAAAGGGTTTGTTAACAAAAACATTGATTTAATTCACATAGTGTGAATGTGAAATCTAAAATAACATTCACGAGCAGAATTTGAACCTGTATCTCTTGGAATATGTTACGATGTAACCGAACAAATTACTATATAAATTATAAAGTCGCATATTCAATTGATACCGGATACCATATCCGCAAAATTAAAATACGCGCGGTTGCCTAGGCCCCTACCCAGTTAGATTATCGCCAATGGGTCGCATGATTCCACTCCCAGGCCAGAAAGGCCAGAATCAAATATTATTACCATATATGACCAGCATACGAGCAGAGTACGCCAGGGTTCGAGAACGTTCTATGGCTACTCCAATCGCAAGCGTATGGATAGGAAAAGTTCTAGAACAAAAAACTATCCACCAATGAGTAAGTCGAGGCAACAGCGCTAAAAAGAGATGGCAAGTATAATCTTAGAAGGGGGTATTATTAGTCAAAATATAAATATGGAACAGGAGGTAGTTTTTTTTCTCTCAGACTAAATTATCGTGTGTGTCAAGGCAGATAACACTGCTCAAAATAATAGAGTAATCAAAGCATTATTTTTGCCTAGGGCATTTAAAAGTGTGTGACTTAGAAAACCCCAAAGGTACGTTTTATAATCATTTCTATTGTAGGAATCATTTTCCTTCGTTTACTTTATTGGTATAACCATATTTGAAAAGTAGATTTTTACGTGTAACTGTTCTATAAAACTCGTTCTAACGAGATTTATTAGTATAATCATATTTGAGAAGTAGATTTTACGTGTAAGTAATTGTTCTATAAAGTTTGTTCTAACGAGACGATTAGACGTATTGTATAATACATACCTATCAATCATTTGTTTCAAAGGTACATAATTATCAAAAAACATCATACTGTTCGTACAGAGATTATTACCTATTTATTTAGCACTACACAATATTTCGTACCCACCATATATTTTTTAATTTGTTAACGCCACCAGGTCATAAAGTTAAACAATAAGTAGAATTCCTAAAAGTTTTGACACAATACTTTCCCTCCAGAACTGAGCGGAAGGGAGCGCCGGTCTTAAATATACCGCCCCCCATATTTAGTCACTAACACCCGAATAAAAGGTAACGTACATTTCTTTTACAATTTGAAATTAACCTCTAAAATAGCCCATCTCTGCTGCACAATTTCGTGTGTGTTAAGATTCTTATGGAGGAATATTTCACCCTTTGGCACATATATTTTTTTATTGTTACTACTCGTCATTTTATTACGTTAGATAATTTTATTTTACATATCTAAATTTTTTACACTAATTTAGTTGACCGAAATTCCTCCAAAAGAATTCTTATTGTAATATCTATACCTTTAAATTCTTTGCAAAATACCTTGTAATACTCATAACATAGTTGTCATTCCATAGAATTTTTATTCCTGATTTGTTAATACTAATTATTTAAGATTGTAACATACAACTGCATTTAGAATTTTATTCGCTTCTACCTGTAAAATATAATAGTTCGCATACTGTATATAATTTAAGAATATTGCTTTTTGCTACTTACTACTACTTAACATCACGCTGTCTCCCTTGTGGGGCAGACAGGCATTTTAAAATTATTTTCTGTTAGATGTTATATATCATCACGCCGTCGCCCTTATAGGGCAGACAGGCATTTTAAAAACAGTTTTATCATTAGACGTTACTTGTCATCTAGACTATTATGCAAGTGGTTTTTTTAGAATTAAATTTTAAATAATTATATAATTTCGAATTTTCTTTTATTTAAATTGTTAGGGATTTTCCCCGTAACAAATACCATCTCAGATGCTTTGCTAATTCAGCCATCGTGATAATTCTTCAGGACTGCGAATTTCGATAACACATTCCTTTTTAATATCTTGGGTGATGCCTGCAGCTACACCTAATTGCAGTAGAGCTCTTTTTTACACTTTTACAAATCATTTGTTCTTTAAAATGGCTAAGCAACTCAAATGCTTAAAAATATATGTCCGTGGGGTGACGGATTAAGAATACAAGTGTCACCACCCCATTCTTTCCCACAGGTGTCCTATGAGGCGACTAAGGGAAGTAAGCAATTATCATCCATTGCATGACTGGCGGTAGGGCTGGGTACAAAGTGGGAGTACTCACTTGGTATCGGACCCAAGCGGGTCGGTACCACCATCTGACATCGTGACCAGCCATGAAGCACATCGTTGCGTTTTCGCTGTGGCAGGAGATAACCGTTTATTCTTTCATTTCATATCGGTGACATGAAATGGTGAGCAGCGGTTTGACAATACTCTCGGTATAGTTGAGTCCATGAGCGACGGTTACCATTTACCATCAGATGGGCCGTGGCTCGTCTGCCACTATATGCAATAAAAATATATATATATATAATATACAAAACATTAATTTGATTTCATGTTTTACAACAAAACGTGAGGTATTTAATACAAGATGCGACATCGGAACTTTTTTCGGACTTTCCGCGTGAACTTGAGAATATAAAGACAACAGATATCAGTCTACGGCACAATGATGGTCTCTATGCAACAATTGCTATTCCAAAGGACATTGCCTACTTTTTTCTACGAAAAAAAAAGTAGCCAATGTCCTTGTCCTGACCGGTTCTTAATAAGTTTTTATTGCCCAACGTGGTAGACGAATCAGAGCTGGTACAGTGGTGTAAAACGGCTACGAGTACTCTAGTACCCAACCCTACCGCCAGTAATGCAATGGGTGATACTTACTTCACTTAACAGCCTCGTACGACACCCTTTGGGACAGAATAGGTTGGTAATACTTATATTGTTAGTCCGACACTTGATTGATTTCTACAATCTCGATGCATACTGTACCTATTACCTATAACGGAAGATCCGATGCAATTAAACGGGATAGATTCCCTTTATAGTAGTTTTATTTCACAACGAAATCTTTCACGATGGCTTAAAAACCAGGTAACATTATACATCAATATATTTTACAGCTGGTTATTATCGAGAAGGTGGTGGTCCTTGTTCGGCAAAGTGAGAATTATAGTTCCCAAATATATCCCGCCAACATTGGCTTCCGTTGGTCAATTTGACATTAATTCTTCATCAAAAAGTTTCACATACTTAAAAGGGACGATCATAAAATAAAGTAAGTTTAATTTTTCATACAGAAAAACATGTTAATCAGTATTACGATCTTAAAAGCTAACGATTTTGTATCAATTAAAAAGTTCTAAAAAGATTTTGTACCAATTAAACCGTTCTAAAATAACATTAAAACATCGGCTTTTCTCAAACGGTCTATCAATATTGAATAAAGACATAACGTGGTCGCATCTTATCGGAACAAATAAAAAAGTCCGAAAATCGTTATTTATCTATTTTACGACGCACGCCACTCCGGATTGGTGACGTAAAGTTATGCTCCATGGCCATAAACCAACCTGTACACGATTGGTCGTCCACCACTAAATCTACCATTTTAGTGACCATGATTTTTATGGGTATACCATAAAACTTAGGTGTCAATTGGTTTTAAATAAAAAAACATGTTTCCAATTAAGTGCTTTTCTTGTGTATGTATAAATACATAATATACATATTAGTATATACTGGACCTCACACTGTTACGATCACAGTCGTGTTAAGCAATGTTAAGGAAGGATCCAAGTAACAGTCACGAGACAGCCCCAACGACTGTCTTGAAGCTAACCAAAGACTTCGCATAAAAGGCCAGGCTTGACCAAGAAAGTACCAGTAACTATCCGTAAGTATTCCTATGCGTTTCGTCGATTAACAGTGAACGCTGGAGGCCCAAACTTCTTCGTTCCCCTCACAGTTTTCTTCGGCCCCTATTAGTTTCCTTGGTGATGGCAATACAGTGTTAGTGTAGTAAAATTCCTGTTTTTATAGCGTCTATAGGTTTCAGTTACGTCCTACCATTAGATGCAATATATATTCGCTTGACCTCCTGCAGGAGTTCTGCATAAAAGAAGGAGAGATTTTTTACTTTGACTAACCTGTGAGTGTACTTTTGCTAGACAGTATCTTTGTGATTCTCGTCGGTACTGTTATTTTGTATTTTGTCTCCTTTTTACAACAGCTTCGAGTTACAACTATGTATTTTTAAAAACAACAACCAATAAAATAGATGTTATACTTGGTAAGTGTAAAATATTTGTTTAGTGTGAGGATGAAATCCGCAATACTCAGCACATTTAAACAATAGTTACTTTTAATAAACAACCTATTTCGATAAAATAGGGTTGTGTGGTTCTCATCGACACTTGTATCTTAGGTTCCAAGTTAAAACCTCAACACCTCCGCTTTCACAGCCCTTTGTCTTACTATTGTTTTTAAAAAATAAAATAAAAAAGTTACAACTACCAATGGTGGAAACACAAAAATTCGAAATTTAAACGTGTAGCAGCGAGTGGTGCGAGTTTGTCTAAACGCGAACTTGCCGGTCCCCTCTACTACATAAATCAATTTGTCAGTTGCACTTTGACGTAGACATACACACGTTGTACGTGTAGACTTTGGAGTTTTTGTAGTTTTTTTTTAATGTAAAGCAGTATTTTGTGACTAAGTCTTTGTAGGATTAAATATATATTTCAATGGTATTATGTTCTAAATTGCAATGATGGCAAAGACGGCGGAATGGCGTCTTGTATGTCGAGCACGATATGTAAATTATAACATAAATGAAAATAATAATATAAATTTTCCATATAAATGAAGAGAAATAGCGAAAATGTGAAATCGAAAATAATGCCAGTTGGAATAATGTATGTAAATACATCCGACAGATGGCACAAGCGTCGCCCAAGATATCAAGAAGGAATGTGAGAAATGTTCCTAGTCCTGAGCAGAAGTCATGATGGCTGCATTAGAAAAGCATTTGGTACGGTTTTCCAGGAAATTTAGGTTCAAAACCTGCTCGTGGCTGTTACACATTTTCGCACTTTGTGTTCATCCATTGTGTATAGATATAAATATTTTCTGATAATCTATAAGCTACAAAGCTGTAACGTTTGTTTTAGAATTTATGTTTGTTCACGCATCACTTAAAAACTACTGAACGGATTTTCATGAAACTTTTTTAACACAAAGTGTGAAAATGTGAAATGGAAATAACAGTCACGAGCAGGATTTGGACCTGCATCTTCTGGATACTGTCCAGATGCTTTGCCAATTCAGCCATCGTGATCCATTTATTTCACCTATCGGTGCTCACAAAGTTCTCCCTTAGCTTCCACACATAAATATTTATATCGACATCACATTTTTTTTTCAGAAACTTAAACCTTGACATATAAAGTTAATGCTATTAGCTCTTCCAAAGGTAACGTTAAAAATTGTTGAAGATGAAAGATCTGCTGCTAAGAACCCTTTTTTATATTAAGGCGGGAAAAAAAAATCCTAACCACACACCCCGTCGTTCGGGGCAACGAACAAGGTAGTGTGAGGCCCTCAATACTTTTGAAATTGTCACTTATTAGCTGTCCTGTGGCGTATTGTCAAATATTAACTTCTTATCAGACAGACAGCTTGTGTAGTATTATAGGGTTTTTAATTAGACCCTAGTCAACAAAATATTGACAATTATAACTTTTGGATGATGAATTTAAACTCAACCGCCATATTTGTATATCCTGTCAAATATCTTAGTATTTCTAAAACATCGAGTTTAATTTATTGTTTACTGATAGCAACGTGTAATAAATAATTTTCATTATACATTCGAATAAATCAAAGCAAAACACGTTTTTTAATAATTTATGCCTTGTCAATGCATTGCGTCACTATTTAAAGTCACTGGTTTTAAGACGTGACTGATGCGATAAGCCTTGATCCATCCACGTTTGGCCTTCGAGTTACTTTGATCTTAGTTTACTTTGTTAACATAAGGATTTTGTAGGTTTGTCACTTATCAATATCAGTCATAGTACCCTAAAACTACCAAGACGTAAATTGCACTTTTCTTGGTAAATTAACGGGTAATATGTATAATAACTTAATATAAGCGTATAATATCCTAATACGATTTTGGGTTAATTTTACTCTGTGGTGCTCCCTTGGGAAAAGAGTTTTGGCGGGAACATGAAAAAGATCATGTCGTTGCTCTGTATAGTTTTCCAAAACCCGAATTACTTCAAGTATGTATGTGGCATTTTACTCATTAACTATTTGTGTATATGCATAGGTGTTGACAAGTGACGTGGTGCGGCATAACGTGTATTTTTTTGTTGCCTTCAAAGAAGTTTCCAAGAACGGCCACCACCTTACTGAGGCATGACTTTGACTTGACTACAACTAATTTTATATGACTAACTTGGACTTTGACTTGTATTTCATAAATTAAACTTACCTGTGATCAGAGGGTAACGAAGTTGGTTTCAAGTTTCTGTTAGGCTGATGGTTCTGAGAAACCAAAGCCTTAAACTCATTTAGGTATCTACATAAAAACAATATTGGGAAAACCTATGTCTCGTAGTAGACAATAAAAGGTAATGGATAGACGAAGTAGAAAGAATACCAAGTCCAAGTTACACACCCACGATTCGCCAGCTATGTTTAAGTCCCACTTAAAAGGGCCTAACAAGCCTATTGCCGTCTACCGGGCACATTTCCAAACTCCGGGCTCCTACTGAGAATTTTTATGTTTATGAAAAAGCTCAATAACATTGTCTGACCCGGGGATCGAACCCGAAACCTCATGATCAGCAGTCGTACACACTACCGCTGCACCACCAAGGCAGTTATTTATTGCTACTTCGATGCACTAAATAATAATTGATAGAGTATTATTTTATACTAAGGAATTTTAAATCTGCTTAAACTGCTGTTTATATGAATTATATAAGTAAAAAACTTTATGGAGCAATGGATAGCTTAATGGTAAAGCCAAAAAATGCGAATACAGAAAAATATATCATACTGTTTCTCTTTCTAAATTTCCAGTTGACATTTGCAATTCGGTATTTTCTATCCTATTACATGCTATTGGCACTTTTATATTAGAAAATATACGAAGTAATATTTCTCCCGATTCCCTTGCATTGGTTCTAAATGAAACGATCGCGCGATTACGCTACGTGTTTACTCAATAATTCGACGCGACTGACGAGTTGGCGCAAGAGATCAGCGATATGCGATTTCCAAACTTTTTTAAAACCTAGTTAAATAATAACCCTCAGTAATAAAAAAAAATCTGGATATTACTCTGACAATAGTTTGAATAGCGAATTCTTAAAATTATTTATTTTTGTTTAAGTAAGTTGTTATAATTTAGATTAGGTATTTCTGAGGAATGTTAATAATCATAACTTTCATTATTTAAAACAGACGAACCACAATAAAGCTACGGGACTTCGGAGTTTTGAATATTTCTTTTTTGAGTCTTAGGGTATTTTTTACTAGTGGTCTCGATTTAGCGTTTCTGAGATGGAGTTCCAGCTTTCATAGTGGGTAACAAAAGGATGGCAAATCATCATTGATCTATTCTCCTTTCCTTTAGCATGTATCTGAATATTTTCGTCATTATTACCATTGTATCTGACATGCTAAGCTAATTACGTATAGATTCTCATCTCCAATAACTTACGCCAGTTGGTATCGCATGCGATCCGGCCGCGACTCGTCATTTCTCGCATTGTCGTAATCCGCTGATTTACTAGCGACATTAATCAGGTTGACGGCCGATAGGGACTAAGTCTCAACAAGGTTGTCTCGTGCAATCAACACACCAGTTATCTCCATCCACATAAGATCTAAAATCCTTCAACAGTAAACTTTCTTACATGATATTAACACTACTGCATGTTATTGCTTGTAATTCTTTTTGCGAATTTTGTGAACGTGTACATTTTTTTTGTTTCATACGCGTTTTATTTGTCTAGTGCGACATGTTGCTGATTTATTGGCCGTTTCTTTTTATTTCTGTTTTAGAGGGTTTGACTGTAACGCGAGATTTTAAAGCATGTTGAGATGATTATTTATATTGTATTGTTTGGTATTGTTGTAGTTCCGGCGGTGTTAGGAAATTTCGATACGCGTGGAAGCGAATCTTTCAAATATGCATTTAAGAAAAATGTGCTACACTACAGCACTGGTATTAAATTTAATAAGGATATACTTTCAGCTGTCTCGGAATGGATTGACAGAGGCAGAGAAAATGAAAGAAATTTTATTAACCTTGTCAGTTTCTCAAAAAGAAAAATAAACAAGCATACGTGTTGCTTGATGGTAAGCATTTACTTTACGAAGGGGATAAAGAAGGGTTACTTTTCAACTATCTTCATGCAATCAAATTAACACCTAAAGTGGTTCAGGTCGAATTGCCTCTTCAACCTATCTCTATTTCCACTCCACTGCCTATCCCTTTCCTCAGAAAAATATTGACAATGCGGTTGTGTTTTTGTTTTCATTGCTTTTTAAGCAAGAAAACTACGTTCGTCACTCGTAGATCTATAAAAAAATGTTATTAATTTACTGAAATTTGTATGGATTTCAACCACTCGCCATGAAGTCCAGCCAAAAACTTAGTGGTAAGACCCCTAGTGTTGCTAGCGTAGACAGGCTGTGTTTATAGTGATAGTTTACCATCATTCAGACCGTATGCTGATTGCCAAGTACCTAGTAAAAAAAACTAGTCTAAAATATTTATCATCTGTTAAAACAGACTTGTGTTCGTCACCCCTTCCCCATTCTAATCAGAGATCATAAATCGAAGCGTATTATACTTTTAATTCAACTCTAGCACAAGATTTATGTCTTGACAACAAGATACGGATTTATGATACTTCAACGGCAGCCATCTTGAATGTAGGATCGCGATCTGAGTTTGCTTACGAGATGCGCAAAAAATATTTGATGAGAAAGGTTTCTTGTAATACACAAAAAAAAAAAAGTTTCAAGAATACAAATGTCACCACCCCATCCATTACCGCGGGTGTCGTACAAGAGAAAAACTAAGAAAAACTAAGTAAGACTAAACTATGTACCTAAGTAAATATTGCGACTAAGGGATGTGAGCAATTATCACCTATTGCATTACTGGTGGTAGGGCGGGTACCAAGTGAGAGTACTCACTTGCTATCGGGTCCGAACGGGTCGGTACCACCGTCTCCTGTGTGACTGGTCATGAAGCACGTCAGCAGGCGTACATCACTCGCTCAAGGCCTCGAGTTAAATGCCTACCGTTTCGCGTACCGACCACGGTACAACCGAGCGAAGAGTGTCGCAGGCGCGCCTAAGCGCTCGCACTTGTAGTATTGATTAAAATAAAATTATTTACGCGATTTAGGGTATTTCGACAATAAAATTTAATAACCGAAAATTCAGAGCTATAACTAAACGTATATGATCAACAAAAAAAAAACAATTTATAAAAAAATAATCAGACTTAAAAATAACATTTAAAATGATGTAAAAAGTAATCAAATAGAATATATTAGAAAAATATTTTTTTAGTTTTATAAACGTCAGCTTTGTTGCTGTCGGTGGAGTCCGGAGTCTCCGAAACTGGCGAGCGGAAACCGGAGAGTGTATGAAGAGAATTATGAACGTTGAAGAAGCGAGAGATGTATGCAAGAATAGAGCCTTTTGTCACTCTGTTCTCTCTGCCTACCCCGCAAGGGAGATAGCGTGATGATAAATAAAATCATAGGTGCAACCCTAGCGCATTCGTTGAATGATGCGGTTGCCCGAGGATCACGCAGCGGGCAAAACAATCTCAACTGTATTTCTGTGTGCATAATGTACATTTCTTCTCGCTATGAACAATTAGTATTATTATTAAGATTTTGTAGGCTATTATAGAGAGACTTTGGACAAGTTTTAATGGAAGTGATGGTTCAGTCCGTAGGACTAGTACTTATTCTGTGACGTCAGTGTGTTTTGGCTGTAGCAGAAGATTTATTCTTTAGCCGTTTATTCTTTAATTTCATATCTGAGAAATGAAATGGTGCGCAGCGGCTTGACAATACTCTCGGTATAGTTGAGTCCATGAACGACGATTACACTTACCATCAGGTGGGCCGTGGCTCGTCTGTCATTAAAAGCAATAAAAAAAAAATGTAATTCATTTGGTAAGGGTAAGGTTGCCGAGTGTTGTGGGTGTATTCTCATACGGCACAAATATTTGTGTGATACACAAATGATGATTCTGATTTTCAGTGTTTTTTGTGGCGGTGTTATGTTGCTTGTATGTTTTTAAAGTCCACAAAGATACCTGGAATATTATTATATATTAAGATGATATAAAAAATATAGATTTGAATGTTTATTTGTTCCGGATAATTAATTCAAAAACTACTGCACCGATTTTAAAAATTCTTTCATCTACAGAAAGCTCTATGATACATATATTATTTTTCGTAATAAATATTAATATTATAACGATTTCTTTGTTTTTTTCAGATAAACTTTAAAACTACTGAACTGATAATTATAAGCAAGTATACTAAGTATATATTTTTTTGAAAAATTAGAGATCGCTTTGAAAATTGCAATCATATAACTTAGGTATGAAAAATATGCCCATACAAATAGGCACTCTTTATCCCGAAAAAATTGATGATTGATGTGGTTCTTGTTTTTACATAGAGATAATAAATGAGCATATTTCCATTCTGAAGTCCACGCGAACTAAGTCAAGCATAATCTAGTCTATCATAAAAAAAATATAAAATACAATCCATCCATCCATCCATCAGCCTTTCAACGTCCACTGTTGGACATAGGCCTCCCCAAGAAATGGGGGATAATGCCGTAATCGCCACGCTTGGCAGGCGGGTTGGCGATCGCAGTGGATTTTGTTAATACTCGAGGAAGTGCTGCTGCCCACTCCGCCGATATTCCCTCAGTCGGCTCTTACGACTCCCGTGGGTAGAGAGGGTTGGGACAATTATAAAGCCGGCCCCACACGGCAAAAAAGTAAATAAATAGAAATTTAATAAAATAAATAAATAAAATAAATATTCATGGACATTTTCACACAACGTCCTCTGGTCCCAAGCTAAGCTTAACGCTTGTGCTATGGGTACTAGATTACGGATATAATACATTTATTAACAATTTTTTTTTTATAAATACATGCATAATATAGATAGAAAACACCCAGACGTAGTACAAATATCTGTGATCATCACACAAATAATTGTCCTGAGTGGGAATAGAACCCACGACCTCGTGCATAGAAGTCGGTTACACTACCAACTACGCCACGAGGCCCGTCACTCTAGTACTAGTAATGTAAAGAAATCGTATTGGTTCCTTAAAAACAACATTTATGTTAGAGTTATGTTAGGACACCTTATTTATCACCGGTCTAAATTATGAAATCATCTATTATGTGCGGCTTCGAATCCCAATCTGCCTAAAAATTTGTTTAAAAAATAACAACAAACTATGTATTTCACACCATTGAAATTGAATAAAACCGATTTGCGATTCAATTGATTTCAAATTTCTCATGTTAAAACAACTCCTACTTATCGCCAACGTACCTAGCGTGATGATACAAATGGATGGCGGCAACAACTTGTGGATTTATAGCTCGTTTCTGACATAAAGTTGTGATGGACGGCTCTAGGTCCCCGGCGGAGGGTGCTTCTACCCAACAGGGGCCCCTCCTCACGCGTGACTGTGCCATATTACATGAACTTAAATTTAACTTGTGCTCCCATCGGCGTATTAATTTTACACTAAATATTATTTAAATATTAAAACAAAACTTATTAATAATTAATCCCTTTGCATTATTAATACATTAACAATACATTATTAATACTATCGATAATAAACTTGCACATCCTCCAATCTATTATCTATTATTACTATTATAAAGCTATAACAGAGGTGTCTATACATTCAAGATATTTGAGAAAAAAATTGCTGTAATAGGCTATATAGGCGTATCTAAACCCGAACATTTTTTTTTAGAATTTTTGTCTGGCTGTGTATCTGTTTGTTTGTTCGCGCATCACGCAAAAACTACTGGACGGATTTTGATGCAACTTTTTTTATTTGAAAGGCCTTGATTAGACTTCAAAACTGGTATACATTTTATCTCGCTACTATATCGGGAACCTGAGATATAACCGAAAAACTAGAAAATTATTTACACAATTTTTTTTTGATTTATTTAAAGAAAACTACTGGACGAATTTTGATGCAACTTTTTTTATTTGAAAGGCCTTGATTAGACTTAAAAACTGGTATACATTTTATCCTGCTACTATATCGGGAACCTGAGATACAACCGAAACACTAGCTTTTGGCAGCGGCGAAGCCGCGGGCAAAGGCTAGTCTTATTATAAAACTGTAACAGAGTTGTCTATACTATATATTTAAGATATTTGAGGGAAAACTACTTTATTAGGCTATATAGGCGTGTCTAAACATGTTTTTTTTTAGATTTGTCTGTTTGTTCGTTCACGCATCACGCAAAAACTACTGAATGGATTTTAATGCAATTTATTTTATTTGGTAGCTCTTGATTAAATTTAAAAACTGGTGTACAGTTTATCCTGCTACTATATCGGAAACCTAAGATATAACCTACAAACTAGCTTTTGGCTGCGGCGGAGCCGTGGGTCTTGAATTCAGATTTAGGTAATAATGTGTCACTAGGCAAGGACTTCTGAATCACCGAAGGAATGTAACATAGTTCCAGTGGCCCGCCAATAAAGGTGGAGAGACGGCACACGGCAGCTTTCTTTAGTGGGTGAAGGCCCCACCCTACCGTTCGTTACCCCGAACGACGACGTGTGCGGTTAGGAACATTTTTCCCCCCCTTAAAAAAAGGCAAGGACTTCTGAAGCTGTAGGCGGTAGGCAGGGGTGTATTACACTACACACCCACGATTCGCCAGCTACGTATAAGTCCCACTTAATAGGGAGCCAGCCTATTGCCGTCTACCGGGCACATTTCCAAACTCTGGACTGCTACTGAGAATTTTTATTTTACGAATAACCTCAATAACACTTTCCGACCCGGGATCGAACCCGAGACCTCATGATCAGTAGTCAGTCCAAATACTTGACTACAGATTAGGCATCAAACTTGATACTTCTCTCTGCAGTCCTTGGTTTTGTCACTAGACTATCAATGCTTATACTCGAAATTGACGTTTTTGGGAGGTATTAACGCTAATGGTTGGAATGTGGAGCCCCGAAATAATTATTCATAGCGATTTTAACAGCCCCACTGCAGGCGTAGGTATGAAATTGTAAGAGTCCACTAGAACGGCGAGAGCTACTTGCGAAGTGTCATAAAAACTGTTGAGAAAACTATAGAGTGGTTATGACTTTTTTTAATATATTACTTTTTTTGTAAATACATAGGTACATATAATAGATAGAAAACACCTAGACGCAGTACAAATATCTGTGTTCATCAAACAAATAATTGTCCTGAGTGGGAATCGAACCCACGACGTCGTGCACGGAAGTCGATGACACTACCGACTACGCCACGAGGCCCGCCGAATCTAGAAAATATTTAGTTTGTGATATAACGCGGGAGATAATGATGGATGCCTTTCTGACATTTTGACTTATTTGGTTTTTTTTTTATAATTTTTACATAAATCGAATTTGAAACAATTTAAATACACAAACACCGGGTCATAAAAAATAACGAAGGCTACTCCACGGCACCTCTGTTCTCCAAAAGAGGACCATCTCCTGACTTGTTAATGCGGCTACCATCTTAGCATATTGCAACTTCTAAATAAGCACATTATTTCTAACATCCGCTAATATTCAGCAGTGAACCGGCCCGGGCGTTATCACTAACAAAATATTTGATGGTCGACGCCGTGAGCAAATTGAATTTATTATTCAGGTTCAATCAGAAGCGGGATTCGAGTTGCCAGCGTTTGAGGAAAAATTGATTATATTATGGGGTATTGAGGAGGAGATAGGTGATCAAAACGAGGCACGGCAGAGAAGCTATGAATTTCTGAGAAATTGTTTTTAATTCGTATATATATTCGCAGTTATTTTTGTTTTATAAGAACCTTGTGCACAGAAATAGAGTGTACACATGATTTGGTTTATTCATTTTTTTACAAACGGAAAAGATCAATAATAAAAATATACTCCAAATAAATTCCATCAACCCAAACTAAACGTTTTTCATCTTCTTCCACTGACGTGCCCTGAAATAGAATGTAATACGAAGCCTGTGTGTTTTTTGTTAAGGCGGGAAAATATATACCTTTTTTTTATTGTTAAGGCGGGAAAATATGTTCCTAACCGCACACCCCGTCATTCAGGGCAACGAACAGGGTAGTGTGGGGCCTTCACCTACTAATGAAACCCGCCGTGTGCCGTCTCTCCGCCTTTATTGGCGGGTCACTGGAAATATGTTACATTCCTTCGGTGGGGAAAATACATATCTAACCTAACCCCGTTGTTCGGGGCAACCACCAAGTTAGCGTGGGGCCTTCACTCACTAAATAAACTCACAATGTGCCATCTGTCCGCCTGTACTAGCCACTGGAACTGGTAGACATTACTTAAGTGGTCTGCGGTGATACCCTAGTGATGGGTAGCGCCACACACGTTACCGACTGTAGAGAAAGAGGTGGGAGGAGAGGAAATAGAGAGAATACGAGAGAGGGGTAATGCCTCCGTGTACTCACTAACAGACAAAATCTCAGATCAGTGTTCTTCCCCGGCTAAGCAGGACAATTAATCATGCAAGGATAAGGCTCTCCGGCTATAGAATTCAATATGTCCTCAAGAAATCGAGTTTATGTAAAAACAAATGAATTCGGGATCCACAAAACAATTTACTGTTAACGACATTGCGTGTAGTGTGTTCCATATTTATGAAATTCCACTGACGAATATGAGAGTGGGTCACAATAGTAACCAAGGGACGTATGACGCGGGCGGAACGATATCGTAGAGTTAACGCGATGTATCCTCTTACGGGCTGTGCACAACTATCTTTATAAATAAAACCCGCCAATTTTGAATTAATTTAAAAATAGAATTGTATTTTTTTTTTATAATAAATGACGCCACTCTCGGTTCGTAGGGAGCAATCGACTAAGGCAAATGTCTTTTGGAATTCTGAAGTACTATAACTCTATACTATACAACCTTAAAAATATAATCGTATCTTAAGTATGTGTCCAATGCCGCAAATTAATTTGATTAAAGACATTCACTTTCTCCTCTTTAAAAGGAATTAGAATACACATTTTATGTTTACTTATAATACATTTTTTAGAAAATTAAAGAACTAGTATAGAATATAGAAGATAGCGTTTGACAACATTCCAATTGATAAGAGGTATGATTTCGATTTAATTACCGAAATTCTTCATCGCACATTCAAAAATTATAAAACGATAGTACACTTTCATGTCTGACAAAATTTTAAAACTGCTTCTTTTCACCAAGTCCTAAAGTCCTACTAAACAAAACCATTTGTTTATTACCTGCAGGTAATTAGCGACGACGTAAGAGAGCGAATAGCGAATAGGTATGAAAGAAAGTATTGGTGTAAAGATGCGAAAGGGAATGCTGCGATGGTTGGGACATGTGGAAAGAAGCCCGGACGAGCGATTGGTTAAGAAGATATACAATGCGAAAGTGGAAGGATGTAGGTACAGGGGTAGGCCGTGGCTAACCTATCTAGACCAAATAGGTCATTTATTGAAGGAAGGTGTAGTCAGGAGTCTCCAAAAACGAGGAGCGTGTATGAAGAGAATTATGAATGTTGAGGAAGCGAGAGAATAGGGAAGAATAGGGCCTCTTGGCACTCTGTTCTCTCTGCATACCCTGAGAGGGAGATGCCTTCACTCAGATCTCTTACAATATCTACATTAAGAAATAGGGTGGCTGTTAATTTTTAATTGATCTGATTGAAAGAATTTACAAGTTCGCCTCTCTATAACCTTGGGTGTATAATATACCTCTACCTAAACGAGGAATTCAGGCGTAATACTATGTTTCTATAATCTTAAAAAAGAATACATTTTAATTTTTAATATTTATCTTCCTTTATGATCTCAATATGAGTAATACCAAAAAATATAACAACAAATACAGTAATTATTGCAATAACTTAAAAGCCTTGGCGCTATGCTACTTCAATACTCCTCGAATAGTTTAAAAGTTCATTAAATTAAATCAACAACAAAGTTTTATACAAACTTGCTTCGCTTGAATAAAAAATACTACGCGACTCAAACGGATCAGTAAATAACTCAATATATACATACCTAGTTAAGCGTACTTCTTAAATTTATTGCGTAATGTTTAACCGAGTCGGAAAAAGCATTGAACAATGTTGAAAAAAAACACAGGATCATTCCGAATAGCAAAGCGGAGTGAGTGAAATACTTCGCTAGGGGAGAAAGAAATAAAATGAATTTATTTGGTTCTACGCTCAAAAAGTTTGTGACTGTATAATTCTTGATACTTGTGACTTAGATTAGACACTGTTGGGTGCCAATAGAGCTTGGTATATAACATTAAAATAAAGTATCAAGATAATTAGCTCTTTGTTAATTGGCATTTTATGTTAATATACTAACGTACAGCGTAAGTACCTAGATATTTTTACCTTTATCGTAAGTTAAATGTTATTCCAACAACAGTTGGTTTAGCTTCTGCAATGTCTAGGCTTGCTCACCAATTACCATAAAGTGATATCGATGTTTTGTCTACCATTGTTATCGAGAAACATCCAGTTTTATGCTGCCCCTCTGCTGGCCCTGGATGCGCAGTAGAAGAAAACACCAGAGCTGTGAGAGTACCAAGGGGGTATGAACTAACGGGCTTGCGATACTCAAGGTTAAAAAAAGTGTGGACTTACCGACTGTGGCGTTCAAAGTTCACCAAGCCTAAATAAACCTAACCAAACACACTAGATGGGCCAACCGCCAGATAACTGGAGGAACTTATCGTAGCTGAAAGGGCAGGTGCCTGAATCCGCCCGATGTGAGTAGAACGTGAAGTTCACCGACGACAAAATGGTTCCACACGTAATCTTACCTTATAGCATGAGGTTATGTTCTACACAACAAATCACAATAAAGTTATTATACTCACGGTTAAATACTGGACAAATGCGCGATATATTTCCAGGTATCAAGAATGTAACTGTATTCAAATCTAAACGTGACTTATTACTCAAGATCAAGCAACTGTTGGCGACCGATTTGCTCTCGCGCTTAGGAAATATTTTTGTAACTACCTACAATTTAAAATATCATAATAATTATAATATCTACAATGCGTACCGAACACATCCGTTTATATTGGCTTGGTGTTATATTAGCCAGTGATATTGTATATAAAAAAGAGATATATCGTATGTAAAATATAATTGATATTAACCTAAGTTTTTGCCATTGCTGGACAAAGGCTTTAACTTGCCATTGTTTTCTTGAAGACGTCCAGCTTTTGGCATGGTTTTTGGACGTTTTATGCACTTCTCACATTTTTTTGACAATGACAGCAATTACAGATTAATCTTATTCTGTTTGGATAACGCAGCACTGTCAAGTATTTATAAACAAATCCCAATATTTTGTTTTACTTACCACATATTTACATATTCGTAATAAATATTTATGTTGTCTGTGTGGTGACGGACTAAGAATACAAGTGTCACCACACCATTCTTTCCCGCGGGTGTCGTACAAAGCGACTAAGGGAAGTAAGCAATTGTCACCCATTGCATTACTGCTGGTAGGACTAGGTACCAAGTGAGAGTACTCACTTGCTATCGGGCCCGAACGGGTCGGTACTACCGTCTTCTGTATGACCGGTCATGAAGCACGTAGGTATGTTTTGGCTGTAGAAGAAGATAGCCGTTTATTCTTCCATTTTTCATACCTGAGAAGTGAAATGGTGCGCAGCGGCTTGACAATACTCTCGATATAGTTGAGTTCATGAGCGACGGTTACCACTTACCATCAGGTGGGCCGCGGCTCGTCTGCCATCATAAGCAATAAAAAAAAATACTAAATTAAATGTTTGTTCTCATAGATATCTCTCTATAAACAATCTCGAAATAGGCAACCTCAAAACTACAATTACATGTACTTACTTATTATAAATATTATAATCGCACGTTCCCAAATATACTAGCATTACAAAAAGTACCATAATTTTCACCTAAAATAGGTCAAACATCAAAGAACTTACTCAAACTTAATCAAAATACAAAGACCATGTTGCTAAACAAATACACAAACATTTTAAAAGAAACGCACGTCGCCGCCATGTTGACACGTGCGCGTACATAGCGGCGATTTTGAAAAGAGAACTAATGCTTTTTTTTTAATAGCAGTAGATAAGACAAAGGAGGTTTTAATAAAGTCGTGCCACTTAAAATTTAATTATTTTCGGAGGCTTAAGTTGCTGTATTCAAGAGAATCACAGGGTCTGTCACATGGGAGACGGTAGTACCGACTCGCTCAAGCCCGATAACAAGTGAATACTCACACTTAGTAGGTAACCCTACCAATGTAATGGTTGATAATTGCTTTCTTCTTCGGAAGAATAGGGTAGTGACACCTGTATTCTTAGTCTATTACCACCTGGTCGGTCCTTAAGAGAATACCGCGCACCGGTAAACATAAGGTAGGAAAGCCCACCACTGAAGGAATGTAACACAGTTCCAGTGGCCCGCCAATAAAGGCAGAGAGATGGCACACGGCGGGTTTCTTTAGTGGGTGCAGGCCCCACACTACCCGGTTTGTTGCCCCGAACGACGGGGTGTGCGGTTAGGAACATTTTTCCCCGTCTTAACAAAAAAAAAGGTAGGAAAGCCCACTGCCTGATGGACCTCTGGCTAAATAATACGGCTGGCACAGTCTCTTCTTTCTTCTACTTAGCATTTTGTGGGGCACATTGGGAAAGATCCGTCTCTCTGCAAATGACATTAATTAATCAAAATTAACAATTTAATAAAAATTCATATTATAATCAACCACTTTAGGCAGTGACCTTAAAATAATTAAATAAGATATTTTTACTATAATATCGAATAGAATTTTTATAAGATCCTATAATATAAGATACTAAATTTAATACAAGCTTTTGCTCGTGACTTCGTCTGCTTGGACTGTAGAATTGTCTAAATGGAAATGAAAAAACAAAAACATTTCATCCGCTATATTGCAAACATTATGGAGAAAAATAGCTGCAATATCGGCATCGCCATCTAGTGCTGAAGTTGAGTACTGAATCGGTAATACTTAATAAATATAATGTGAGTGCGCCTGTTAATTTTTTTTATTTGTTTGTTACGCATTTCCGCTGTACCTAACTACTTAACCAATCATTACAATATTTTGCATAGGTACATATAACTTTTTTCTCAAAGATTTTATATATACAGACATAGCTCTGTTACAGCGTTATAGTAGTAATAGGTAAATTTAAAAAGGTTCATTGACGATATAATGGTGTTGCCATATGACATAGTACACATGCAAATGATATAAAGTGACACATCACAGTGAGTTGTGACGTTGTCGTTCTGGAGCGACAAGTGTCGCACATATCCGTCATTATCTCTGATTTATGCGATTTAGAACATCTGCTCACCACATTTGTATTGCACTATAGTCTATGGTTAACATATTAATTCATAGAATGTTTATCTTGAGACGGAGAAGCAAATACTGATCAATGATCTGTGAGCTTCGCTGAGGACTTACCGAGTAAGATGTGTCCTAAAAAGAAAAAGAGGCTATTACCTTAAAAACTTATCATCACGCCATTTCCCTTGCGGGGTAGGCAGTGAGAACAAAGAAGCTCTATTCTTGCATACATCTCGCTTCCTCCACATTCATAATTCTCTTCATACACGCTCGCCGGTTTCGGAGACTCCTGTCTCCACCTTCCTTCAATACATGACCGATTTGTTCTAGGTAGGTGAGTCTCGGTCTCCCCCTGTACCTACATCCTTTCATTTTCGCATTGTATATCTTCTTAACCAGTCGCTCGTCCGGCATTCTTTCCACATGTCCGAACCATCGGAGCATTCCCTTTCGCATCTTTACACCAATACTCTCTTAGGCGGGAATCATAATAGATTCCCGCCAAAATTCAAAAAAAGAAAACAGTTTTACAAAAACCATTCTCGAATGTTCCACAAAGAAAGTGTAAAACACATTACAGCCACCCCATCCATCTGCGCTCGTCACAAATCAAGAAGACGCATGTTTTCCGCCGAGACTCGAACCCGCTCTAACGGCGCCCGCCGATTTATTAACAACACTATATAAATACGCTAATACTGTTAAAGAAGGGGACAATAAAAGGTTTTAAGGAGTTATGGCGGGTCGCAAACTAATTGAGTATTGTATTTTGTTTTGAAGAAAATACTTTAGTAAAATGGAAGTAGTTTCCATATTTTGTCCACGACCTCGTCTGCGTCAACTTTATTGACGACGGGCCTCGTGGCGTAGTCGGTTAGTAGTGTAACCGACTTCCGTACACGAGGTCGTGGGTTCGATTCCCACTCAGGACAATTATTTGTGTGATGAACATAGATAATTTTATTCTGCGTCTGGGTGTACATATGTTTTTACAAAAAAAAAACGTAATATATGTATTATATCCGTAATCTGGTACCCATAGCAAAAGCGTTAAGCTTAGTTTGGGACCAGAGGACGTTGTGTGAAATGTCCCTGAATTAAATATTTATTTATTATTTATTATCTCTATGCAAAAATCTACAGGAACAGTATTTTTTTCAGGGATAAAAAGTAAGTATGTTATTTCTGGGTTCCGGACTAAAAGAGTAATGTATGCAAAATTCTATTGGCTAAGTAGTATCGATGGAGGGCCAAACAAACAAACGCGCAAGTACATTATGAAGACGCTTCATGTTCTCAGAAATTTTAAATCAGAATTGATTATTTTTAACACGCTTCTATTAGCCTGTAGGTGTAACGGAATTTTTTAATGTGATTTTGACCCCAATTTTTGATGTGAAACATCTAATGCGGAGGGAGGGTAAAATCGGCTGTTAGCGTGGCGACGCTTTTAAAATAAACTGTTCAAATCTTGCAAGTTAAATTTGACACACTTTCCGGTTTCCGATTGGGCTGAAATTTTACACGCATATGTATACCGCGTGACAATGTAATATTATAATGACATGAAGCTGATCTGATGATGGAGCTGGAAGGTGGACATAGGAACTCTATAATGAAACGACGCAACCCTATCGTGTTTGGGCTTGTTTGATTTGTCTTGACGAGTACTTTGCCTTTAGAAAGTATACAGGCTCTGATGAGGAAGCTGGAAGGTGGCCACATTAACTCTATAATGAAGCGATGCAACCCCATTGAGTTTATACTCGTTTGATTTGTCTTGACGAATACTTCGCGGTGTTGTGCACTCGGAATTCTTGCCAGAAGGTCAAACGGTAAATAAAGAATATTATTTGAGCGTTATGCGGCGTTTAAGAGAGCAAATTCGACGAAAAAGGCTAGATATGTGGAAAGAAAACTCTTGGATTTTGCACCACGATAATGCGCCTTCGCACAAGGCCCTCATTGTGAATGAATTTTTGTCCAAACATTCAACAAATACCATCAAGCAACCACCATATTCACCAGATATGGCTCCAGCCAACTTCTTTCTTTTTCCTAAATTCAAATTACCACTTCGTGGCACCCGTTTTCAATCGGTAGAAGATATAAAGGAGAATTCGCGGCGAGAACTGAACTCAATTCCGGGAACAGCGTTTAGAAAATGTTTTGATGATTGAATTATTCGTTGGCGTAAGTCTATCGTTTCTGAAGGAGCATACTTTGAAGGTGATAAAATAAATTTGGATGAATAACAAAAATTTTGTGTATTATTGATCTTTTCCCGGTACTTTCTTGACAGAGTAGTATAATAGCAATATGCCTAAGCCATTACACATTCTGTTGTAGTTTGTAACACGCTTTTATTAATTTGCCCTGTATGTATATGTATCTCTCAGTGTAACAAAATCTTTAATCAAATTTTTACCTAGTTAGCTAGCTAGCCAATTCTAATCTAAGCACGTCACATCACGTTCATAGTGGTAGATCGGAGAAGTACCACCTACTCACAGAAGATTATCGTAAAACAACGGTAGATAATCCTACATTTGTGTTTCGTATAGTGAGTGAGAGCGCCGGAGGCACAAGCTCTCTCCTTGATCTACATCCTCTCATTATTATTCTTCTTCTATACCTACTATTTCTTTTCTTGGAGTTAGAGTCGCGCGAGTGATGCCTCTGTTGTTAGCGTCTATAGGCTAAGGTAACCACTTACCATTAAGTGGGCAGTATGCTCGTTTGCCACCCGCGTACTATAAAAAAAAACTGAGCTGACAC
This sequence comes from Leucoma salicis, assembly GCA_948253155.1. NCBI lineage: Eukaryota > Metazoa > Arthropoda > Insecta > Lepidoptera > Erebidae > Leucoma > Leucoma salicis. The sequence goes on from OX411809.1 coordinate 1,851,874, forward strand.
AAAAACAGACATGCCACAGGAATCCTCAATTTTTCAATCATAAATAGGTGAGCCTATGTCCTTATTTGAATTCCAGACTACATGTACGCCAAATTTCGAGATAATCGGTTAAGAAATACTAGCTCTTGCCTGTGACTAAATCGGGACTTTCAATTATATTAAACTTTTATTTAACTTGTCCCGTTCAAATCTTCAGATAGACTTCTCGTTTCCGATTGAGATGAAATTTTGCACTTATATGTATATATATATAAGGTAATTTTATGGGAATCAAGAACAAATAATAACCACGTGTTGCTCTGTAAAACAAAGGTGGAGTTTATTATTTAACATAAATCGTTACAATGTATACACATCTATTACAAATATCCTTAATCTTACCTGTAAAACAAAGAAACGACGATTAAAGTATATTATTTTAATTCTAAATTCCCTTTCTTATATTTTGTAGTTTTAATTCCAATTTTGTTAGTCACTATTTTTTTTAACGCGTCCTCTGTTTTCTCACAATATTGCCAGTCCAATAAAATTATTCATCCAATTGCTTACAGCGCCATCTATGACAAATTATGTTCAAAGCAATTGTCAGTAGATTATGTTGTAAACAATAAGTTAAAGAAAATATATTTTCTTTACATCTCCCCCCCAAAAAAAAAAAAAAATTTACCAAAATTTTCATTGAAAACACATCTAATAAATCTTAAGTAATCCAACAATAAAATTAAAGTAAAATAAGTTACAACAAAAGTTAACTGTAAAACAGTTAATTATATTAATTGTAACAACAAACCTTAAAATCTTTTAATAGTACCTATATATTGTATAAACTAATGTTAAACAATTTCCTAAAAAAAAATTTATGACAACTTTGAGTTATTTATTTTACATTTAGTTATATACTAAACTACTACTATTATAAAGCTGTAACAGAGCTAGTCTGTACACTTAAGATATCCGCGAAAAAATGACTGAATTTGGTTACATAGGCGTGTCTAAACACAAAACGATTTTTTTTCCCTTTTCTATTTATCTGTTTGTTTGCTCGCGCATCACGCAAAAACTACTGAACGGATTTTGATGCAACCCTTTCAGATTGATAGCTCTCGATCAGACCTAACAACTGGTAGACACTTCATCCCGCCACCATATCGGGAACCTGAGATATGAGTTAATTAATACATTAGTAACTTAATAATAAAGTACCTATATTTTATAGTGAATAAACTCAGATTTCCATTATATTATAATGATAAAATGTATTAAATAAACGCAATTTTCCATTATAGTCCAATAATAGTATTCAAGTTTATTATTTAAGAAATGGTATAAGTTTAGTGATATGAAAGAGATTTGACTCAGATTTTTTATGACCTGTATCAATTTTATAAATTGAATTAGATATTTTTTCGATAATTTTGAATGGACCAATCTTTAGTTCATCTAATTTACGTCTATTCAGTTTGTTACCATTTTCTACATAAACCAAATCCCCTGCGCTGAAATCAAAGTATGTCCTATTCTTATCAAATCTTTGTTTATTGCAGTTATGTGATTTTAATGAATTTTCAAACGCTATTTTTTTATCTCTTATCCACTCAACTTCTGTTTTATTTATTTTTAATTCATTTGGTAAAAAAGAAACATCTGTGCCATTTAATAAGTATTTTGGTGCAAACCCTGTAACTGTATGTTCAGTATTATTATATTTATCTACGCAGTTATGAGCAATGGTTGTCCATGCTTTTTTATTATTATTTTCGTTTAATTTACATCTTATTTTATTTACAAGAGTTTGGTTAAGCCTTTCATTTAATCCGTTAGAAAATGGGGCATTTACGGCAGTAAAAATTATTGGTATTGATTTTCTATTCAAAAATGATTTAAGTTCTTTTGAGTTGATTCCCGGGTACTGATCAGTGAGAACCATCCCAATAGTATAAGACTCTACTACCTTATTGAGTAGTTTTACAAAATCATTAGCATTTTGTGTCTTTGAAGTAACAATGTATGCATATCGGGTAAAGTGGTCAACTAAAAGGTGTAGATACCTTTTTGTTGATCGTGAGCCTCCAAAACCCCCAATTGTATCTATCGAGACAATTTCAAAAGGTTTTGTGGCAGGACCTAACTGGGACATTAGACCAAATTTATCATGCCCCCTGTTCTTATTTTTTATACATATCTCACAGCTTTTACAGTGTTTTTTTATGTTTGTTGTTAAGTTTTTTGCTGTATATAATTTACTAATTCTGTTTTGCATTTGCTTAATACCTAAATGATACATGTTTTCATGTACATGTTTAATGAGCTTTTTACTATAATCTTCGGATAAAATAATCTTTTGTTGTTTTTTAAAGTTTTTATAGTATACATTATGTTTTAGTATCAAATTAGATTTATTTTTTTGTATATCTAGATTGTTTTCTTGGTCTGTAATAATATCATTTAATTTTATCATGTTTACAATTTTCAATTGTTCATCTGTATTCTCATTTGCATCTAATACTGGGTTCCTACTCAAACAGTCTGCTTCAATATTTTGTTTACCAGGTGCATATTTGATTAGAAAATCGTATTGTGATAAATAATATGCTAAATCTCCTAGTTCATCGTCTGTCCTAGATTTAATATTTAAATTTTCTAGTGGTTTATGGTCAGAATATACAGTGAATGTTTTACCTATAAGCCAATATTGCCAATATCTTATAGCTTCCTTTATAGCTAAGCATTCTAAATAAATTGCCTTTTTTTTCTTTTGAGCTTGGTTTAGTTTTTTTGAGAAGTATGCTACTGGTTTATTTACTCCATTTAGCTGTGTTTGTTTTAAAACTGCTCCAATACCTTCTAAAGACGCATCTGTATGAATATTTATAGGCAAATTTTGATCAAAAATTTCTAAGATTGGTTGTGAGCACAATAAATCTTTTATAATTTCAAAGGATTTTTGACAATCTGCAGACCATACAAATTTAGTATTTTTTCGGAGTAAATTATGAAGAGGTTCTAAAATTATCGCACTTTTTGGCAAATATTCATGATAAAAGTTAACTTTCCCAAGAAACTGTCTAACATTTTTCTGAGTCTTTGGTATTGGGAAATCTTTAATTGATATTAAATTGTCCCTCACGGGTCGTACTGTGTTATTATGTATTATATGACCAAGATATTTAACAGAATCTGAAGCAAATGTACATTTTGTAAATTTTAATCTAAAACCCTCTTTTTTAATAGCTTCTAATAATTGTGATAGATGGTTTATGTGTTCCGAAAAGGATTTTGAGTATATCAATATATCATCTATAAAATTTACTGCAAAATGAGTAAGCTTATATTTTCTAAGAATGTTACCTAGTATCCTTTGAAAAATGGCTGGAGAGGTCTTCAAACCGAATGGCAAACACGTCCATTGGTAGTGGCCCTCCTGCGTCACGAAGGCTGTCTTCTTTCTGTCTTCAATTCTGAGCGGGATGGACCAGAACGCAGAATTTATGTCTAGTGTTGTGAAATAAGTTGAATTTCTAGTCTTCATCATCAAATCTTCAATCAGTGGAAATGGTTGAGCTTGTGGTACCACAATTTTATTTAGATCTCTAAAATCAATACATAGTCTTGACTTTTTGTTATCTTCTTTTTTGAAAGCTAACGTCACAGGAGCTGCAAATGGACTATAGGATTCTTCTATAAGATTTTTATCAAGTAATTTTGTTATTTGTTCTTCTATTTCCTTTTTATCATCAATTGAACATTTATAAGGTCTCTTACAACAATATTTATCAATAAGTAGATCAATACGTGCTTCATATTCTTTTACTGTGCCAATATCGTATTTGTCTTTAGCAAAAATTGATTTGTATGCATTTATTAGATTATATATTTCTGTCTTTTGCTGAGTATTCAAGTTACCCATATTTATTTTGAAATTTTCTTCTTGTATATGTTCGTTAAAGTTTACTGAACATTGCTTTATCCTACTATTATCTTCTTTATTAGTAATATTTGTATTATCTTTTTTTTCTTTTCTTCTTTGACTTATTTGTAAATACTCATCTTGTACAAGTTTAAATCTTTTTATGATATCCAATCCGATTAGAAAGTCATATTTAAATTGTTCTCCATCAATTATATAGACATCGGCTTTATCTTCAATATCAAAGATTTTAATTTTTATAGTTGTCAAACCCATTGTCTTTTTGACACCATTAATTGTTATTAAGTTATCAGTTTTTGTATCCAGCTCTCTATCTTTTCTCAATCTTATTAATTTTGAATTGATTATTGAAACATTTGAGCCTGAATCATATACTCCAAATATCTCTGCTTGTTCATTTAATAGTAGTTTGACTTTTATTAATGGTGTCATTATTAGTTTTTTGAGTCATTATTATTAAGTTCAACATCAATCACTGAATTGTTTACTGTTTTATTATAGTTTTTTTTTCGATAATTTTCATCTGTAAGTTTGAACCAACACTTTTCCTCAGGGTGGAACCGAATACCTTTGTTTAAAATTTCACAAGTCTTACAAGGTTTCTTTTTATCTATCTTTCCTTTAGAATCAGAAACATCTTGTTTAGGAGTGTAGAAATTCTTTTTGTTAACTGCATATTCATGTTTTCCAATCTCATTATACAAGTTTGCTGTTGATCTTACTGATTCTTTATCAATTTTTTCTATTATATAATTTGGTAGTCCCATTACTATAAGATTTATCATTGTTTGTGTATCAATCTGCTTGTTAACTTCTAATAACAGTTTTTCTTTTTTTGTGGCATATTCTAGTAGCGATCCACTCTGAAATCTAAATTTAAACGCATATTTAATTTGTGACCAACCTTTATTCCCATATGTTTCACAAAAGTTATCCTTCCATAGCGACCACTCAGAGCTCACCGTTAATTTAATTAACATACTTCCATACCAATCTAAGCACTGTTTCTCTAAGAGATGTTTTAAAATCTCAATTTTCTCTTCATTTTGTGCTATCTCGAATCTCTCACATTCACTTTCAAATTCAATAATCCATTGGTTAGCATTAGATGTTTTATTTGAAAATTTTTCTAACAAAAACCTCTCCGCAATTTTACTTACATTTTTTTTTTCTGGCACGTTGATTTTTGTGTTATTTTGTGAAAACATTGTCCCTTCTGTAATTTCATCTAAATATTGGTCACCACATTGTATATTTTCGCCCGTATCTAGATATACATTCCTCAGCTCTTTACTTAGAGGAATCCATACTGCGCGTGTTTGATGCCTTTTTTTCAGTGAATTTTTTACCTTCGCATAAACGTCTGTAGACGCTAAAGCAGTATGCTTACTTGCAGGTTTTAAATCATCAGGGACCTCAAACATGCGTCCGTCCGGTGTGCCGATTGAGGTTATACAAATTATGTTAGTTTTCCCATCCGCTGCCGCCAATGAAGCAAATTTAAACAGCAATTTCTCCATATTTCTTAGCTAAAATCGTCGTTTTATAAGGTAATTTTATGGGAATCACGAACAAATAATAACCACGTGTTGCTCTGTAAAACAAAGGTGGAGTTTATTATTTAACATAAATCGTTACAATGTATACACATCTATTACAAATATCCTTAATCTTACCTGTAAAACAAAGAAACGACGATTAAAGTATATTATTTTAATTCTAAATTCCCTTTCTTATATTTTGTAGTTTTAATTCCAATTTTGTTAGTCACTATTTTTTTTAACGCGTCCTCTGTTTTCTCACAATATTGCCAGTCCAATAAAATTATTCATCCAATTGCTTACAGCGCCATCTATGACAAATTATGTTCAAAGCAATTGTCAGTAGATTATGTTGTAAACAATAAGTTAAAGAAAATATATTTTCTTTACATATATATATATATATCGCTTGACGATGCAATATTATGATGACATCGAGCTGAGCTGATGATGAAGCTGGAAGTTGGCCATAGGAACATGTAACCATAACCCCATCAGGTTTGGGCTCATATGATTCATATTGACGAGTAGGTACTTTGTCTCTAAATGGTATTCAGGGTTTGATGATGGAGATGGAAGGTGACCACAGTAACTGTAATGAAACGACGCAACCCCAATGAGTTTATGCTTGTTTGATTCGTCTTGACGAGCACTTTGTCTCTAGATAGTATCCAGGGTCTGATGATGGAGTTGGAAGGTGGCTATGGATACTCGGTAATTAAACGTCACAACCCATTGATTTAGGGCTAGTTTGAGTTATCTTGAATAGTATCATAGTCCTAAATGATATTTAGGGTCTGATGATGGAGCCGCTCTATGCTATAAAACGCCGCAATCCCATCAACTTTGGAATCGTTTGATTTGTTTTGACAAGTACTTCAGTCCTAGATGATATCCAGGGCCTGATGATGATGATTTATGTCCATTTCCGTTATTTTACACATGTCATAATTTTATACAAGCACACATTGTAAAAGTTATGTTCATAAAGTACAAATTATAATTTGTGAATAAGGAAAAAGAGTATTTTAGTACGAGCGGGAATCGAACCCGCGTCCCTTCCTTTCCGGGGAAGTGCTCTAATCCATTGAGCTATCGTACCATTTCTAGAAATACCGAATTTCCTCATCACATTTGTCTTAACGACCAACGCCATCTATCGACAATGCATTTACATGCATTCATCCAATGTAATAAGTTTAATTTTGCAATTAAAATTCATACTATTTGATGGCGTGAGATCAAAAAATGTAATGTTCATTTTATTTCTACTCATTATTTCAATATTTTCACATCTGGTAGACGTCCCACGACAACAATGCGACACGACAACGAACGAGAAAAATGTGCCTAGCCGCACACCCCGTCGTTAGGGGTAACGAACAGGGTAGTGTGGGGCCCTCACCCACCAAATAAACCCGCCGTGTGCCGTCTCTCCACCTGTGTTGGCGGGCCACTGAAACCATGTTGCATTACTTCAGTGGTCGTGTATTTTGACCCACTTCAAAATTTCGAATTAAATTAAAAAAAATCGCACACTTATCAAGGACCGATGACAATACAAGATGTTTTTTGTTTTCTTCATTATTTTAATACAAACCGGTCCATCACACATGTCACAAATATGATAACAAAAGAAATAAGAATTTTTAACTCTACTTTTGATTAAACACAGAGTGAAAAACGTGAAATCGAAAATAACAGTCACGAGTAGGATTTGAACCTGTATCTCCTGGATACCGTCCAGATGCTTTGCCAATTCGGAAACTACACAGACTATAGCAAGCGTAACTTCCGTCAGAAAAAAAATCTGAGTTACTCCCTAGTCGCGCCTAAAGAAGTTTTACTTCAAAAAGAAGGAAATAAATTAAAAAACACGCTTCATTAGCTAGTTGAACTAAAAAACAGAAAATATTATTATAACAAATAATAATGCATGTAAAATAGTATGGGGTGTTTCACATGAAATGTTACAATGATCATTAAGATACCTATACTTTTTAAGTACAAATTATTTGTGAATAAAGAAAAAGAGATTTTTTGTACGAGCGGGAATCGAGCCCGCGTCTTTTCCAATCCGGAGAAGTGCTCTAAGCCACTGAGCTATCGTACAGATCTATATAGTCATCCCAATTTCCTCTTCACATTTATTTTGTCCTTACGACCAACACCCGCGGAACATGTCAAATGCAAAAAAAATATAGATCAAAAAAGATACCAATAGTAAAAATTAAAAACTTTATAAAACTATAATTTATGTACTTGGTTAATTTCAACGAGGGAAACACCCTCACCACTCCTCTGCTCCTTTTACTCCTCCTATTCCTTTCCGTAAGGTAAGCAATGTGCTAGTGATGCCCTCAAGTCGTTTATGCCGTGTGTTTTTCTAATTTAACAATAATTTATTTTAGTAGTATTAACTAGTAGCCGAGCATGTCAAGTTATTAATAAACAAAAATAACAAAGTTATAATCATAAAACATCTTCAACAAACAAAATCCTTGTTCGGTCAATACCCCCCAGATTCTTTCACAAACTAATAATATGACCAATATATCATCATAACCTAATAATTTATACGTTCTAAAGTCGGGGACACACGAGCGACTGTGACGTTCTGTCACATGATGCATAACTTCCTTCATGCGGATTAGCGGGACAATGTAGCCCGCCAAATGTTATGCGATGCGATGTGCACTCACACTTGTAATTGGCGCGTGAAATTAAAAAAAAAGTATGACGTATACTTATATATAAACATTTTTTCTTTCTTTCTTTCTTATATCTTCTTATATCTTAACTTGCAATGGTGCGTTGTATTGGCAGGCAAAAACGAATGAGTAATAAAGTTTTTTAGTAATTAGCAGAGTTCGTTATTATAAGTGATTAATATTTCGAGGCGTATATTATTTCGCAGTTTAATTCTTTTACTGATTTAGAATTTTTCAAAGTAAATGGTACAAATTATAATATTTTTTTATTGAATAAAAAAATCTTGTCTAGTTCGATTATATTTAGTTAGAGTTCAATTATTAATCTGAGGAAGAAACACATTGCAAGGTCTATCTCAAATATTCAAAATTGTGGGTTTCACTAACATTTATTTCTAGTGGTGAGGAAACCTCGTAAGAATAACTCCGAGTTCCCATGACTGTGTTGTGGGTTCGATTCCCGGCCATTTCATTGTATGACCCACAAATTGTTCTGACGTGGTGAACTCCTTGAAATTGTACATTTGTAAAGTCCTCCGCGATGCAGGGATTATTTCCTAGTGAAGGGTGTTTTGTCTCCAGAAACATAAACTACTATAAAGGAATTTATTAGTTTGGCTCAGTGGTATCCCTTCAACGGTGCCAATTGACTACCGGTACATCGAAATGTTGAAGTGCTTGTATAGAAACGCCACTATGTCTGTCCGAATTCAGGACAAGAGCACAAAACCGATCCAACTGCAGAGAGGCGTTAGACAGGGAGACGTCATGTCCCCGAAACTCTTCACCACTACATTGGAAGATGTTTTCAAGCTTGTGGACTGGACCGGATTCGGCCTCAACCTACATGGCAAATTTATCACTAACCTTCGATTTGCAGATGATATCGTAGTCATGGCAGAATCGCTGGAGGACTTTGGTACCATGCTCATCGACCTCAGCAATATTTCCCGATTAGTAGGTGTAAAATAAACATGAATCGGTCCTAGTCGACAACGTGATTCTTGGATCGATCACTATGTATACTTACCTGAGACAAACTGTCCAGTTACGTATACATGAGAAGGAGGTTAGTCGACAAATCCAGCTCGGCTGGGCAGCGTTCGGGAAGCTGAAGAAGATCTTCTTGACTAATATTCCACAGTGTCCGAAGACGAAGGTCTACGACCAGTGTGTGTTACCGGTGATGACTTACGGAACAGAGGCGTGGTCTCTGAATGTTGGCCTTATATCAAGGCTCAAAGTCGCTCAGCGTGACATGGAGCGTGCCATGGAGCGTGCTATGCTTGGGATCTCTCGACGTGATAAAATCCGTAATATGAAACGGGAGTGACCGACATATACCGTATCGAACGGCGCAGTATAGGACGGCCTCCCACCAGGTGGACCGATGACCTAGGCTGTTCAAAGTCGCAGGCAGTCGTTGGATGCAGGCGGCACAGGCCCGTTCGCTGTGACATTCTCTTGGGGAGGCTTATGTCCAGCAGTGGACGATGAAAGGTTCATGGATGGATGGATGGATGGCTCAGTGGTATTTCTACAGTTACTATGAAGAGATTATACGCGGTATTGTCCGTGTGGTGACGGATCAAGAATACAAGTGTCACCACCCCATTCTTTCCCACGGGTGTCGTATGAGGCGACTAAGGGAAGTAAGCAATTATCATCCATTGCATGACTGGTGGTAGGGCTGGGTACCAAGTGGGAGTACTCACTTGGTATCCGGCCCGAGCGGGTTGGTACCACCATCTTCCGTGTGACCGGCCATGAAGCACATCGTTGCGTTTTGGCTGTAGCAGGAGATACCTAGCTGTTTATATTTCATTTCATCTGGGAAATGAATTGGTGAGCAGCGGCTTGAGAATACTCTCGGTATAGTCGAGTCCATGGGCGACGGTTACCATTTACCATCAGATGGACCGTGGCACGTCTGCCACAACATGCAATAAAAAAAAAAAACCAGCAGTACTGAGTTGTCTCCCCGAACAGCGGGGTGTTCAGTAGATACATTTTTGCCCTCCTAAAAAAGTGTAAATTGGTTACTAATTATAAAAAACTAGGATCCACCGCAAGCAAAAGCTAATTTTTAGGTAATATCTCAGATTCCTGATATAGTAGCGGGATAAAATGTATACCAGTTGATAAGTCTAATCAAGAGCTATTAAACGAAAAAAGTTGCATCGAAATCTGTTCAGTAGTTTTTGCGTGATGCGCGAACAAACAAACAGACAAACAGAAAAAAAAACAAAAAGAATAGTTTTGTGTTTAGACACGCCTATATAATACTTTCTACCATTTACGCGAATTTCACACATTTTTAAATAAAACTACGATTACGAAATCTATCGCGTTTACTTGATTTTTATGCTATCCGGACGTTTCGAATACTTTACAGCATATTCATGATCACGGGTGGACTTAGATGGTAGATGTCCAAAAGCTGATATGTTGTTTCAACGGTTTCATCTACCGCTATGTTACAACTTTATAATAGTATAGAAGTGTCAATTGGTTACTACACGATGAAGAAAAACATCGTGAGGACTCACGCGAATGCATCCCAATACTGGGCCAGTAACGGTACAGTGGGACAGAACAAGGGTTGAAAAAAAATCACTAAGCAACTGTAATCTTTTATGAATGAAATCAATATTATCTTGATAAACCAAGAAATAAAAATACCACAAAGAAGGTTTGTCTGGAAATAATGTCTTTGTGAGTCCGCAGCACAGCGCCACCTATTGACTTAATCTAACAACTAAATGTGTCGATGACGACGGCGACGCGACGTGAGAAGTGTTTTGTGCAGGCGTACTGGCGGCAACACAAATGTCAAGATGTTATTTATGAACTAAACAATTAATTAAAGACATTTTGAAAACCGGGTTAGAGTGGAAAATCTGTATTTAAAATACGAATTTGTTGCTTACTTTTAGGTAATGGATATGCTTAACTATAATATACGAAATTAAATTGAATAGTAATAGACAGTTGAGATTTGAAGCTACGATCTTATGGAATGGACAATATTTATATATTAACCGTAAGTCGATACCCAGTTATTGTTTACCCCACTGCTTGTGGCGTTTACAACGCCACTTTGTTATTGTGGATGCACTCGCCTCAGGCACTCGTGTTAATTATTAGTGTATTCTTGACGATTTTAAGTGCTATTTAATAGGCCTATGAAATAAAGATATGTTTGATTTTGAATAAACTAAGTTATAAAAATATGCAAGCACCTATGTGTAAATAAAAAATATATTAATCATTGAAATTATTTAGCGTACTAAAATGTTAAAAATTAAGTTAAAATAAATAATAAGCTATATTACTACACAGTACAAATAAATCAGGCAACTAAATTTTTGATGTGTTTTTTGACTTTTTATTTATATAACACCGGAGGCATCCACCGCTAGCGCGTCGCCACCTCCAAGGAAAGGGATAGCAGGTGGAGAGAAAGGATAATAACAAGAGGAGATAGAGGATAAAGAGGGGATTTGAACCTCTGTTTTATTTGATATTTTTGGCAAAAAAAAAATATTTTTTTCTACAAAATATATTAACACTTTTGCAAGCGACAGTACGTCGGCGAATTATCAAAAAGCTCTACTTATGCATAGTTTGTGTGCTAAGTGCTTACTTATCTCCGTCGGTGCAAAAGTGGGGTTTGGTGTTTATCTGCAGCTCAAATGATGTTGAAACAGAGGTCTGATAACGGTGGTTCTGTTTTCAATCAAAGCGGGAGGAAGATTGTTCTGACGTAATGGCTGTCTGTTGTTAGCCGTGAAAATGTTGTGGTACATATATCAATCAGAAATTTTGTAACTGTATCCATAGATAAGAGTTATGCAGTAACAGTTACAATAGACTAAATAATGGACTCTGCAAAGGCTTTACGATTTCAAAGCAGCTCTGATTTTTCGAAGTTTAAAATTTTAAAATATAGATCACCACGGGTGTAATTTTGGAATCGGACTAAAAATGACTTATAAATATTTCAAGTAATTATTTATTTTCAAACGATGGTTTTCTCAATATTAGTATTATATTTTAGTCTATGGTTGTCTATGTTTATCATATAGAATATCTATTGTCAATTGTTATGTATTACGACAAGTTAAGTTATGCAAAGTTCAGTATTTCATTAAATACCAATATTAAATTTAAATCATACGAGAATAAAATAGTAAGTAGGTACATAGGTAATTATTGGCTTATATTCACTGATGATAAAAAAATTAATATATTAATTAGGAAAAAAAGATAAAGCCAGTCGTAATCGCATTAATAACAGTTTATAAAAAGAAAACAAAATTTAAAAAAATCATTAGAATTGAAATGATTTGCGGTTTAATATTCAAACCGATTGATTTCCATTGTTTAAACAAATCAAAGACAAAGGAACACCGCTAATGCCAGCCGATTTGATCATTCAATTAAACCTCAATGGAAGAAAAGAGGTTTACAGTCAAAAATCCTCATAAATCACACTGGCTGGTAATAATTGGTTCGATTATAAGCTGCCTTTTTAGATCTTATCTGTTTCAGACGATTATTAATATTCTATTTTTGAATTTGAATAGTCAGAATTAAAACTCATGTGAAAACCTCTTTTGAAATTCGAAGGGTTGGGATGATCTGTAGAGACTATAAATTAAGATTATGATTAGAAATTAATTTAAAAAAATAATCCAATAAAGACATTCATAATGCGAATCATAATTTTTTTATTGCAAATACTAAGACAATAGGTACACAACCCATGGTCCTGAATACTGCCTACCACAAAGAATATTTTTGTTTTGCAAACAGAATTTAAACATCTGTGTACATACGAGTATATACTCACGCATATGCCAAAACATACATAATCGAAAGCCTAAATTCATGAAATTTACCATGGGTACTAAAACATCAAACCCTATAATGAATTAGGGGTTCTAGTGAGTTGCCCGTCCCCCGGCCCTCGTCAGTGCGGGGCCCGGCCAATTTTATCGAGTTATAAATTTGAATTTGTATAATACTATGGCATTAACGCATGATTTATATTACTTGACTCCGGTAAGATTTCAAAGATGAAAAACAATAAATTATGTAACCGTAACTATTGCGTTTAATGGCTATTGTGATGAAAGAAATATGTGGACATGTCTTGTTTTTTTTACTGCAGAGACTGGCAAAGCAGAAGTATTGAATTCAATGCCCAGGATGATAATTTTGTTTCTATAGTGGTAGAGCCTTGCTTATCCCAGCATGAATGGGCCGGCTTGATCGGGGAAGTAACACCCTCGCACAGAAGATCGGCGTGAAACAACGGTAGGTTCTTCTGCCTTTGTGTATCATATAGTGAGTGAGAGCGCCGGAGGCCCAAAACCCGTTACTATCCTCTCCTTAGTATCCATCCTCTCCTATCCTCACTATCCTTCCTCTTCCCTCCTATCGCTTTCCTAGGAGATGGTGACGCGCGAGTGATGCCTCTCATGGTATGGTGGTGTTACTAGCGTTACTAGCGTCTATATGCTACGGTAACCGCTTACCATCAGGTGGGCCGTATGCTTGTTTGCCACCCATTTTGTATAAATAAATGAATAAAAATAAATAATCCATCCATCCAACCATCAGCCTTTCATCGTCCACTGCTGGACATAGGCCTCCCCAAAATGGGGGTTTTACCATAATCGCCACGCTTGGCAGGCGGGTTGGCGATCGCAGTGGATGTTTTTAGCAGGGGAACGCTGCTGCCCGGTCCCCCGGTAATCCCTTAGTCGGCTTTTACGACTCCCATAGGAAGAGACGGGGAAAATAAATAATATTCACGGACATTTACTCACAACGTACTCTGGTCCCAAACTAAGCTTAACGCTTGTGCTATGAGTACCAGATTACGGATATAACACATACATTCAGTCAAGAAAGTATTAGGAATGGATGATTTGTTTATGGTTCCAAATTAAAAAAATTTTGTTTTTTTTTTTGTTGTTGTTAGATTGGCACAACTGTTATCCATTTTGGGCGCGGAGTTTGAGTTGAATCTGTTATTTATATTAAATACAGTGCTGTTTTTAGTTATATCATATCTAAGTAGTGTGTATTGCGAATTTCATAATGAACAAAAACATCGAACAAAGAGTTTGTCTAAAATTTTGCGTCAATGGAATTTCGTATTCGGAGTCACTGAAAATGTTACAGAAGGCTTACGGTGAATCGACTTTATCAAAAACACGTGGTTATGAATGGTACAAAGCGTTTAAAAGCGGTCGAGATGTGATGGAATATTTGCCTCGCTCTGGTAGGCCATCAACGTCTGCAACTGAAGTTAACATTGCAAAAGTGAAGGAAATAGTGACTGAAAATCCTCATTCAACTTTGAGAGAGATAGCCACCGAACTTTCAGTGTCTCACGAGTCGATCCGTACCATTTTAAATAATCACATGGGTATGAAACATGTTTCCGCTCGGCTAGTCCCAAAAGACCTGAATTTTCTCCAAAAACTCAATCGCATGAGAGTTGCTGAGGAAATGCTATAACGAGTCAATTCCAACCCAACATTCATGAAACGCATTGTTACTGGTGACGAGATGTGGGTTTACGAGTTTGACATGCAAACTAGTCAACAAGCTTCGGAGTGGCGACTTCCAACTGAACCGAAACCGAAAAAACCACGCCGAAGTCGATCAAAAGTCAAAAAACATGTTGACTGTTTTCTTTGACTATCGCGGTGTTGTGCACTCGGAATTCTTGCCAGAAGGTCAAACGGTAAATAAAGAATATTATTTGAGCATTATGTGGCGTTTAAGAGAGCAAATTCGACGAAAAAGGCCAGATCTGTAGAAAAAAAATTATTGAATTTTGCACCACTATAATGCGCCTTCACACAAGGCCATCATTGTGAATGAATTTTTGTCCAAACACTCAACAAATACCATTGAGCAACCACCATATTCACCAAATATGGCTCCAGCCGACTTCTTTCTTTTTCCTAAACTCAAATTACCACTTCGCGGCACCCGTTTTCAATCGGTAGAAGACATAAACGAGAATTCGCGGCGAGCACTGAACTCAATTCCGGAAACAGCTTTTAAAAAATGTTTTGATGATTGGATTATTCGTTGGCGTAAGTCTATCGTTTCTGAAGGAGCATACTTTGAAGGTGATAAAATAAATTTGGATGAATAACAAAAATTTTGTGTATTATTGATCTTTTCCCGGTACTTTCTTGACAGAGTAGTATATTACCTTTTTTTTTGTAAATACATACATATTATAATAGATAGAAAGCACCCAGACGCAGTACAAGTATCTGTGTTCATCACGCAAATATTTGTCCTGAGTGAGAATCGAACCCACGAGGCCCGTCATACTTATCCCAACCCGTTACTTGGATCTACTAGGATACGCATATGAAATATGTTATTGCTTAGTTAACAAATATTCATTATTATTTTGGATGTATTGGTGAGTATAGCATGTTTAAGATATTTCTAGAAATGTGCATATTTTCTACTACCTATATTCTGCCCGTGACTCCGCGTGAACTTCAGAATATAAACACCTACATCATTCTACAGAACACAATTTTTTGGTATTGTTGTTGCACGGGAACCATTTGTTTTTCTTAGAATAATGTGCTTTTCTAGGCTTCATACTATATGTAGCAAAATTTCATGATGATAGTGTCAAAACGTAACAAACACACAAACTTTTTTTTTATTAGTAAGGAATACGTCATGGATAATCCATGACGTTTGCTAAATAAACAAGAAGGAGGTAATAAACACAAGTTATTTGTTCTGATTTTTAAGTGAATGTAAGATATTAAAAATTAAAAAAATCTATTTAACAGGATCTATAGTGCTTAATTTTCAAACTAACCCATTCAGGTTACTTTACACTGTGTATAATCGCCACCAATATGCCAGTACTTTGGATATTTATTTTATAACAAAACAACAATTTTCCTCATATCCATACTAAGTCAACGTTCAAGAGTTGACGACTTTTTACTTGCCCGAATTTATGCGACGCATTTAGGAGGCGCCTGTCGTATACAAGTCAGTTAAATATTTAGCTTTCATCTGAATTTATACGGTTTATAGAAGAGAAGGCACGATTTAGTTCCACGATATAAATTTGTATGATTGATAAGTTTCTTTTGTGAACTAAAAATGTTTGTTTCGAGCAAGTTTTGGCACTGTGGTAAATCAGTAGATTACATGATGATATTGTGGTAATCGTGACTTATCAACAATAGATAGATACTGTCTCAATCTATAGATTTGCTTTAAGGTCTATTCTATCTTCTCAATTAAACTGTATTAAAATTTGTACAGGAATTTCAGAGATATGCGCTAACAAACAAAAGGACAGATACACAAAATATTAAAGTTCTTTACCGCATATAAATTCTCAATTCTTATATAGGGTTGTGCTATCTCGATATACAACCCATCAAAATTTATCTAATAAATTTGTTAGTAAACGATATAAATATGTTAAATTTGGTTACAGGAACAAAATATGAATTGACGTTAGGGTTGCTACTTTTTGAAAGAGACCGAGAAACACACATACCTGCCTCCACCACCGTCTTTTGTCATTCACTCAGAGAGGGTGAAACAATATACAATGCCACCTAGCAACTATCGTTTAGTACGATAATTTTATTTATAAACTAGCTTCTCTACCCATGTCTTCGTCTGCGTGTCTTAAATGTATGGCCCATAAAGTCGTTTAGGCATATTATATTCTACAGGAAATTATCAGGGTAAAAAATATTCTGCGTGTTTATCCATTCGATTCATCTGTATAAGAAATTACGTATATTTCTTTATGCCATAAACGGCTATGGGAAAAGTAATTTTTTTCGGGATATAAGGTATTGTATATGTTTATCCAGTGTCTCTTTTATCTGTCTACCAATTTTCATTTAAATATGCTAAGTCGTTTAGGCCTAATTAATGGACAAACATCCAAATATTTTTACAAAATTCACATTGTATTACTAGTAGAACTAGTAAGATGAAATACATGCTTTAAATTGGGGTTTCTATGAGCTTTTTCTTTTGCCTAAGAGGAAGAAGTGGTTACCGTAGCCTATAGACGCTAGCAACACCAGAATCATGACTATTCAACGAAATCCAAGTTACTAGTAGGTACCTTACGCTAATTCTATAGCAGGGGCGTACTATCATCACCACTTATTTAGTGGGTGAGGGACCCACACACTGCCGTACGACGCTCTATTAACAACAACAACTTAGCATCACGCCTGTATTCCCCGAAGGGGTAGGCAGATGAGTATTACACACTCATGGTTCGTCGGCTATGTTTAAGCCCCACATAGGGGGCCAGCCTATTGCCGTCTACCGGGCACATTTCCAAACTCCGGGCTGCTACTGAGCATTTTTTTTACGAATAAGCTCAATAACACTGTCCGACCCGGGGATCGAACCCGAGACCTCATGATCAGCAGTCGCTTACACTACCGCTGCACCACAGAGGCAGTTACCGCTCTATTCATGCAGAATAATGCTGTAAATAGGTAATTTAGCTTTTGTATTGTGGTTAGCAACCCTAATTTCTATAACTGTACGGCACCGAGTGACTGGTCGACAGCAGAGATCGATCCACTGTGATATGTTTATTGATATTTTTATATAACCGACTTTTATTGTGGTATAAACACGAATATTTAATGGCGTTTACAAGGTTTGAAGTTATTTGATTGTGGTGGATGATATTTAATATTATAAACTGCACGGATGGCGGAGTTGTTTAGATACTGGCCTCCCGCCCGAGTGTTGTGGGTTCGATTCCCAAACAGGACAACTCTTAGCGTGATCCACAAATGGTTGTTCTAAGTCTGGGTATATTTTCCATCCATCCATCGGCTACAGCCGGCCCCACACGGCCTATATATGTGTCTGTGTAATTGTATATTTATAAAGTCACCCGCGATATAAGGATTTTTACTTAGTGCAGTATGTTGTATTTAAAAAAAGAAATCTATATTTTGGGTTACTGTTGGTTACATTTCGCTGCGATGGGAAGAAATTGGCAACCAGGATGGTTAAATCCAATGACCGTTGGGCTCCGGTATCTCTTCAAAGTAAAGGCCGTAGTCAGTATATATATTTGGAAGAATTTTATTATTACTTATGCGGGCATATCAGCTAGGTACGGCTCGACCTGATGGTATGTGTTAACTACCGCTCATTCACTCAAGTATGTTCAGAAAACTACCAAGCCGTTGCTCACCATTTAACTTTGCGAAAATAAAATAATGTATGGCTATTTCTTACTACAACCAAAACATAAGGGGTTGCTTCATGGCTGGTCACTCAGGTGACGGTGGTACCAACCCACACAGGCCCAGTAACCAGTGTGTACCCTCACAAAATACCCAGCACTACTACCAGTAATCTTACTTTGAACCTACCATGACTATATGGACGCAATTAATAAAAAAAATAAACAAAGGACATGTACCATTTACGGCCTGTGGCGGCCATAATGTTTTTAATATTTAAAATTAAACTAATAATTTATAAAATCCGTCAGTGGTTTTCTTTTCTTGATAGAACTTCAGAAAAAGATTATAGTTTAAAAAGCTATTATTTTGAATTCGTACTTTATAGTAATGGTTATTGGTGAATTATTGTTATCTGTTGACAATCAAATAGGATATTGCCACTACGCTGAATTGACAACATTAAACACTTTGGTACTATTATATTACAAAACAATATTACGTAGTTATTTTTTAAATAATTTCGTGAAAACAGTAATATGACTATTTAAGAAAATATTTTTTTATAATTATTTGGTGAAAACTGATATTATTTCTAATCAAGAGTAGCAATTATGATTCAAAATATTGGCAAAACATTTTACATCTGTCATGTCATGTCATTCTACTCATCTACTGTTGATATTGTATTGTGATTTTATGAGTGTAAGTTATATATTTAGTGATTTTAAGCCTCATTATTTGTTTATATATGTAGATATTATTTTATTTATTTATAATTATGGTATTTTTGATCAAATATTCGATTTTGAGGTATTTCAATTTCAAAATTATATCCGTCTTAGATGTCTTTTATCTCATCATCCAAAAGTTTTAGTGTGAAAAGAAAAACACAGGGCAATAGGGTAGTCATTTATCTTCAAAGCACATATTGTTTTATGTATGTCCTTTCCAGGCCGAGAATGTATGGGCATTTGGTACATCTCCTTTAAAAACTACAATATTTTCGTATATTATTTTGAAATATCTCTCCAGCTTTAGCCATAACAAATAATTTTTTCGCGACATCATAATATCGCATCGTAGTATAGTTGAGTCCATGAGCGATGATTACCACTTGCCATCAAGTGGGCCTGGACCAGTCAGCCACCATTACCAATAAAAAAAATAATACAAATTATTTGAGAAGGAGGAAAAAGAGAACTTTAGTCCGAGCGGGAAACGAACCTGCGTCCCTTCCAATCCGGTGAAGTACTCTAAGTCACTGAGCTGCCGCACTGACCTTCGGCTATACCCAATCTCCTCATCACATTTGTCTTAACGAGCAACGCCACCTATCGGATGCATTTGCATTAATTCAATATAATAACTTTAATTTAGCAATTAAAATTCATACTATTCATATTTAGATATAGATGGCGCAATTTTTTTATTTAAATTTTTAGTGCGAGCGGGTAACGAACCTGCCTCCCTTCCAGTTCTCTTTTTCCTCATTCACAAATAATTTATTATTTAAAGTAGGTGAGCATGTCAAGTGCTAAATAAAATACAGACCAAAATGTTTAAAAAAAAATAGTATTGTAATGCTATCACAAAAATGCAGTAAAGTTATTAACTATTTATTGATTGAATCCGTTCAATTTTCATTATCTAGCTATGATTTATACAGTAGTTACTTGATTAGGTATAGCCTACCTTGGAAGGGTTAAAGATTCGATTAAATCTGCGAGATATGTACACGTAAGTTTTCTGGGATATAACACAGATTAAGGTTATTTTAATTAAGGATCTGTTAGTTAATATTTTGATCGTAATAAAAGTCATCCTTTCCCGCGGGTGTCGTACAAGGCGACTAAGGGAAGTTAGCAATTATCACCCATTACATTACTGTGGTAGGGCTGGGTACCAAGTGAGGGTACTCACTTGCTATCGGGTCCCAGCGGGTCGGTACCACCGTCTTCTTTGTGACCGGTCATGAAGCACGTCAGTGTGTTTTGACTGTAGCAAAGGATAGCTGTTTATTCTTTCATTTTGCATATCTGAGAAGTGAAATGGTGAGCAGCGGCTTGAAAATAGTTTCGGTATAGTTGAGTTCATGAGCGACGGTTACCACTTACTATCAGGTGGGCCGTAGCTCGTCTGCCATTAAAACCAATAAAAAAAGGGTCTTAAAGACATCTAAAACAAATGTGAAATGATGATTGAGTATTACAATTAGCGGACTGCGATAGCTTTTATATACAGCACTTCCGCAGGTTCGAATCCTGCTCGCAGTAATATCGCCTTTTTCCACTTTCACTAATAATTTGTTCTTTAAAGTTACTCATTGCTGTACATTACCCTGCTTAAGAGATCACCACAAGGAGTGATACTGTGCCTCGTGGATGGTGGTCGTCGGTCCGCCGTATGGGAGTCTATCCTATGATGTGACGCCCATCTATGTGACTTAAAAGTGGAGACACCTTACGTCACCCTGGTGGTGTGCGAATCGGATTTAGAATAATAGATAACTTCCAAGTCCTAACTCCCATCTCTTAATAGATTCAAAATAGACCAAAACCTTATAAAACTATAATCTATTTGCCAGGCCAATGATGGAAAAAAATAAGCTTATTTTTTTCATTTACACGAAAAATTCGTATTGTAATGTGTGAAAGTGTCATCATATTTCATTTTATGTCGGATCACTTAGCTTGGCACTGTTTCCATTGGCACACGGTGTGATTAAAATGGTTTGTAACAGTTTGATCTCTATGAGATATCGTCAACGTTTTTTAGCAGTTCTAGAATAGTCGGAGATTTTTCTGTGATATTATACAGTTAGAACAAAGTATGTTTGTACATTAAGCAAGCAAAAAAAAATACTGTGTTGGACTATGCGTGTTTATCTGCACTAAAAAAAAAATTATAAATTTTGTCTGTTTGTTCGCACATTACGCAAAAACTACAGAACGGATTTTCAAAAACTGCTCTGCTGAAACTGCTCTCTTGATAGGTCTTAATTAGACTTAAATCTGGTAAACGTTTTATCTCACTACTAAATCGCAATTTAAAACACTTAATACGCTATAAACATGAGTTCCACCAACCCTGGCAGGTCTCATCTGATTTGGAGGGCCTAGACTGCTTCATTGAAAAGTTTTCGCGGAACACAAGTGCCTCCATTTCGGGCCTGCCTCTGCTAGGGTAGGCAAACTCTGCACGTCACCCTCAGCCCAGCACTTCGGGCCGGAGATCAAGTAGCAACCTTTGAGTCCCAGTGCATCTTATGACAGCAACAATGTACAAATCATAATCTTAGTTAACTTACTTATATAAAATCGTAACACAATGGACACGCTCCAAACACTAGTGACCACCGTCCAGCCTGCAATGTCCAGATAGTGGCCAATGATTTAACGCTCAACTTTTGACACAACTAAGCTTTTTGGACACGACCGCCTCTTGCTATAAATAACGTCTTACGTGAACTTGAGAATATGGCTTGAAATACGAGTGGGCAGCGTATCATACTCTATTTACAGATATTATAACGCATCGTCGTCGTCGTCGATAGCAGTGATAGCCTAGCGGCAAAACCAAGGACTGCAAAGACAGTGGTATCGAGTTCACTCCCCAGTCCAAGGTTCAGACCTCGAAAGGCACACACCTCTAATTTCTCGAGATTTTTTTATGTGTGTATTTGTTTAGATATTTTTACAAATTTTTTTTGCATTTAACATGCTTAGCAACATACATTACAAAAATATATATAAAAATATCTAAATATTTATAGGGTTTGCGTCATTATTAGGTAAAATCTTAATTGTAAAATTAAGTTTACCTGGTCGGTATAATGTATGAAAATACTTCCGACAGATGGTGCAGGCGTCACCCAAAGACGTTAAGTATGAATGTGTTGTCGAAATTAGCAGTCAGGAGCAAGGACCACGATGGCTGAATCGGCAAAGCATCTGGACGGTATCCAGGAGATGCAGTTTCGAATCCTGCTCATGACTGTTATTTTCGATTTCACATTTTTCACTTTGTGTTTAATGTGTATTTGTTAACAATTTATCACAGCTCGGTGAAGGAAACATCGTAAGGAAACCTGTATGCCTGAGATATTTACTCGATGGCTTGTGTAGTCTGCCAACTCGCATTGGGCAAGCGTGGTGGACTATGGCCTAATCACTCTCCTGATGAGAGGAGAGCTGTGCCCAATAGTAGGACGGAAAAAAGGATTACAAAAAAAAAAGAAAGTTGGAATTAAATTGACACCAGTGGTAGAGCCTTGCTCGTTCCAGAATGAACGGGCTGGCTCGATTGGTAGAGTACTACCCTCTCACAGTAGATCAGCGTGAAATAACAGTATGTACCACCCATTAAATAAATCCGCCGTGTGCCGTCTTTCCTGCATAACTAAAAGACTTTTTCAAAGATTTTAAAGTTTGCCAATCTGCACTGGGATAACATGGTGGACCATAGCCAACCCATTTAGAGAGGAAAAACATTTCTGGTTAGCGTAATTATTACAATCAAGATTCATAACAAATAATGACGCAGCCCTATAAATATTTTGGTATTTTTTATACACTTTAAGCATTTGACATCCTTAGCGTAAATTAACACAAAGTGTGAAAATGTGAAATCGAAACATTAATACCGAAGACATTATGAAAGAATGTGTTATCGAAATTCGCAATCCCGACTTCTCTAAAGTTGCCAATCTTTAATTTAGATTGTTATTTATAAGGAGAAGTATAAAATGGCTATAAAATCTGAGATACTGGAATCTTGATACAAGCCAAATCAAAAACTAACCGTACTATAAGTTCCTCGAAACAAACATCATTTAACACGAATTTTTCACTCAAATTCAAGGTATACTTTGTAAGTAAGTAATATAAGTAGTGTATCCACACTACTAATATTGCAAATATTAAAGTCTGTATGTTTAGAAGCTTGTTATTCAGTCACTCAAAAACGGAAAGGATTTGAATGAAATTTATTCCGATAAATAATTCTATATTTCCCGAAGGGGTAGGTAGAGGTGTATTACACACCCACGGTTCGCCAGCTATGTTTAAGTCTCACGTTACAGGGGGCGAGCCTATTGCCGTCTACCGGGCACATTTTCAAACTCCGGGCTGCTACTGAGATTTTTTTTACGGAATAGCTCAATAACACTGCCCGACCCGGGAATCGCACCTGAGACCTCACGATTAGCAGTCGCTCTCCCTACCGTTGCACCACAGAGGCAGTTACCGTAGTTCCGATAAATGATATGACACAACATGATTTTATTCGGTAGCTGCATTAAAATATTATATTTCATAAATTTTTGCAGCAGCGATAGTCTAGAGGTAAAACCAAGGACTGCAAAGACAATGGGATCGAGTTCGATCTCCATTCCAAGGTAACAACACAAACCACTAATTTTCCAAAAAAAATTGCCCGCGTGTATTTCTTGACAAATTGAAGAAAAACTTGAAGGAAAGGGAAGGTTCTCGAACCACGTATCGGACGTGAAATGACGATATGAACAAAGCCGTAGAGAGCCGTTGGGTGCAGGCGGCATAAGACGGCTTGTTGTGGCACTCTCTCGGGGAGGCTAATATCCAGCTGTAGACATCAAAAGGCTGATGGATAGACGATGGATTGTGAAGGAAAAGATCGCGAGGAAACCTGCAAGCCCCCTATTTTGTTAAGGCGGGAATAAATGTACCTAACCGCAAACCCCGTCGTTCGGGGCAACGAACAGTGGTAGTGTGGGGCCATCACCCACTGAATATACCGGCCGTGTGTCTCTCTGCCTGTACTAGCGGACCACTCGAACTGTGTGACATTACTTCAGTGGTCTAACATACAAGCCCTAGAGACTTTCTTAATAGCACGTGAATCTGTCACCGTAGTGGAGTACGGCCCTGTCACTCTGAGCACCCGAAAAAACTCCCCGCAAACGAATCCACGGGCATAAGCTAGTATATTATAACACTTTCAGAGATTGACCGAACGATACGAACGTTCGGTCGTAAAGTGCTTGACGAAATTTCATATCAGCGATTCCATGTTATTGTGTGTATAATACGTTTTTATAGTTATTATTTATATAGTTTTATTATAAATAAGTATGCTTTTATCGCGTCTGATGTGGCCATCAGTTTGTGATGGGCGAAAAGTCTGATCAAGGACAGAGAGATTGGAGAAGGTTTTGGAGGTGGTATGGCTGTTTCGAAACAAAAACTACTTATGGATAACATGGCGGACAGAACGGTACTTACTTCTCCGGTCAAACTGGTATCAGTAAGTCTCTACCACCAGAAAATATAGATCACTCTTCTCTTATATTATAAAACTCTAATAGAGCTGTGTTTGTACATTAAAGTTACTTAATCCGTGTGGTGACGGACTAGGAATACAATTGTCATCCATCACCCCACCTTTTCCCGCGGGTGTCGTACAAGGTGACTAAGGGAAGTAAGTAATTATCACCCATCGCATTACTGGTAGTAGCGCTCTGTACCAAGTGAGAGTACGTACTCACTTGCTATCGGGCTCGAACGGGTCGGTACCACCGTCTCCTGTATCACTGGTCATGAAGTGAAGTAAGTCATTGTGGCTGTAGCAGAAGATAGCTGTTTATTCTTTCATTTCATATCTAAGAAATGAAATGGTGAGCAGTAGCTTGACAATACTATCGGTATAGTTGTCTATGAGCGACGGTTACCATTTACCATCAGATAGGCCGTTGCTCGTCTGCCATCATTAGGAATAAAAAAAAGAACTTATTTTAAATTTAGGGTTATAAGCTTATTTTTTAGTCTTATTTGATGAAACATTTGTTTACGATTGTGTTTAAAAATATTATACGTTTTATCTCAATAATATATCTAGATCCAAAGATTTATCCAAAATAACTAGCTCACTATGCAATACTAAAACTAATATTATCATATAGGGCAAGGATGAGGTGTTGTGCTTACTATTAAATAGTCTTATTACTATTACTTATAGAAGTCACTATATTATATATGTATATGTTATTTTAAAGATTTTGAAATGCATTCTCTCGAATTTTGGGATACTACAGCATTTACGGTCACCGGATAGTTATAATTTTTATATGTGTAATATTTATGCAAACTACTGAAAATACCTTGAAAATATCACATCCATTCTTACATTCACGTCCAAGTAATAAAACGGTAGGCCATGTCCAAGCAGTCATTTTTTCCTTGAACAGAACAAATCTCACATGATCAGAATCAAAATGGCCTAACATCAAATCTCTCTCATTTCTTTATAGGTATTTCAGAAAAAAATATCTTGATAACCGTTTACATATATTTTGTATTGTAAGTAAATATGTTTTTATGCTGGCAAAAGTTGGTTCTGAGAAATTATTTATTTCCTAGTTGTTTTTTTTTGCTGCAGCCATGTGCTAAACTGTCTCATAGAAGTTTATCACTTAAATATGGAGGAGTCATTGTTTATTGTATTCTAATTGCCTAATTATTGTCAATTAAGTATTTTTTTCAATGTTTATGGTAGCAGATGAGCCGCGGCCTACCTGATGGTAATTGGTAAATGATCTCAAAAATATTAAAACGTATTCTATAGCAGCATTTAATTTCGCGGAGTGTATATGGAATCTACCATAGTGTAAATCTTTTCGTTATTGTCTTATTTTTTACAATCGAAAAAAAAGGCGGGAAATGAATTCATTGTAGTTTTGGCGGGAACATGAAGAAGGTCACGTCGTCGCTCTGCATTATTTTCCTAAACTTGTGTTATTTCAAGTATTCATGCGTAAAAGTGGTGGTAAAACCTTTTGCTTATACTATTTGTATATAAACCATTCATTTTGTTCACGAGGCTTATAAGTGACATTAAATATTTTATGATGTCAAGTAACTGGATCCTTAGATCCGTGTGAGTCAGTGAGATCCTGGTATCAGTACATCCTTATATTTATTTGTATCTATAATTAATATGATTTCAACGTAAACTTTTTTTTTTATATAAATGGACATAATGGTTATTGTATTGCATGATTTTTACTGCGGGAATTCCCATTTAATATGTAAAGCGATTTAATTTATTAAAAGACTAGGTCTAGTAATATAAATATGTAATTCCACAGCACATTAACTATCTGTATGCAAAAAATGTAATTCATTCATTCAATCATGTACATTTTTTGAGACAAAGAATAACCCATGTCCTTTCCTGGGTTCCGTACTAATTATATGCTGTTTCACGATGATCGGTTAAGTAGGTATGACATGAAAGCATAAAAAATAAACAAACGCATTTTCGTGTTTATATAATATAAGTTATCCTTACTTTTAGTTTATCTGTGTGATGACGGACTAAGAATACAAGTGTCACCTCCCCATTCTTTCCCACGGGTGTCGTATGAGGCGACTAAGGGAAGTAAGCAATTATCATCCATTGCATGACTGGTGGTAGGGCTGGGTACCAAGTAGGAGTACTCACTTGGTATCGGACCCGAGTGGGTTGGTACCACCATCTCCCGTGTGACCGGCCATGAAGCACATCGTTGCGTTTTGGCTGTAGTAGGAGATAGCCGTTTATATTTTATTTCACATCTGTGAAATGAATTGGTGAGCAGCGGCTTGACAATACTCTCGGTATAGTCGAGTCCATGAGCGACGGTTACTATTTACCATCAGATGGACCGTGGCTCGTCTGCCACTACATGCAATAAAAAAAAACTTAATACCTATTAGGATAAGTTAGTACTGTAACTGCCTCTGTGATGCAGCGGTAGTGTGATCGACTGCTCATCATGAGTTCTCGGGTAAGATATCCGGGTCAGGCAGTGTTATTGAGCTTTTTTATAAAAAGCAAAATTCTCAGTAGCAGCCCGTAGTTTGCAAATGTGCCCGGTAGACGGCAATAGGCTCGCCCCCTATTACGTGGGACTTAAACATAGCTGGCGAACCGTAGGTGTGTAATATACACCTGTGCCTACCCCTTCGGGGAATACAGACATGATGCTATGCTAAGTTAGTACTTTATCGTTTAGTTAATTAACGTAAAGGTTATGTACTATAACTAATCGAGAGCTATCAAACAAAAAAGTTTCATCAAAACCCGTTCAGTAGTTTTTGTGTGATGCGCAAACAAACAAACAGACAAACAGATACACAGACAAAAAATCTAAAAAAAATTGTTTTGTCAAATATCTTAAATGTACAGTCATAGTTCTGTTACAGCTTTATAATAGTATATGTATTGGTGGAGTATGCGAGTCATAAGTGATGTAAGTAAAAATGTCCTGTTGATACTAGGAGATAAAATATAAAATTAAATGTACTTTTGCCCTACGTGAGACACGTCACCATGGCTTTAAGGAAGCATGCGTAATTTTTATATTCCTACATACTTAGTTTCATAACATACATAATTATTTCATAACTACATAATTAGTTTCATATGCATAATTTTGACATTGATATGCATCTTTGGAGAGAGAAAACACAAGTTAAAATCTTGCTCACAGATATTTTACGTCACAAAAATTTTTACTAGGCAGCAATTTTGTTTTTCTTCGGTGGACCGCAGCTTGGCTGCTTATATTTTATTGCCTATGGTGACAGACGAGCCAGCGCCCATCTGATGGTAAATGTTAAAGGTCGCTCATGGACTCAACTATACCGGGAGTATTATCAAGCCGCTGTTCTCCATTTCATTTCACAGATATACTATATGAAATGAACGAATTCTCGACTTTATCCTGCTACAACTAAAACACATCGAAGTGCTTCATGGATGGTCACATGGGAGATAGTGGTACCAACCCGCTCGGGTCTGATAGCAAGTGAATATTCCCACTTGGTACCCAGCCCTACCACCAGGAATGCAATGAGTGATAATTGCTTTCTTCCCTTAGTCGCCTCGTACGACACCCGTGGGAAAGTATGGGATGGTGGCACTTGTATTTTTAGTCCGTCACCACACGGATGGTATTTCATAGATCAATCGCCAGTGAGTACTATTTACTCTCAGGTGAGTCTTCTCCTCTCGGCCTCTGGAGTGGAGAGCGTCTGTGAAGTATGATAATCGCTTATAATCTGGTGGCAAGGTATCCCTGGCAGGTCTGAACCTCTAGTTCGGCCACAAAAACTGACCGTTGCAATGTGAAGCAACATTACGTACGATTACGTTCTTAATGACGACAAAAAATCATATATTTTGACGCAAACATGTTAAGTTTATCCACAAAGAACCAAGTAGCTGATAAGGTGATCTGACACGCAGTGACGTCTTTTTGTTTATACAGGATGTTATCAGCTCTGTGAGAGTGGAAGGTTGTAAATAACGGTCGTGCTTTTGACGTGTTTATGAGGTTAGTATGTCGTATGATGGGTGGCTTTGGATTAATGTGTAGGAAGACAGTACTCGTTTTTTCTCTCATATTTATTTTACATAAATCTGTCTGTTATTGGTGCATCGCGTTCTAAATTTATGTCTTAGAAGTGTTTCGGTACATTTTCGGAATCTAAGGTTCATGTAGGGGTAAAAAAAATTAATAAGCAAGTCATTGCGTAGACTTCAGTAATTAATATAAATACATCATAGTACGACACATTCATTATCTTTATAAAACAAAAACGGATATCCCTTAGAAACCGTTTGTTTCTCTGAGATAAAAAGTAAAGCCTTTTCTCGACTCTGGACTATACACATGCAAAGATTCATGCTGATTGATTCATTGATGACTTGACGGGCCTAGTGGCCTAGCCGGTGGTGTAACTGACTTCCGTATATGAAGTCGTGGGTTCGATTCCCATTCAGGACAATGATTTTTGTGATGAGCACATATATTTGTACTGCGTCTAGGTGTTTTCTATCGATTATATGTAAGTAAGTATTTACAAAAAAAAGTAATACATAAATGTATTATATCCGTAATCTGGAACCCATAGCACAAGCGTTAAGCTTAGTTTGGGACCAGAGGACGTTGTGTTAAATGTTCGTGAATATTTATTCCATAATTGAAACAGCATATCTCAGATTAGTTAAGTAGTTATAGCAAGAAAGTATAACAATCAAAAGCATTTTCGCATAATTATATTAAGTAAGGAAGAATTACTATTAAGTCCGGAAGTAAGGATTTTTAAATCAAAATTTAAAAGATAGAATGATTACAACGAATTATCCCTTTTTTAAGGCGCGAAAAAAGTGCCTAACCGTACACCTCGTCATTCGAGACCACGAACAGAGTAGTGTGGGGCCCTCACAGACTAAATATAACCGCTGTGTGCTGTCTCTCCGCCTGTATTGCCAGACCACAAGAACTGTGTGACATTACTTCAGTGGTCCGCCGGCGCTACAGTGAGTTAGCTACTTTTGTTTTTTGTTAAGGCAGGAAAACATGTTCCTAACCGCACACCCCGTCGTGGGACCTTCACCCACTAAAGAAACCCGTCGGGTGCCGTCTCTCCGCCTTTACTGGCGGACCACTGGAACTATGTTAAATTCCTTCGTGAGTTATCCCTGAAGATAGAGTTCTGCCATTCATAGTCAACGGACACTGAGTTAAGCAATTATGCAATATTTACTATTGTGCATCATTGTGTGCGCAAATACCAGTGCAATGTCGGTTCTCTCATTCTCTTAATTCGATGAGACGACATCTCGACGTGACTGGAGTGTGATCAGGCACAAGACAAGGCTTTACGTGGTTTCCGATACACGAGAATAAGGAAGGAGATTCCACAGCAGACGATAAAATAATCTTTGCTAATAAAATTTTATTATTATTACTAAAACAAAATTTTTATCGATTAATCACCCATACATCAAACTACTTTACGTTTATCGCACACAGAGTATTTACCCAAAATGTTACAGCTTTTTACGGGCACCCGATACGCAAACGATACGATCGTAAATTGCAATTTAGGAACACTCTTTGGACGAGTCGTGAATATATCTTGTAAAATTTACGATTATTAAAATTATAATCAGTAGCTGTACGTTTGGATACTTTAGTGTTTCTGATATAACAAGACGTTTCACTTCATCTTATGAGGATCAATAATTATCCTTCATTGATAAAGGAGGACTCCTTCGAATTGACGCTTTTTTCACTACGTGTGTGGCAAAAAGGCATACAACCCACCCAATGGTAAGCGGTTACTAGCCTATAGATGAGAACTGCTAGCAACACCTAAGGCATCGCACGTCGCCATCTCCAATGAAAGTATAGGTCGAGAGAAAGAACAATAATGACAGGACATAAAGGATACTAAGGAGATAGAAGTAGTTTGGGCCTCCGGCGCTCTCACTCACCATACGCACCACAACGGTACCTACCGTTGTTTTACGCTGCTCTTCTGTGAGAGTGTCATACTTCCCCGAACGACAGATTTATATAGACGGGCCTCGTGGCGTAGTCGGTTGTGTTATCGACTTCTGTGCACGAGATCGTGGGTTCAATTTCCACTCAGGACAATTATTTGTGTGATGAACACAGATATTTGTACTGCATCTGGGTGTTTTCTATCTATTAATGTATTACATGTATTTACAAAAAAAAGTAGGTAATATATGTATTATATCCGTAATCTGGTACCCATAGCACAAGCCTTAAGCTTAGTTTGGGACCAGAGGACGTTGTGTGAAATGTCCGTGAATATTTATTTATTATTATACACGTATTGCATCAATTACTGACTTTAAATTCGAGGCAAGTTAATACTGTGACGACGCAGCGAGTATTTACAGGATGCCAGTATTAGATCAGATCAGAGTAGCCTCGATTTTAAAGTCTGTAACTGATACAATGTAAATCTACCTTTATGATATGGAATTAAAATATAACCACAGATATATCGAGACAGAATCCATTCAGACACAATCATGTGACATGTTATAGGTACCTGTGTAACAATATTGCAGCTTTTGATACTCTACAGCATGGATTCAGAAGCTCTGTAAAATATATTTTCTGGAGGGTTTTTATAGCACATTGATGGCAAACAAGCACACGGCCCATCAGACGGTAGGCGGCTACAGTAGCCTATTATAGACGCTAGCAACATCAGAGGCATCATAAGCGCGTCGCTATCTTCACGGAAATAAGATAGAGAGGAAAGATAATAAGGAGAAGATATTAAAGATACTAAGGAGAGGATAGGGAGGTGGTTTGGCCATCCGGAACTCTCACTCACCATACGAAACATAACTGATGTTGTTTCACGTTGATATTTGTGAGATGGTAG
The DNA here is from genome assembly GCA_948253155.1 of Leucoma salicis. Taxonomy (NCBI): domain Eukaryota; kingdom Metazoa; phylum Arthropoda; class Insecta; order Lepidoptera; family Erebidae; genus Leucoma; species Leucoma salicis. The sequence continues at coordinate 1,883,548 of OX411809.1, forward strand.
TACTTCCCCGATCGAGCCGGCCCATTCATGATGGGATAAGCAAGGCTTCTACCACTATGTTAATTCTATATACCTAATATTTTAACACGTGTCACCATTTGGTTTGAGTTATTGTAATAACTATACTTCCCATGTCAGAACATTGTATGGAAATCCAGCAATAGATGGCGCCTCACGAAAGCTGGTAAGAAATAATTTGATATGTTATTTGATAGCTCCGACAAATGCTACGAAAGCTATATTGGCAGAGGTCCAACCTTTAATTTTTTTTGGAAGGTTCTAAGATAATATATTTTATAAGACAGTTTCATTAGAGCATAGCTGTTATAAATCCAGAGAAATTAATAACTCCTGCTTCACAGTATCACCCAAAAATATTCCTGTTTATTAATTTTAAGGTACTTGTAATATTGTCAGCACGAGTTTCTCAGCACATCCTTTCACTAGAAACCTTCACCACCAAAAATGATATCTCTTGATAACACTTAACACAATCTCTTAAATTTAAATATGTTCATATAATTAAATTCGTAGATCGTTACCCCTTACGCCATTATGAATATTGCGCACACGCAGGTCTCCTTTCGCGCCCACCGAGACGATAACAGTAAATACGACGTGTCGCAATTGATTCTATATTTGATGCGCTTGCGCTTCTTAGTATAGTATGAATCTGTTTCCATTATTACACAGTCTTTTTAACGCACGACGAACGGATGGTGCCAGACAAAGAATACAAATGTCACCACCCCATTCTTATCCACGGGTGTGTTGTACGCGACGACTAAGGGAAGTAAGCAATTAGCACCCATTGCATGAGTGGTGGCTGGGTATCAAGTTGGAGTAGTCACTGGCTATCGGGCCTGAGTAGGTTGGTACCACCATCTCCCGTGTGACTGACCATGCAGCAAATCAGTGTGTTTTGGTTTTAACGGGAGATCTGGTGCCGCAATAAAAAAATTAAAACAAAAACATTAAGTATACATCGTCGTCATTATTTGTAAATCCATACGTTACCTGTATTGAAAGTCAGCGCTGTATTATGGTATAAATTTTACCTCATATAAATAGATAAAAAACACCGTTAAAACTGCACACTGCACAGCATCATGGTGAGTATCGATGTCGTTAACAAAGCATGAAATATAGTGGAACTAATGATCATCAATTAAACGTGAAGTGTTAGGAAATGGTGTAAGTTGTTTAATGTCAGTGCCTTTAAGGTCAGAGAAGTCACGGAATTCCTAGTAGTAAGTAGTAATCACTGCTCATGTACTTGGCAATACGAGAAGTATAGCCACACTTCAACCTACAAAGAAGATCCACGCTTATGACGAGGGATTATCCGGCTTCTTTACCCTTATTTGTTAAGGTGGGAAAAAATGTTTCTTACCACACACCCAGTCGTTCGGGGCAACGAACGGGTAGTTTCGGGCCCTCTCCCACTAAATAAACCCACCGTGTGCAGTCTCTCCGCCTGTATTGGCAGACCACTGGAACTGGAAGAAGTCTCTTTACTCGGTTTCTTTACTTACTTGAAAAACAGACATAACGATGGCATCTACTCTTCCAAGTCTGGCAAGGAAGAGTTTTCATACTGCCGCCATTATATCCATCCATCCATCCATCAGCCTTTCAACGTCCACTGCTGGACATAGGCCTCCCCAAGAGAACGCCACAACAAGCAGTCCTGTGCCGACCGCATCCAACGGCTCCGCGCAGCTTTGACCAGATCGTCGGTCCATCTGGCGGGGGGCCGTCCTACGCTGCGCCGTCCGATACGTGGTCGCCACTCGAGAACCTTTCTCCCCAACGGTTGTCGGTTCGTCGAGTGATGTGGCCTGCCCATTGCCACTTCAACATGGCAACCCGGCGGGCTATGTCGGTCACTCTCGATCTCCTACGGATCTCCGTATTACGGATACGATCATGTAGGGAAATACCAAGCATAGTCCGCTCCATGGCCCGCTGAGCGACTTTGATCCTTGATACGAGGTCAACATTCAGAGACCACGTCGCCATTATATACAGGCTCACATTTTGTTGCCTTATAATGGCTGCAAGAATAAGCTGCTGATTAAATTTTGTAAAACTAACATTTCTTAACAAATCTCGAATGCAAATGGACACGTACAAAAATCAGTCCAAATCCGTTGGTGTCAAAAGTCGAAAGGATCGACGCTTCGCCTCCCCACGATCAATTTAAAACTCGTAAACTTTTTATTGAGTAAATAACTGCTGAAACATTATATTTTGCACGAGAATCAGCGTTTAGCTGATTATTATCGCCTATAATATGTAGGTCACTTACCGCAAAACTAATATAAAATTAATAATGCACCGAATTTTGGTCATAAAAATATTTGTAAGCGCCGCCGAAGTGAATGGGTGGTAATTGTTTTAATATATTTGTTCAATTGAATCTGGCAATTGGTTTCATTTTGAATTGATATTCTTTTTAACAGACATCAAAGAGGAGGTTGATTATTTTTTCATTTGAATATTTTTTTCGAGGATTTTTTTTAAACTGTCTTAGGCACGGAACTTTTGCATAGTCCGCACGCAATATTGGACTTCACAAGCCGTCTAGAAAATTATACATAGACATATAAGATTTCTCCACGATATTTTCCTACACCGCACGGAGAAAATTCTATAACATACTTCTCACTAATATAATATTTCGTTTAATTTGGTATGGAAAAGATTTTTTCATTACTCATACTCGGAAAGTAGGTTTGAAGTTGCCTGAGGAGCGGGTTGTAAGTAATACTTTTCAGCCCTAGGGAGAATCGTTTTCAACTGACAGCTGTCATAATTTGACAGCTGTCAGTTGTTGTTTAAAAATAAACTAGTTCTATTTTCACATTTCTATTGAGCCTTATTCTAACTTACTACAGCCTCTTAATCACAGCGCGATGTTTAATTAAAATAACAAAGTTAAGTTTTAAATAAAGATTTTTTTAAGGACCACCTATTATAATGAACTTACTTTCAAATATTTCTTTAAAATAATATAGATTTGGGTAAAATATTTTACCATTTTTTCAATGTTGAAAATGAAAAATAATGGCTGTTATGCTGGCCGGCCACAAAAAAAAAACTTTAAATAAATATGTAATTATCTCAGCAGTTGATGTAAATTAAAATTCACTCATTTTTGCATGTTTTTATTTTTACTTTCCTTGTATTCGTAATGAAAAGCACAGTGATTACCTCGGGTTAAAGACATATTTAGTCCCGAGACGGGGTTTGGCCTATTATAGTTCGAGGGTTACTTTCACCCCTAGAGTAACAATGTACTATTTATTTATAAATATAGAAGATAGATGACACAGCTTACTGACTGTTGTCAATTATTATGTTTAAATTACCGATTTAGTGCTGAATTGCATTACTAGATGCGTAAATATTATTATGACAGGCCAATTTTTTTTCTGCTAGCAGACGAAGGCGTGGACAGAAACTAGCAATAAGTAATAACACAATAGTATGTACTTATCCTTACATCAAATACCGTAATTCTGTGAAAGAAATAACAGTATGGTATCCACCATTGATTGCTGTAAACACAGAAATTTACACGCCACACACATGATTTATATGCATCTTTTCTAGTTACAATAGATACAATATGATTTAGTTGTTCATTGTATTTTGATACTTTCCAATACCTAATGTTTTTGTAAGGAGTTACGCAACTGCTTACAAAACTTTATTTCTTCATTCCTTTTTCCGTTCCATTATTGGACACGGGTTTCCTCTCATGCGGAGAGGGATTAAGCCATAGTCCACCACGCTGGCCCTATGCGGGTTGGCAGGTTTCACAAGCCGTCGAATAAATCTCTCGGACATGCAGGTTTCCTCACGATGTTTCCCTACACCGAGCTGTGATAAATTGTGAAACAAATTCACAAATCATTTCGAAATATCTCGAATAGTATGTGCTGTACGGACCGGACTGGGGATCGAACTCGACACCACTGTCTTTGCAGTCCTTGGTTTAACCGCTACTACTATTCACTGCTACCTATTACAATATTATGGTACTCTTGAAATGTGTATAAGTGATTGGAAACATTCTACATCACGCTAAATGGATAGGTAACTACGGTGGTCATATTTGTCAACTTTATAAATACGTATATAATTATTCTGATTGTATATGTACCTATCCATCCATCCATCCATCAGCCTTTCTAAGTCCACTGCTGGCTATAGGCCTCCCCAAGAGAATGCCACAACATGTGTTTCGCTCATATGGAGGATAGTGCCGTAATCGCCACGCTTGGCAGGCGATCGCAGTGGATGTTGTTAATACTCGAGGGAGTGCTGCTGCCCACTCCTCCTGTATTCCCGCAGTCGGCTCTTACGACTCCCATGGGTGGAGAGGAGTGGGACAATTCTAAAGTCGGCCCCACACGGCAAATATGTATACTCCTCCTCAACAACTGCACCGGTTTTGATGATTTTTTGTGTGAGTCACTTGGTGATTAAGATTTACGATTGTACTAGGTACATAGATACCGCTGAGACGTGTATCAGAATTATCATTATATTTTTTTATTAAAAATTGTGTATTTTATGATTTTTCACATATCAGAACTTATAACGAAAAATATTCGTTTGGGACAACGTCTGCCAAGGTCAGCACCAGGAGGTTTGTTTGTTTGTCATCCTCGTAGTATATAAAAAGCAAGCGACCTCTATCGTGAGGGAATGAGAGAACATGATGGTTACTTAAACTACTTCCTTATTCTGCCATATATTAAGAGGAACATAGCTTCACGCCTGTATTCCCCGTAAGGGAAGGTAGAGGTGTATAACACACCCACGATTCGTCAGCTATGTTTAAGTCTCACGTAATAGGGGGCGAATCTATTGCCATCTACCGGGCACATTTCCAAACTCCGGGCTGCTACTGAGAATTTTCCTTTTTACGAAAAAGCTCAACCACACTGTCCGACCCGCAGATTGAAAGAGGTATTAATTAAATTAGTAAATCTCCAGATCGAATCGAAAAACACTGACGATTTAGGTCTAAACTTAAGACACTTTGTTTTTGATGCGACAAAATATCTGTTTTTAGATTATGTTTATGATTTTCCTTATCATATAAGCTAGTTGTAGATAACATTGTTTGGAATTTATAATACTTATGAATACTCTTTCTTACTTTGCAAATGAGCTGTTTTTCATTTCAAAATAATACTTTATTTAGTCCATTTCCGTACCAGCTCCACATTCTGAATGATTTTCAATGCTGTTTAGTATGTTGGTTTATAACCACGTATTTACTCTAGAAAATGATCTACAAAACAGCATTTTGTTATGCGTCATAGATTCTAAAGTATAAATTATTTGAGAATAAGGAAAAAGAGATTTTTTGTACTAGCAGGAAAAAAAAAAAAAAAATCTCTTTTTCCTTATTCTCAAATAATTTATACTTTAAAAGTGGCGGAGCATGTCAAATGCTAAAAAATATAGATCAAAAACGTCATAGATTCTTATTATTTCTTATCACAAAGTGCGAAAATGTAAAATCGAAAATAACAGTCACGAGTAGGATTTGAACCTGCACCTCCTGGAATACCGTCCCACATGCTTTGCCAATGCGGCCATCGTGACTATTGCGTGGGACTGCGAATTTCGATAACACCATCAGCCTTTCAACGTCCACTGCTGGACATACGCCTCCCCAAGAGAACGCCACAACGAGCAGTCCGGTGCGCTCATATTGGGGGATAGTGCCAAACGTGTCTATGGGCCTAATTTTAATATCCACGCATACGAAATCGTAAGCATAAGCTAGTTTGATATACCTAAGTGTTGTAATACTTGAAGAAGATAAGGCTGTATTTTATCAACATAGCATGCAGGTGAAAAATTACATACCTAATCTACAATGACTTCTCTTAACAAGTTATGAGAAGGCGTTGATACGGCGTCTGGCGATTGTTCCATGAGTTATACTACTAGATGGAAATCTTTAATACTAATCACATTATTAGATAACTATGTATTTGTATAAAGGAGGAGGGGTCACTGTTATTATGAAATGATGTACCTAACCCTCAACCGTGTGCTCCGCATACACTGTTACTATGTACCTAATAAATACATTTAGTATTAATTGGTGTACTACAATAAACGCACGTAGGTACATTGGACATCTGCAGTTTCATTGGTACTCACCCAATAAGGCTACACGACTATACGTGTGCAGTATCACTGCAATACCACGGCTTATACATATAACCGATTGTCTTAATTTTTACTAGACTCCTCACTAAATTATTGTTTGACCTGCTGGTCGAATGCGCTCGACTGGCATCGATTAAAACCATCGTTCTGAAAAACTCGTTACAGGCCCCATCTCCACCTTATTGTCAAAGAAGCATTTTTTCCTGCAAGCACAACCGCAGGTCAGTAATTATTCTACAGATTAAATATACCGTTCGATTTCTCGATTCCTCGTCAACGATTACAATATCGGTAATTGGTCTAATGATAAATAGTTTCAACTATAAATAATACGGTTTAGCCTCATACATTAACATCACGCCTACAAAAAGATATATCTATTGCTAATCACGTATATATCAAAACTTGAGATTAATTAAAACAATACTAAAGAAATCAATGTCCAATATAAATCATAACAGTCCAAAAAATGCTGCGAGCTAAAAATCGATATTTATACAAAAAACAAATCAAAATTATTTGAACCTTACGGCAGTTAAAATACAATTCAAAATCATTAGTTTTAATAATAGTACAATTACAATAACAATTTAATACAAAGCAAATGCAATTCTAAAATCTGCTGTAACAACTGATAATCGCCTGTACGCTTCCCAAGAAATTCCTAATTCCTTATAAGATAAATACAACTCTATTATTAAAGACTCAAGGTATAAAATGTAATGAAAATAATAATCTGCATTATACGTAATATCAATCACAAATCATATTGACAGGTCTCTGCCCAGCTTCTAAAGTTAATTGTAGCTTGCTAGAATTATCATTAGTCCGAGCATCGTGCGCATAGGCAGATAATATCAATCGATAAATTAATGGCGATTCGATTGTACATCGATGTCTTGGAAACATAGTCGATCAGTTCTAAATACATATACATACATACATACTATAGACTCACCTATTTTTCATAAGGGTAGGCAGTTAAAATACCGTGTGGGGCCGGCTTTAGAATTGTCCCACCCCTCTCCACCCATGGGAGTCGTTAGAGCCGACTGGGGAGGCTTATGTCCAGCAGTGGACGTCGAAAGGCTGATGGATGAATGGATGGAGGCAGATACTGCGTATAGCCGCTTGTCATAACACAACCTTCCACTGCCTAATTTTCGCTTTCGTGGTAACCAGACGTGACGGTTGGCGAACCACATCACCGCCGTTCGGATGATTATGTACTAAAAATCTTATACTTATTACTAGGAAAATTAATTACCTAAAAGGAGAACAGTTATATTTGGTGGTAAATGTGGCTATTTCTGATTCCCACAGCTGGGTCAGGCTCGAGCGGAGATATAACACCCTTTAACACATTATCAGCGTTATATATTTCGACTATTTGTATTACTAGTGTGGTAAGTATTTCGTTCGGTGATAGTGACTACCGCCAAAACCTCCTTCTCATCCCTTCTCTACCATACTTCTTCTTCATCTCCTTTTATCTGTATTCCTTTTTATGTCAAGCTGGGGAAAAAAATGTAGGTACCTAATAACGAACAGCGCAGTGTCGGGCCACTACTAAAAAATAAAACCGCCGTGCGCCCTCTCTCCGCCTGTATTGGCAGTGACTCTATCTGTATCTGGTTGGCTCTGGCATTGCTAGCGTCTATATGCTACGGTAACCGCTTACCATCAGGCAGACCGTACGCTTGATTGCTGCCCTTGTATATCCTGAAGGTAACTGCCGCTCATAAACTCAATTCACCATGTCATTTCGCGGATGGTAAATTAATGATGGCTAACTCCAGCTACAACCAAAATATATTTAGGTGATTTACTGTCGGTCACACGGCAGACGGTGGCACCGATCAGCTTAGGCCGTATAACAAGTGAATACTCCGACTTAGTACTCAACCTTACCACCAGTAATATAATGATAACTGCTTACGTCGCTTAATCGTCCCGTATGACACCCTGGGAAAGGATCGGGTGGTGGCATGTATTCAAAATTGTATGTCTCAATAAAGTAATATTCGATAATATTGGTTCGGACACATGTCCTTCCACATGGAAGGAATCCCAGACAAGCGACTGGTTAAGAAGATATACAATGCGAAAGTGGAAGGATGTAGGACATGTAGGTACAGAGAGAGACCGAGACTCACCTACCTAGACGAAATCCGTCATGTATTGAAGGAAGGTGGAGTCAGGAGTCACCGAAATCAGCGAGCGTGTATGAAGAGAATTATGAATGTTGAGGAAGCGAGAGAAATATGCAAGAATAGTCTTTTGGAACTTTGTTATCTCTGCCTATCCAGCAAGGGAGATGGCGTGATGATAAGTAAGTAAGTAATTAAATACTAATTTAGCTTTTAATCTAACTGCGCGTAGCGGGTCGCTAGTTCTTAAGTATTAAGGAGGAAAAGTAATTAAAAGGTGGTATGTATTTGATGGTACCTGAGTCATTTTAATTCCAGAAGATCACACTTTTTCACAAAATACCGAACAGCATTTATTTTTTTAAACAATAATTTATTTTTCTCTTTTTCACACCTCATGCCACCCTAGCTGAGGCTGCGGGTGGATGGACCGGGGAACGTCCGCCACCCGCAAGGCCTCCCGCGAAGGGCTCCATGTGCGGATGCGACGCTCAGTAGAGGGTACCCGAAAGGGTAAGCCGCCTGCGGACCACCGATGGAATGTGACATAGTTCCAGTGGCCCGCCAAGAAAGGCGGAGAGACGGCACACGGCGGGTTTCTTTAGTGGGTGAAGGCTCCACACTACCCTGTTCGTCTGCACAGACAATGGTGTCGAGTTCGATACACAGTCTTGGCACACAATAAACCCCTAAAAGTCAGAGGCTTTTAGAGGTTTTTTGAGAATATGTGTGTATTTGAGGGCGAAAAAGATTTTCTTAACGATTTATGAAATCTGCGAACCTGAACTGGACCAGCGTGGTGGACCACGGCCTAAGGTTCTGTCACTCTGAGCGGGACCCATGCACGGAAGTGGGATAGTAGGTAATTGGTTGAAAAAAAAAGTAAGTAGGCGAAGTTAATAAAAGCGTGTTAAAAACAGTTAATAATAATTCAGTAATCCTTATTTTTACTATTATTATAAATGCGACAAGAATGTAAGATATAACCTAAAAACTAGATTTTCGCTGCAGCGGAGCCGCTGGCAAAGGCTAGTAATACATAGTTATAAAGCTGTAACAGAGCTATATCTGTACATTTAAGATATTTGAGAAAAAAAATCTGTATTAGGCTATATAGGCCTGTCTAAACACAAAACATTTTTGCACGCCCCTTAAGCGAAGCGTTGAGGTGTGTACTATTCTCGTTTCACGCAGAAAACCTGTGCATATATATGCACTTGTAAAATAATATCTACACACACATATAAAGAACAAACACTGTTTTTAACACTCATGATATTTTTGATGCCATTTTTGTTATTTAAACTAGTTCTGTCTTGGACGTCCGTTTGTTGTAGGTAATGTATGTTAACACGATAACGACCAAAATACTTTACTAATAGTCTTTTTTTTCTTTTACGAATTAGTATGATTACGAATAGAGTCCTATCACTTTTCGCGGTCTGTTTCGATGTGGTTTAATTGTTATTAAATAAACAAAAAAATTGTGAATATTTACGCTCGACTGGAAACTAAAACCAGCGCTACGCTATACCTTATTTCGTGAGAGCTACTTGAACTATTTCTATAGACCAATATAGAAGTACTTCTTAAAATTAGCGCTAGATGGTGTATAAGACATGAAAACCTCATTAGTTTTTTTTTTAAATTAGCGCTATGTGATTTATTGAAAACTACTTAGTAAGACCAATACATTATTAGTGATAAGTATCAAATAATCAATTTTATTGTGAAAAATGAAGATTATGTGGCGTGCACTTTTGGGGATTTTCCAAAGTATTTTTTAATTTTCGTGTGTTTATTTATTTATCTGCTGGTCTATTTGTTCGTTCGCGCATCACGCAAATACTACTGAATGGATTTTGATGCAACTTTTTTCATTTGATTGCTCTTGATTAGACTTAAAAACTGGTTACTATATCGGAAACCTGAGGTATCTAAAAATTATCTTTTGGCTGCGGTGCGGCGGAGCCGCTGGCAAAGGCTAGTAATACAGTAGTAATACATAATGACACTATAATTGCAGTGACCACTCTCTACTTCGATATTCGGGACCGCGCCTTCTATTGGAAGCATATTAAAATATGGTGCCGAGTACGTAAGTCTTTGAATTATTATGAAACACGGAATTGACATGTTATCTTGAAGATTTATTTCTAGAACCTTAGATTTATGAAAAGGGTCGGTAGTTATGATATGTAGGTACATAAGGGTTGTTGTATTTTATGTCTCGTTGGTACCTACTGGACTTAGTCACAACCATTGTACCTAATTAATTATATAAGTATCCAGTGTAAACATATAAATACATCGATGCTACCGTTGCCCATTATGCTATTATCACGCAATTAGAAAAAGCAATGTAAATTAAAAAAATAAAATCAAAACAGTGTCGCCCATCTTTGTCTATAATGTTGCATATATCTTGCACCTACAATTACATGCGTCCGGCGTCGGCCACCCATCCATCTGTCATACCTTGCCTGAGGTAACAGAACCTTTTTGCGACCATCAGAATTGATGGGCGCACTTTATTGAAGGTGGGACTGAGATGTACAACTCCACTCGATATCAACTGATATAAAGCTAGCCCTTGATATAGGAGGATGTGGTAATTTTGATACTTGCAAAAAATATATTTATTCACAATATATAATAGGTGGCAGAATCAGCAAACTAAAGTGACAGAGGGTTATAGCGTATACTGCTAATCGATAAATATAGAACATAATTATTTTTAACTACAAGAGTGGAAATGTACGACTCTCTTGATGGCATGAGAAATGACTATCATCTGCAGTTTATAGTAAGATCTGGGGACATTACTCTGTAACAGAAGGAAAGGGACAGGAGATGGAGAGCCCATTCTAAACTCAGCGAGGCTCTAACGCTATACTACTCTGTCAAGAAAGTACAGGGAAAAGATCAATAATACACAACATTTTTGTTATTCATCCAAATTTATTTTATCACCTTCAAAGTATGCTCCTTCAGAAACGATAGACTCACGCTAATGAATAATCCAATCATCAAAACATTTTTTTAAACGCTGTTTCCGGAATTGAGTTCAGTTCTCGCCGCGAATTCTCCTTTATGTCTTCTACCGATTGAGAATGGGTGCCACGAAGTGGTAATTTGAGTTTAGGAAAAAGAAAGAAGTCGGCTGGAGCCATATCTGGTGAATATGGTGGTTGCTCGATGGTATTTATTGAGTGTTTGGGCAAAAATTCATTCACAATGATGGCCTTGTGCAAAGGCGCATTATCATGGTGCAAAATCCAAGAATTTTCTTTCCACAAATATGGCCTTTTTCGTCGAATTTGCTCTCTTAAACGCCGCATAATGCTCAAATAATATTTTTTATGTACCGTTTGACCTTCTGGCAAGAATTCCGAGTGCACAACACCGCGATAGTCAAAGAAAACAGTCAACATGACTTTGACTTTTGATCGACTTTCGCGTGGTTTTTTCGGTTTCGGTTCAGTTGGAAGTCGCTACTCCGAAGCTTGTTGACTGGTTTGCATGTCAAACTCGTAAACCCACGTCTCGTCACCAGTAACTATGCGTTTCATGAATGTTGGGTCGGAATTGACACGTCCTAGCATGTCCTCAGCGACTCTCATGCGATTGAGTTTTTGGAGAAAATTCAGATCTTTTGGGACTAGCCGAGCGGAAACATGTTTCATACCCATGTGATTATTTAAAATGGTACGGATCGACTCGTGAGACACAGAAAGTTCGGCGGCTATCTCTCTCAAAGTTGAATGAGGATTTTGAGTCACTATTTCCTTCACTTTTGCAATTTTAACTTCAGTTGCAGACGTTGATGGCCTACCGGAGCGAGGCAAATCTATCACATCTCGACCGCTTTTAAACGCTTTGTACCACTCATAAGCACGTGGTTTTGATAAAGTCGATTCACTGTAAGCCTTCTGTAACATTTTCAGTGACCCCGAACACGAAATTTCATTGACGATGCAAAATTTAAGACAAACTCTTTGTTCGATGTTTTTGTCCATTATGAAATTCGCAATACATGATATAACTAAAAACAGCACTGTATTTAATATAAATAACAGATGCAACTCAAACTCCGCGCCAAAATGGATAACAGTTGTGCCAATCTAACAACATCAAAAAAAAAACAAAAATTTTAATTGGGAACCATAAACAAATCATCCATTCCCGGTACTTTCTTGACAGAGTAGTATATAAGAACTAGCTGAACCCACCAGACGTAGTCTGGCCCAGACGCCGGCTTGCATACTAGTAGCCAAATGCCAGAAAGCTTTTTTAGATCTTTAAATTTCCAGTAAATACCACCAAAACCCCCACCACCACTCTGATGAGGGTTTGAGGTGAAATTGTATGGTTATAAGTTCTAGTAAGAAAAAATTCGCCAAAATACTAAAATAAAAATCCTGGTACACTGGACTGCAGCGCCAGCTACCAAGTTCAATCGTGACACTAAACCATCCAAGGATTCACGCATGCATACAAAAAATAATCAAAATCGACCCGGTGGTTTAAAAGCAGTTCAGTGATAAACACACGTACATCAGAATTATAAATACAGAGATATAAATACGAAGTATCAAAATTGCCGGTCGTAGTAAACGCACAGACGGTACACAACACTCGTATTACTACAAATCATTCAAGTGGAGCCGTTCTGAAATATTTCCATTCATTATTGATATATTCAACATTATTATTAATTTTTACAAATATAAATAAAAAGCTCAATATGGCCGTCGTTATTTATTGTTACGTTTCCCGCCCAATCTGATAACTCATTTTATTTATAGCGAGTTTTAGTTTTAATTTACTTTTATATGACTTCAGTTTTTATAAAATCTTAGAATATCTTCACGAGATTATGCCTTATGGTAGGCAGATACCATTAACGATTAGGTGGACAGTTTTGCTACGCATTACGAGAAGTAAGTGTTTCTGATAGGTGACTCTGACAGATATTTTTTATTTAGATGGAAAAAAATATTCCTAACTGCACACCTTCTTGTTTGGGGCAACGATGTAGTGTGGGTATAAACCTGCAGTGTACCGTATCTCCGCCTGTATTGACCATGCTGGAACTGTGTGACGTTACTAATATTTACTAATATTTCTCGAGGAATGTGACAGCCAGGTGCCTTATTAAACTGTGGAGAACACCTATGCAATTTACAAATACAAGATTCCATTTCAGAATATCACAAGTCTGACAAAGAATAATAAAATTCAATACCAATCGACATTCGACATCCAGGTGTCGTGAATAATGTAGCCCGTATATTGTTAAGACAATTTTCAGGCACCGAACGGGTTCGACATCACATACAACCGAATAAAACACATCCAAACAATAAGTAGATGTCACGGGCTGATAGGAGCTGTCTTTCAAACTATCTACTATAAACTAGAACTGAAAAAAGCATAACTACCGACATTGACAATGAGATTGGAACCCTAAGTTTATTCTTACAAAGTTCATTATACATCGCAGATAAAACAGGACCTAAGTTGATGAACCAACGTGTATCAAACTCAACGTATCCCACCACTGAAATTTTCGCAATATATCGAAACCATTGACGTTTATAATCAGCTGCAAAAAATCTTCAAGTAACATAGTCTTCAATGTATAGCGTGTCAAAGGTAGATAGGATTTGAATCGAGTGCCGTTGTAACACAGTTTCGCATTGACGTCCCACGGGAGCTGGCGAAGGTGTTGAGATCATCCCAAGCTAGAACAGATCAATGATACCTCAAAATCGTTATACTTGGGGGATTTATGTAGACTAGTTTCGTTGGCAATCAGGACGTTGATAGATTCGTATCGAGTTGTGGAAATGTCTGGAACATTTCCCTAGAGGCTGTTGCAGTGGTTTTGCTTCTGATGTGCAGTTAGGAAGGATTTTTGGAGGGTTGGAAATATTTTGCCCATTAGAGAACACCAATGAAATAATAATAAAATAACACAATTCCAGTGGTCCACCAATGTAGGCGAAGAGAGCAAGTTGCGGCTTTTTATTTATTGGTGCATGACCCAACACTTCTCTGTTCGTTGCCCTGAATGTCGGGGTGTACGATGAGGTACATTTTTTCCCCTTTTATTACCTTAACAAAGAAATACCACGGGTAGGTACCTACACTATTTAAACTTTCGATTATTGGATCGGACAGTAGCATTATAGGTCCATTGTCCATCTCCATACAGAATATAGACTTGAAGTAACGTTAGTAATAGGCACAAACAATTTTATTCGGTAAGTGAGTGCATTAATTCTTCCTTTCCACCTACTATCATCCCTTTCTCCGGAGTTGGGAACATCTCTGTTGATGCAAAAGCCTTTAACCTTGACTAATTACATTCAGTCGCACCGTATTCTTGATTGGCACCCTTGTAGGTAGTTTCAAACTAAAATAAGATATTTTCTATTCAAATCTTGACTTATGTTTAATTTTGTTTGAATCCTATACACCTGTAAAAGCATTTTCTTTATAATGAGTTTTATTACGGCAAAACATACAAATGAATCTCAACTTCGACAGTCTGAATTTCACGACAGATTTATAATCCCCACATATTGGAACTAGGCAGCGTTCTCAAAACACCATTAAATTAACTTTCATTGTCTCTGAACTTCTATCTTTGAGGATCGAATCGCAAAACATCGTACCTGAATAACCCAATAATTGTGTACATAAATCATTCCAACGACTTCTGATAATTCGCCCTCCGAACCAATTTTAAGGACCAAGGTATAAGAGAAACGCGGGTACCTCTTACCTCTCAGGTCAGCTGCTACTATAAATATTTAAAAAAAGCCTCTCTCTGGTTGTAAACTCCTGCTAACACCAGCAAGCATTGCTGGCTTGAGTAGGGGAGGTTGGTACGTACTGAAGAACATGCGCAGGTTCAGTGCCTTGCTACTGACAATATTCTGTTGGATAAACCCTTTTCGCAATACCCAGATTGCATGTAAAAACTTTGCAGTTGAAAGTTGCATATTTATGACACTCCACCAACGAGCCAGTCAAGTAAGAAGGCTTATGTTAATATATGTAGTAACGTTATGGTTTATGCAGCGCATTACTTTTCCATGGAGGACCAGGAACTCCTGTCGAAGAGGGATTTAAGCGAAGGTGCATCACGATGTCTCAATACGAGTTGACAAATTTTACAAGCTGTCGAGAGAATATTTTAGGCTTATAGCTTTCTTAATATGATATGTCCCAAAATACTTGGTTTTATAGTTATAGCTAGCATTGATTAAAAAACATAATATATATTCGATATTAAATCGCTACATCCTATGCTTCAAACCGTCGCATAATTCTCCCTCGAACGTAAGGGTTCGAACCGGCGATAACAACGATACGTGCGAAGCGCGACTTTTCAACCTTTTGTGCCTCTCTTTCCCGATAATGTTAGTAATGTACTGCGTTTGTCTCGTCACAGATCTTGTGTACCAGCATCGTGCTCTAATCTCTTTGACTACCAACTGATTACTGTGGCGTCTGTGGAAGAAATAAGTGTTTTGTTGAAATATTTTCACAATAGCTGGATATGTTTGCAAGTTAAATAGGACTGACGTTATCTGTTACAAGATACATGCGTTGAAAATAATTTGAAAATTACTTAAGTATATGAAATTAATTGTAGAATATCCACATTATTTTCTTTTTCATGTTGCAACCCCAACAACCGTTAGGGAAGAAAGGTTCTCGAGTGGCGCCAACGTATCGGACGGCGCAGCGTAGGACGGCCCCCACCAGATGGACCGATGATCTGGTCAAAGCTGCGGGGGGCCGTTGGATGCGGTCGGCACAGGACCGCTCGTTGTGGCGTTCTCTTGGGGAGGCCTGTGTCCAGCAGTGGACGTTGAAAAGCTGATGGATGGATGGATGGGTTGCACCATTTTAAACAAACAATGAATCCAGTTAAACCTGGTGAAGCATTTATAAGTTACCTATAATTGGCCATTGTCGAAAAAAAAACCAAATGCAAAGCATCTGGGACAGGTTACCAGGAGATGCAGGTTCAAATCCTGCGCCCGACTGTTATTTTTGCTTTCAATTTTTCGCACTTTGTGTTAATTTATATGGCTAAGCATTAAACATGTCAAATGCTTTAAAAATATATATCAAAATATCACAATAGGTACTAAATATTTTTGTTTCTTATTATTCTTTATTATTTGACGGGCCTCGTGGCGTAGTCGGTAGTGTAACCGACTTCCGTGCATGAGGTTGTGGGTTCGTTTCCCACTCAGGACAATTATTTGTGTGATGAACACAGATAGGTATTTGTACTGAGTCTGGGTGTTTTCTATCTATTATATGTATGTATTTACAAAAAAAAAGTAGTATATGTATTATATCCGTAATCTGGTACCCATAGCACAAGCGTGAAGCTTAGTTTGGGACTAGAGAACGTTGTGTGAAAAATGTCCATGAATATTTATTATTATTATTATTTATTATTAAATACAGTCGATACTTACCTATACTTATGTGCATATTTATGTACACACATAGCGTTGTTGGAACTGTTGCTTTTTAAAAGATACCTACTAATTAGGTATACGGAAAATATTTTTCATTACTCATACTCTGAAAGTAGGCCTGAGGAGCGGGTTGAAAGTAATACTTTTCAGCCCTAGGGAGAATTACTTTCAACTGACAGCTGACTAATTATAAAAAATAAAACAGTTCTATTTTCTGTACAGCCAGTCAATTACAGCGCGATGTAAAATTTAAATAACATAAAGTTAAGCCTATTTATGAAAGAATTTGTTTTTTATATGACTATTTTAATATAGTTGCAACTAAATATCTTTAAAATAACGAAGATTTATATTTTTTCAATGATTAAAATGAAAAATAATGGCTGAATAGCTGACAGGCCTCAGAAAAAAAACAAAATCGGCGGGAAAACGGCGATTCCAAATTAAATTTTTTAGTCTCCCATTTTTTCTTTAGCTAATCCATGATTTTTATTTTTAGTTTCCTCGTATTCGTAATGAAAAGCACAGTGTTTACCTCGGGATAAAGACTTATTTAGTCCCTCGAACAATCAGACCCTACGCTCAGGCGTCAAACCCCGTCTCGGCACTAAATAAGTTGCTTTCATCCCTAGGTTAACAATGTACTATTACATTCATAAGAGTTTAGTTTCTTGGCATAGACACAAAACTACTTGTTTAATGTAAATTAAGGTTGTTTTATAAATCTCAATTTTATTTCGCGGTCCATTTGTCTCATTTAAAATATGTTTACACAAGTTGTGTAGGTACAAGCTTAAAATTAAATACAACATCATTCCTCTGGCGTTAGCACCTTCATACTTACTTCTGTTTGGACACCTAATAGATTTCCCGCTAAGTGCTCCCAAACAATTTCATAAAGAAGAAAAAAACTTTGGCTAAGAGTCCCACCATTCATTAAGGCGCACGTACTCGTAGGGCGATGTCATGCGATGATTTAAGGGTCCGTGTGGTAATGGCGCGATAAATAACACGGTCACAACGCTATACCCCAACTTAAGTACGCGAAAATGGTGCCACTTACGCTAACGCCATCTAGTAGCCGCAAATAAAAGCTGTAAATCAAAATGTTGTACTTGATTAGTCTGTGTAGTTTTGTGCGGTGTTTTAAAGTTATAGCTGCATTTTATTTTGTGTTTCTATTTATTTTAACAGTGAACATATGAGTACTAAGATATATTATTTTGGTACACATTAAAAAAGATGAGAAGATATATTAGCATGTAATTAAATATTAATAATTTGCCTAACAGCGGAATTATTAAAAACAATATATCTAATCACTAAAATAAGTGAAATAAATACATTATTTCGATTTGATGGATCATTTACAAGCCTCATATTGATTAAGGCTTAGTAGTTTCACACGATAGCGATAGATGGCACTGCTTATATGGTCATTGACCATAATACTAAAACCAATTTTTACATAAAATATATATGTCAGACGTTATATATTGTGCCTTTTATATTATTTATGCGTTAATAATTTAATTTAAAAGATTATGAAATTGTAAACATAATAGGTTAACCACTCAATCTGACCAATCCTAGCAGTTTCGTGATAAACATCATAGATGGCATTAATATGGTTTATAACCATAACTGACCATCCATCGTAGTTTATAATGTTTGCGTACAGGTAGCGTTATTCAAAATTTTATTCAAATAGATGGATGCGGTCGCGTACTTTATGGTCATGGCTTGTGTTCAAGTGGGATTCAATCTGAATCCCGAATGAGTGGTCTGGTGAGATTCAAGTTTTATTCAACTGACCACATAAAGTGCAGCCATTGAGGCTGTAACGTTGGATGTGCCAATTTCTAACATGCCTACCAATTTTTAAGACCTAGGTACCTACAAATAGTGCTGGTATCACCTCTCAATATCAATACCTACAAATATTCTTTGTAGTTATCTTTTATTATTTCCAGACCACAGTGGAGAGTAGGTAACCGAATTAAATTGTATCCATAGTCAATTCGGTCGCATGATGAAGTTGATCTCAGAATAGTGTGACTTTCGATTCGACAGCTCCAAAATGTGAATATCGTTATGAAGAAGAGCTAATTATTATCTATTTATATTAATACCTGTAATGTATCCTGCCTTCTACTTCAGCCGTTTGGACCCAAAAGCTGGGTCAATATATAAACTAGTTACTTACTCTTTTTTAATTGACTTCAAAAAAGGAGGAGGTTCTCTTCTTCTTCTGTTTATATTATTTTTATGTACCTATGTTCAGGCATAACTCCGTCAAATAAAGACGGATTTGCAAAATTATTTTTTGTTCAAAAGTGGTTTATTCCGAAATGGTCCCATTTAAATTTTATCTAAATCGGTGCAGCGGTTTTTGCAAAATCAACAAACACCTAAAAAATTATATACATCGATGATATTATTCGTTTACTCTGAAAACCCGCTGTCTAATTGAAGCAGTGTGTTTAGTTGGCGTACCCATATAATATATAAAGCTTTTCTTCACCATCTTTGGAAGACTCTCCGAGACGCTGTGCTCTATGACTTTCTCTATTGGGCTTTAGGTGCTCATCATTCTCATTTTCAGACTCCTGTGCTCGACGCTTGCTCATACGAGATGCACCGAAGGAAGGCCTACCCATCATGTACCACCTACTCTAACCTACACACTAACTAAAAAAAATATTACAAAGCAAAAAAAAATACTGAAAAAAGAAAGAAAACCGCCTTCACAAATCACTCAGGAACTAAAAATCATGTTTACTGACGATTTCCGTGCTAGACACCTACTGATGTGTTTGAAGCAATTATTTATTGCTTTTTCCTGGGTGATTTTTGAAGGCGGTTTTTTTAAATAGTTTATTTTCAACCATGACCATCACCACCGACCATCACCACCAACCCAATATCCCACTCCGCTGGCCCAATGTGGTTTGTAAACTCCACAAACCGTCGATAAAATCTTTCAGACAGGCTTCCTCACGATGTTTTCCTTCACCGAATTGTGGTCTATTTTGTAAACAAATAGGTACACGCATAGTTTCGCAAAAGTTCAGTGTGTGCCGTGCGTGGATTTTGGACTGGGATCGACCTCCATACCATTGTCTTTGCAGTCCTTGATTTTACCACCAGGCCAGTCACATTCCTATATATGGATGGATTGACATTCGAAATCATACTAATATTATAAATGTGAATGTAAGTTTGTTTGTTAAGCTTTCACGCGAAAACTACTAAACCGATCATCATGAAACTTTGTACATATATTCTTAAAGATATTAGAAGTAAGATGGGATAACTACTTTTTTTTTTTAAATTTGTTTGTCATTTCAAGGGTTGCTTGATTTATTTTTATGAAATTCCTCGCGGACGATGTCGCGGTTAACAGCTAGTAATAAATAAATGTATTCATACAAAATTTCGAATGTATCAAAAACAATTTACACTAAGAGGCTACTCTAATGTATAGATTCTGAAGATTGTTCTTAAAGTCCCGAATCGGAACTTCTGCGTTAATTACTAATCACTATGGAGGCTAGTACTTTGACGAGGGAACCGCTTAAGAAACCGATTGGTGTGATTTATGTGCTGGTATCGGGCTGGTCGTGTCCGTATCGGTACCGCGCCGGAACCGTGGAAGGGACGATATCGCTGCCTTACATCGCACGTCTAACCGTAACTCGTTAATTTCTGGAGATGTCACAAACGCGCCCTATAGATGCTTGGGACACACTTGGAGATACGTTAAATTAAAATGACCCTTTTTGACTGCACAGATAAAGTTTTTGTTGATATACCAAGGCATTAGGAGGTACTGCCCAGCGTTGAAGTACGAATTCCCACACAGTACAATTCTTTTTGTGAATCACAAATGGTTGTTTTCAGTTTCAGATTACTAGTGACTGAGACTTGCTTATCCCAGCATGAATGGGTCGGCTCAATCGGGGAAGAACCACCCTCTCACAAAAGATCAGCATAAACCAACAGTAGTGGTAGTTACCGTTGTGTTTCGTATGGTGAGTGAGAGTGCCAGAGGCCCTCTCTATCCTCTATCCTCTCCTTAATATAATTCCTATCCACTTCCTATCGCTTTCCTAGGAGATGGCGACACGCGAGTGATGCCTCTGGTGTTGCTAGCGTCTATAGGCTACGGTAACCGCTTACAATCAGGTGAGCCATAAGCTTATTTACAACCCACGCGCCACGTAGTATATAAAAAAAGTCTGGGTGTATTTTAAATCCGTTAATAATATGTTTGAAAAGTGCTCCTATCTATACAAAAAAAACTATTTTATTATTTTAAACGCACCTGATACTAGTAGGCCAAAAGCAGTAATCACCGTTGATGGATCTAGTATTTACAGGTGCACAGACAAGCCACCATGATAGTAAAGACAAAGGTATAGGAACGACTACTTTTCCTAAAATCTAATCTTATCAAGATGCTTCAAGGCTGTTCCAAAGGTAGGAGATAGTGGTAAGTATACCTTTTTTTTGGTTAGGCGGGCAAAAATGTTCCTAACCGCACACCCCGTCGTTCGGGGCAACGAACAGGGTAGTGCCTTCACCCACTAAATAAACCCGCCGTGTGCCGTCTCTGCGCCTTTATTGGCGGGCCACTGGAACTATGCTACATTCCTTCGGTGGAGGTATACTATACCTACCATTAGGACCTAACAACGAGACAAGTTAGGAAACAAATCTTCCATTTGAAAAGGTTCTCTCGTCCGTGGAAGTACTACCCTCTCATACAATATCAACGTGAAGCAACGTTAGGTATTCTTAACGCGGTATTTTTTTCGTTTGTTTTTATTGCATGTAGTGGCAGACGTGCCACGGTCCATCTGATGGTAAATGGTAACTGTCGCCCATGAACTCGCCTATACCGAGAGTATTGTCAAGCCGCTGCTCACCAATTCATTTCACAGATATGAAATTAAATATAAACGGCTATCTCCTGCTACAGCCAAAACGCAACGATGTGCTTCATGGCCGGTCTCACGGGAGGTGGTGGTACCAACCCGCTAGCGCCTGATGCACTTGGTACCCAGCCCTACCACCAATCATGCAATGGATGATAATTGCTTACTTCCCTTAGTTGCCTCATACGACACCCGTGGGAAAGAATGGGGTGGTGACACTTGTATTCTTAGTCCGTCACCACACAATTCATCCGATGAGTGAAAGCGAAGGAGACCAAATCCTTTCATCTACCTTTTTATCCTTCCTCTTCGTCTGCTAAGACTATATTAAATAAGCTTATTGCTCTCGGTGTGCTTCAATCCCGATACGAGCCGAAGTTAATGCGACGAAGTTGGCGGCCAAATTTTAATAATAATATATCTTTGTAATTTATTCGATTCGCGACGCTAGCGCCGTTCTCGCGGGTGGAACGTGAAACGCTTTTTGTGATACATAATCTGTGGAGATTATGAATCAAACGAGTTTCTTTGCTTTTGATTTTCTAAAATATAAAGTTATGCGTTTTTAGAAAAAACGATGTGAGTTAAGATTGAACCAAATTTTAGCTATAGCACAGCAGAATATTTGTCTCTCTCTCAAAATAGCTACTTACGGTTTGACGAAACCTACAACGTTGAGACAGTAAATTAAGTTCCATTAATTCGTTCAGTAAATCGTTAATTTTTTTAGTAGCTATTTTTATAAAATCCTGAATTACTATCTACCTACCTAGGTATACAAAACCACACCACTGAAGGAATGTAATATGGTTCCCGTGGCCCGCCAACAAAGGCGGAGAGACGACACACGGCGGGTTTCTTTAGTGGGTGAGAGCCCCACGCTACCCTGTTCGTTGCCCCGGACGACGGGGTGTGTGGTTAGGAACAATTTTAACAAAAAAAAAAAAAAAAAAAAAATAATATAATGTATACAAATCCAAAGATAATATGGGATTATTATTTTATCTATCATTTTAACATACACTTATTTTAAATTATAGCTATTTGAATGTAAAATAAATACAAAATAATTATCTCGTAAAAAAAATCTCATGAAGGCGGTAAATCTTTTCGAAAATTCATACCTTAACTTTTCAAATTAAGCTACCAGTCCCCAAAAAAATAATGTTTTGTGCATTTTATTACATGTACTTACGTCATTAGACATAGTTTTCTTTTTAAATCATTAGGACATTTTTTTGTTAAGGCGGGAAAAAACTTTGGTACTTAACCGCGCAACCAGTTGGTCGGGGCAACGAGCAGGGTGTTATGTATGGGCTCCTACTTATCACTAAAAAACCCAGCCGTCTCTAGGTACACCTATATTAGCAGACCACTGGCTGAGTGACATTATTTCAGGAGTAACCAACTAGACAACTTTTTGTGTAAAGTCAGAAAAAAAAAACTTAACCGCACTCCCTGTCGTTCAGAACAACGAACAGGGTAGTGTGGAAACCTAATCTATTAAATAAACCTTATGATTGCCGGACCACTAAAAGCTGTGTGAGTGGTAACCATTAAGACAAGGTACTTACAATAATTTAACCACAAAAAAGAAAAAGGTGAATTTACAATCTGCTGCAATAGTCTAATCTTGCAAAATTACAGTTAATCTAAACAAAAACCCATCTTAACCATAATCAAAACAAAAAGTTGGGTAATGACAACATTTTAAGTACAGAACATTACACACGTGGCGTTAACTCAACCCTGTGAGCGCTATGGGGAAAAACGCCCCCGATCGGGCCGCAGGCGAGTCGAACCGACCCATAAATAATAAATACTAGCACCGTGCGTCTGTAGATAATGGTAATTTACGATTCGCTACCATTGACGTCAAATCTTTGGCAGCAACGGGACGGTTAGATCGACGCTCGGCGATTTTCGCCAATATTCGGATGTTTACGGCGCTTGTTTTGAATTAGGAAGGATTTTTTCCAAAAATATGCTGTGTTTTGTATCATGAATCGAGTTTCATGGCATCGGGCTTTTAACTGGCTAGACATTTCTTATGATTACTATAGGGTTTATTATCAGAATATATTTTTTACCTTATGTTGTACCCACTAGGATAGGAGAGGGGTTGTGCTTGTTTTATACCAAATAAAACACTTAAAATCTATAACAATACTGTCTGTTGTCTGTTTCACGGAGAAACTACAAAATTGATTTGCTGCAATTTAATACTTTTATTATAATGAGAAGCATAAGAATATAAAAAGAAATTAAAGTTTTTGAGCAAATTAGTACGTTTATTTTTAAAGTTTCTTTAATCCTTGTGTAACAAACTGAATCCAACGTAAGCAAAACCACGTGTTCTGCTAATATAAAAACAAATTCACCGCCTCCACACTCTTGAAACCTCAAATCAATTCGGCCATATTTCTTGAAAATGGCTAATTAATAAAACTTGAGCAATAAATACTTGGCCGTAGGTAGCTGTTAGCAAAAACTGTTAGGATCATAAACCTGTCGGGGATGAGCAACTGCCTTTGTTGCTGTACGAAGCGCGATAAATCTAACGCGGGAACAATTTGGTCGTGGTCGCGAGACACTGCGGCCGCGAAGGCCGGTCGCGATGAGAGGGTTATTACTTATTAAGTTAGTAATTTTATAATTTACGTGTTTTCTTATATTAAGTACAAGGGTGGTAAATAAGTATAACATTTGCTAAAGGTTAGCTTCTAAAGTGTTCTAGCAACATTAGAGCATCAATCGCGCGTTTTGCAGGGCAGGGAGGTGGAAAGGAATGATAAGGAATAGAAAGGACGAAGGAGTGTAAGGGGAGTAGGTAGTATGAAAAGTGACTGAGGAGATTGGATCTCCGGTGCTCTCACTCACCAAACGAAACCCAATCGTAGGGATAAGTAACTACGTTGGTTTCATGTTAATATTCTGTAAGAGGTTGGTACGTCCCCGATTGTGCTGGGCCTTACTGCTGGGATTATATGGTGGTGGAACCACGAAATGCACGAAGAATATGTTGGTTCTTATCTACTTAGTATTGTCTCTACAATACTAAAGATATAAAAGGTCCCAATAAAGTTTAGGTACGTATTGCACTTTGATTTATTATTATGCAGATAGCTTAGACGTAGAGATGCAAATAACATTACGTGTTCGGTGTTGTAAGTTCAGTTTCCTCGTCTGTGACAAATGTTTAGGTATCTACCTATGTCATTCACAATTTATTTTGATGTAAATTCATTGAAAATCACTTTAATGCCCTAAAAAAATTACAGGCCGCTTATTTTCTGCTTTAGTCAGAAATCATAATTAAATAGAAACCGGTACTTACCTGCCTTTGGTTATTACTTATGTAAGTACCTATATTTAATTATAAAGAAATTATTGTCTCTATCTATAATAATATAAGCATCAGATTGTCTGTCTGATGTGAATAATTATAAACTAAAATTAAAATACGTGATCGAAAATTACTCAAGGAGTATTTTGATCTTAACCAATTCAAAACAAGAGATTACTTACAATTAAATTATGTAATCGCCGTTTTTCTTGAGAAAAATAAAATATAAATTGAGTAGATAACCATTAAAACTGTCAAAACAGAACGGTTACGTTTGCGCTATAAATCCGCCGGCAAATCTATCACCTATCCTCAAATATAGAACATTCTCGAAAATCCATCCGTTTCACCTGCACAAATACATCAATACATTATAAATTAAATAAAAAACCTATCCATGAGTCACGTCCATGTGGAAAAAAGCGTATAATGTTATTACAACGCATCAAACGGAATATAAAACCATCAACGGCTCGATAAATCTATCAACAAGTGCTGCCATCTATCACGGAGTACGCGCAACGAGTAAACGCGTAATGTTCCTTATTGATTGATAGATGGCGTGACTATGTTAGCGCACGCGCACGGTAAAAGTGTTTTCTGATTTTGATTTAGATTGTTTATTATACCTGTGTTTCTAAGGAAAGGTCATTCGGTAATAGGAGCTCTGGTAATTTTCAAACTAGGAATTTCTAGTATCTAGGTAACTAAAGACTTTCAAGCTCCTAATCTAATAATTATAAAATACTTAACGACTAACACGTTTTTTTAAAAAAACACCACTAGAGATTTAATATACTTATCAACATATTTAAAATATTGTTAATATGTCTGTAATTAAATTCATTTTTTTTAATTACTTAAACTTCGAAGAATATTATTGTGCCTCTTCATCAAACTTATACCTAATTTTGCGCAGTAGCAAATTATTACATCGATAATAATAATTTCGAGTTAACAGATAATGGAGCGATGCGATTGCAGCCCTTTTCTGACGAAAGCTCCCTGCGGGGCATCCCTAATCACTCACTCTGAGGTGAAGAGGTGATCGAGATTCGATGCCCGGATGTGGAAACTTTATTTATGGGGTTTGCTTTTGTTATATATAATTTAGGTACATACTCAAATAACTTTGTTATTCAAAAAAATTACTCCGTTGCCTTTTAGTTTTAAATTGACCTAGATATCGAAAAGTCATAAAAGTTTAATTTATTTTTGTACTAAAAGGGTGGCACAGAAATATGGGTACAGCCTAATGGTATGTGTTTACTGTAGGCGTAGTACAAACGCTAGCAACACCAGAAGAATTACTCGTAATTTGTCAACTCTGAACGGAGTTGTTCATGAAGGTGAGGAAAGATGATAGAACGAGAATGATGGGAGTATATGAATTTCAGCGCGCTCACATACTGAATGAAATCAAAGCGATTATATATAGTACCTTTCTACATAGGAGGGTAAAGTCGCTGTCCACGTCTGTCTGAGTTTCTCTCCGTTTATTTGTTACGGTTTTCAAAGCAGTCAAAATATTTTGTCCGTGTGGTGACGGACTAAGAATACAAGGTGTCACCACCCCAACCTTTCCCGTGGGTGTCGTACAAGGCGACTAAGGGAAGTTTTTTATTTTTTTTATTTTTTATTGCCTGTAGTGGCAGACTAGCTACGGTCCATCTGATGGTAAATGGTAACCGTCGCCCATGGACTCGACTAAACCGAGAGTATTGTCAAGCCGCTGCTCACCAATTCATTTCACAGATATGAAATGAAATACAAACGGCTATCTCCTGCTACAGCCAAAACGCAACGATATGATTCATGGCCGGTCACACGGGAGATGGTGGTACCAACCCGCTCGGGCCCGATACCAAGTGAGCCACTTGGTACACAGCCCTACCACCAGTCATGCAATAGATGATAATTGCTTACTTCCCTAAGTCGCCTCATACGACACCCACGGGAAAGAATGGGGTGGTGACACTTGTATTCTTAGTCCGTCACCACACGGACAAAAAGTAAGCAATTATCACCCATTGCATTACTGGCGGGTACGGGTCGGTACCACCGTCTCCTGTGTGACCTCTCATGAAGCATGTCAGTATGTTTTGACCGTAGCAGAAGATAGCCGTTTATTCTTTCATTTCATATCTTAGAAATGAAATGGTGCGCAGCGGCTTGACAATACTCTCTCTATAGTTGATCATTAGCAATAAAAAAAAACAATTTTAAGTAGTGTCTAATTTAAGTGGGGCATCCTAAACATTGCACCCATGCGCAGGGCAGGTCGCTAATCATATAGGTAGGTACATCCCAGATATCACATAATTAGTGTCGATGGCTGTAGAATTAATGATGGGTATATAATACTCATAGTAGGTATATCTTGGGCGATTACCGTAATTTCAGAGTCGGTGTGTATAAAATATCGATCACGCAGAAGTATGAAGTGGTCGGTAACCTACATAACAGCGAAGCCTTTCGTGATGGCGAGAAATAAATTATCTATGAACGAGATTGGCTAGTCGCTGCTGGGGCGACGAGGGAAATGCTCTATTTAGTCTGTAACGCCAGGTAAGTTCTAAAAAAGTAAAGCAGAGCTTTAATGCGAGTCGAATCTGCGTCCCATTAATTTCGAGGGAGTGCTCTGGACCGCTAAGCTATCGTAGGCCAGGAGACATCTTAAAACAATGTACATTTGAATGGCTGCTGTGGGATACCTATTTTTGCGTAGTAATAACCCATAGTACTAATAACCCATAATAGTAGTTTCCCTTAAAACATAATTATTATTTATTAGTGCAGGATGTTATATCTATTAAAAAAAAAGAAAACTTAAACTTGTAGGTACCATTGAAGGAATTAAATATGGTTCCGGTGGCCCGCCAATAAAGGCGGAGAGACGGCACACGGTGGATTTATTTAGTGGGTGAGGGCCCCACACTACCCTGTTCATTGCCCCGAACGACAGAGGGTGCGGTAACGAACATTTTTTCCCGCCTTACCAAAAAAAAAACAAAAGAAAAGGTAACATTACTTTCCACTGAAGGAATGAAATATGGTTCCGGTGGCCCGCCAATAAAGGTGCAGACGGCACACGGCGGGTTTATTTAGTGGGTGAGAGCCCCACACTACCCTGTTCGTTGCTCCGAAAGACAGAGTGTGCGGTTAGGAACATTTTTTCCCGCCTAAAAAAAATCCTTGATTTTACGATAGTATTAAAACTTCTTAATTAACTAATGTAACTCATTTATTCAGTGCACTATATTTAATACTCAAGTAGAGCAATTTTCGTGTAGTCAGCACCGTGAGTTAAGCTACCGATAATTTCTAAGGGGCAGGCATCTTACAGCAGACTAAAATATCGATGCGATCACTACAGAACGCCAGATATTTATCATTCACCGTAGCGAGCGGGATTTATCAAAAATAATCTCTAAAAATCCGTTATCTAATATCGAAGAATAAAATTCTTGGAGGTATACATAACACATAGCATCCCGCCTGTATTCCCCGAAGGGGTAGGCAGAGGTGTATTACACACCCACGATTCGTCAGCTATGTTTAAGTCCCACGTAATAGGGGGCGAGCCTATTGACGTCTATACCGGGCACATTTCAAAACTCCGCGCTGCTACTGAGAATTTTTCTTTTTAGGAAAAAGCTCAATAAAATGCTTGATCCGGGGACCGAACCCGTGACCTCATAATTAGCAGTCGCATACACTACCGCTACACCATCGAGGCATATTTTTTAATTACTTGTATTGTAAAGCGTAAGACCTGATTCATTGTAAGTAATAACAGTAGCCTATATAGCAAAACCAGAGGTGTCGGTCACGGGTTGCCAACTCCAGGGAAAGGAATTGGAGGTGGAAAGGAGGCGATGATAGAGTGGTTTCGATACCAGCTTCCCGCCCAAGTGTTGTGGGATCGAATCCCATACAGGATAACTCTTTGCGTGATCCACAAATGGTAGTTCTGAGTTTGGCTGTACTTTGTGTCTGTGAAATTGTATGTTTATAAAGTCCCTCGCGATACAAGAATGATTCCTTAGTGCAGGGTGTTGTCTTTTAAAAAGAAAGAATGATTTTTTATTTCTTAAATTGGCAGACGATGGTCGTCAGTCCAAAGCGATAAATGCCACTTATACTTCTATGAATATACTTCTAAGGTTTATTTCGAAGTAGCTGCTACCCACGACATCATTCACGTGAAATTGAGTTATTACTCGTATATCAAAATACTATTATTTTGACTAACTTCGACGTTTCGGCTGAGTTGCACCAGCCGCATTTACGGGTAGAGTTATTATTTAAAAAAAAACTTTTATCAGCTATCTACCAGTGAAAATTCGTTGGAAATAGGTCCAGCCATTTCGTAGAACCAAGACACAACAACTTAAAAATTGGTATTTCATTATGGGTAACGCATTGCATTTAGTAACTAATTGTGCATTAACAGTTTCATCACTATTATTCCTTCAATTTAAATGTCTCTTTAAATCCCTAAGCCCAATATTTCTCCCTAAAAAACAAACTACAAACACGTAAAAAGCCATGTACACCATAAATAAACGATGTCACAGGTAGCGTCCTTATTATTTAAGATGTGTGTGCGTCTGTCCGTCCGACCGGTGGCCGATATATCAACATTAGCCATGTCCCTCGTCTCGACCGTGCAGACGTGACCACGGATGTTTAGACGCTAGAAGTGACTTCGTGATACACACCATTATTTCTATTATCTTCTTCCCGGCCTTATCCCAAATTTTATTTGTGCTTCTGTTCAGCTCACCAGTAATTACCCTCTGCGATCTCTGTGGAGAATCTGTGGAGTGAGGCAGACTGACCGCATTCGTAACGACGACGTAAGAGAGCGAGTAGGTATAAAAGAGAGTATTGGTGTAAAGATGCGAAAGGGAATGCTCCGATGGTTCGGACATGTGGAAAGAATGCCGGACGTGCAACTGGTTAAGAAGATATACAACGCGAAAGTGGAAAGATGTAGGTACAGGGGGAGACCGAGACTCAAATAGGTCATGTATTGAAGGAAATGTCAGTCAGGAGTCTCTGAAACCGGCGAGCGTGTATGAAGAGAATTATTAATGATGTTCTCTCTGCCTACTCCTAGATATTTAGAAACGTAATAATTGAGGAGTGTCTTCCTAAAAGGGCTTATATATCATTTTGGAATAATCCTTTTTCTTTAGAGCAAATCGGCCCCAACTCCACATTCTTTTCATCATTTTCAGTCATATAAAACATTATAAAAACTTATTTCCTTAAGTATACAAGAAACATTTTGGGCATTGTCGAAGAGACTTACTTCTTAATGTTTCAGTCCGTTTAATCAATAGTTTTTTTTTGTTGCATATGGTGGCAGACGAGCCACGGCTCACCTGATGGTAAATGGTAACCATCGCTCATGGACTCAACTATACCGGTAGTATTGTCGAGCCGCTGCTCACCATTTCATTTCACGGATATGAAATGAAAGAATAAACGGCTCTCCTGCTACAATCAAAACACACTGATGTGCTTCATGGCCGGTCCTACGGGAGATGGTA
Source organism: Leucoma salicis (assembly GCA_948253155.1). Lineage (NCBI taxonomy): Eukaryota > Metazoa > Arthropoda > Insecta > Lepidoptera > Erebidae > Leucoma > Leucoma salicis. The sequence goes on from OX411809.1 coordinate 1,914,262, forward strand.
GTACCAATCCGTTCGGGCCCGATAGCAAGTGACTACTGCCACTTGGTACCCAGCCCTAGCACCAGTAAAGTTTGAATAAGCGGACTAAAATAACGTTCTTTTTAACAGGTACTTCATAATTTATTTAATTTTTTTATAATGGTTAATTGGGTATCTAGACAGTGTAAATCTCTGGCACCCAAACTAAGATTTAACTTGTGTTATTGGTGTCAGGAGTCTACATGAATATATAGGTATAAAATGAAGACAATGAATCACATATGATTCGACTACAGTAAAATAGAGAGTGTGATTGGAAACTCCTATACGTTTCACGTAATAGATATAAAACATGAACATTTAGAGTCAGGGTCTTTTTAGCTAGTTTAAATTTATTAAACTCTGTCCAACAGGTTCTTATTGACGTAAACTAAAACAAATACCATAAATAATTAATTAGTTAGCCATATTTATAGTATTAATAATATACTTCATATTATTACCTATGCTAATGACGTTTAGATGATTTATGTTAATGTAGATGAATCGGCTATTATTATAGCCTAATATCATCGATAGTAAAAACCTATATTTGTTTATAAAATATCTTAAGAACTAATTTATTTCTCTTAACTGTTTTTAACTGTTATTTTTATGTTTTACTTTGTTAACTGTTATTTTTTATTTTTCTTAACTGCTGCGCTGGTGCAGCGGTAGTGTAAGCGACTGCTGATCATGAGGTCTTGATTCCCGGGTCAGGCAGTGTTATTGAGCTTTTTTGTAAAAAGAAAACTTCTCAGTAGCAGCCCTGAGTTTAGAAAAAATTTGCCCGGTAGACGGCAATAGGCTTGCCCCTATACGAGGGAGTTAACATTGCTGGTGATTCGGATGTGTAATACACCTCTGCCTACCCCTTCGGGGAATACAGGCGTGAAATATGTTTTTTTATATCTTAAAAATAATGAAAGCTATTTTATTTGATTATTGAGATTGAAGAAGTACTTTCTTCAATCTCATTTGGATTTGTATGTTTCTAATATTTTTTGTTCTTTTTCCAGCATTATGTAATCAATGATACTTCAATAGCCACTAAAAAAAATTGACTAACGAAGCAGTTATCAACTGGTCTCGTCTTTATCTATTTATCTAATGTGACTAATTTTAAAATCTGTGTTATCCATTGTAATACAATTTAGTTTATTTATGTGCTAAAAATGTAAATAGTTTTAACCTTTTAATAGGCTGATGGTTCTGCCAGAGCCTTTAATAAATTAAAAAAATCTATTATCTAGGTTAAACCTATCATTAAAATTCTTTCTATAAAACAACTTATTACACCAGAATATGTTCTTATTTCTATTAAAACTGATTTGTTCTCACTGTGATTATTTTTTTTCGATTACCATATCCCTTCTAGTAAGAGTTATCATGTTAGTATCCTCGCTTTGACCCATGGGACGTCAAAAATGAAGATTTAGTCCCGCAACGCGTCATATGTTAGAGCTACTAATGAAAACACGGCCGTGCCCTGATGAAGCCGTCAGCTTTTAAATGTACCTGGATTTTGGGCGTAGGACTTAGTTGTGACGCGACTTTATAAAGGAATATTACAGGGATCAGTTGTAACGACGGATTAATTGACTGCTATGTATTTATTGTGGTGATAATGAAATTATGATGTTTTGAGGGTGATGTTAAAGTTGTTATGACGCTATCATGTATAGGTTGTTGTCTATTATGAAAAAAATAGGGTGATGTCACAAGTAAATCGGTTGTTTTCTACAATAATTGCTCTTCATTTGAAAAATATTTATTGAACAAACTTAACAGAAACAACAAAGAAGATTTATTAAAATTGTGGTTGTTGACAAGGTTTCGGGTTTTAGTCCTGGATCAAGTAAGTGTGTTTATTGTCATTCTTTTCCAAAAACCTGGAAATGTGCCCGGTAATGTGACCAATGGCGCATGTTACCACTACTCCCCCCCCGCTCGCAATTTATGGTTTTCTATTTCACATTTTCACTACTTTTATTAATTGTCCAAGGATATTTTGGGAAATTATTTAAAGTAATATATAACTATAACGTTATACTTACTTAAAATTCTATGTTTTATTTGAATAATATTTAAAAATGCTAGATGAAGGTTATTAAATTTATTAAACACAAAGTGAAAAATGTGAAATCGAAAATAACAGTCACGAGCAGGATTTTGTTGTTTTCGATTTCACATTTTTCACTTTGTGTTTAATGTATAGTGCTAAGCATGTCAAATGCTAAAAATATATATAAATATTAAATTTGTGATCCAAACATACCTCCAAACTTAGACTCACGCCTGTTTCCTAGAGAGATAAGCAGAGATGACGGATTTCCACTTGCCATGATCCTTGTTCACCTTTTTTGCCCTATCGAGTGGAAGAGGCTGTTAATGAGAGTTCATTAAATCTTCGTATATGCACGTCGATTAAGGGTACTTCTGACCCGGCCTTTGACGAGCATGTGTCAAATGTGATGAGATAATGTTTGGTGAGGTATTTCCCTCCCAACTGCAAGATTCTCACTTGCCATATACCTATATCTTTTAAATCACCCTTTTTCCATTAATTCAAGATCAGTACAAATGGCTGCAAATTAATATGAACACACATTTTGATCTGTATTTTTAGCACTTGGCATGCTCAGCTATTATAACTTTAAATAACAAATTATTTGTGAAGGTGAAAAAAGGGAACTTTACTGCAAGCAGGATTCGAACTTGCGTCCCATCACACACACAGCACATCTTGTATTGGATTGATTTCAATCGCCAGTCTAATGCAAATACTTCACGATGAGTGCCTTTCAGGTTTTTTAAAATTAATTGTCAATTTGTTCAAATAACTGCTTGGTGATGAAAACCTTGAAGAAACCAGAAGAAGTGGTCATATAAATAAAAAATAAATGTTTAGGAGATATTTTCAATGACTTGTGAATTCTAGTGTGGTAAATTATGCCCTGAATACATTTCACCCCGAGAGGCATCCTGTGCTCTTTAGACGTATGTAAAAGCGTTCAGATAATATATTACCTTAATAATATCTGTACTCGATTTAAATTCTATGAAGAGAGACAAATCTGATAATTAATATAGTATTTTATATATCGCTACTTGTGCATTCGTGAGACGAAAATAACCCTGGAACAACACAAATCCTGGAAATCGATCACTGAGTCCAATTTTTAATCTAAGCCATCCAGAGACCCGCTACGTCCATCATACATCCATCAAACCTTTGGACGTTCACTGCTAGATAGCCTCCTCTAGAGAGCACCACAATGAGAGGTCCTGTGCTGACTGCAGCCAACGGCTCCCTATGGCATGGACTAGATAGACGGTCTTCCTGGAGGGCGGCCGGCCTACGATGGGGCCAACATAAACTCAAAAAAAAATAATAAAATGTAGTCAATATCGATCCAGCCTTTTAGGAGGCGTTCTGTGACTAACACAAGTACAGAACTTTTTATATTATAAATAGTTGAAACCGGTAGATGTTCTATTCCCGAACGTTGGCTTGCCGGCTATTAACAGCTCAGGAATTATAAAAAATTTATAAGTGTGGTGATGTGTTTGGGCTAAAACTTTGTGGATATGAAAAAAATCATAAAAATTTCCGTCAAAGATTGATAGTAAAAAACTTGGTACATAACCGCGGGGACATCTACCGAGTCTAATTATGAATCCAAGCCATCAGTGACCCATTTAAACACACATATACCTATATGTCATCCAAACGGTGCAACCGTTTTCGAGTTTTTGGAGACACGACAATTGATTTTATAAATATTTTTATATATATATAGAAGATAGACGAAGAAGATGATTAGTAGATAGAAACATAAGTATGTTTAATAAGACTAAAATAGTTAAAAATTACGATAGTATTTATACTCGTACATTACGCACACAAACTAATTCAAATATACACTACGTGATTAGTTTATTATGAATCTTCTCTAAATCTATTGATTTGCATTTAAAAGTAGCTATTAATTATACTATTTCAAAAATAAGGATGTCAAATATGTACATCGAAAGTTATTTAGAATCAAGGTGACTACGTTTCTCAACGAATATCTTACACAACTGAATCACGTGATGCTTGGGGCATACACCACATGTATATATATATTTTGTTTAACAAGATACCCTGTCTTTTGTCACAGACTAAGAATACAAGTGTCACCACCCTATCCTTTCGGGTCTCGTACAAGGCGTCTAATCAATTAAATTGCATTATTGGTGGTAGGGTTGGGTACCAAGTAAGAGTACTCACTTGCTATCAGGCTCGAATAGGTCGGTACCACCGTCTCCTGTATGACCAGTCAAAAAGCACGTCAGTGTATTTTGGCTGTAGCAGAAGATAGCCGTTTATTCTTTCATTTTATATCTGAGAAATGAAATAACGCAGCGGCTTGACAATACTCTCGATATAGTTGAGTCCATGAGCGACGGTTACCACTTACTATTAGGTGGCACGCCTGCCATCATTAGTTATAAAAAAAAACTAAAGTCTATTCTAGGGAAAATGCCCGTATCTCGTATAGCCTGCATCCCTATGTCTCGAACAATATATTTTTTTGTCCTAAATAAGATACAGACACAGTTCTGTTACAGCTTAATAATAGTATAGATACAGATTGACTCAAACAAAGAGCCAGACAGAAACTATTCCACATTTTTAGCTATCTTCCTTCATAAACAGGGATCATGAGGTCTTACCCTTTCGCTATAAATCTGGCGCCCCCACCTCCCTACCGCGAGGTGGTTTTGAATGGAGATTGAGCCAATTAAAGTAATCGCCGTAACAGTCGACGCTGCCTTGGATTAGTTCTGTGTGGAACAGAACAATAGAGACGCTATTTTGATGATAATTTTTTTAGTATTTATTGAAGATTTCTGCTTACTAAAACAAAAGAAATTAAATGCATGGACCAGAATTCTCAATCACATATATGTGTAAGTGGCGTATTTGGTGAGTGTAGGATATTTCAAATTAAAGAACAAATTATTTGTGAAAATGTAGAAAAATTGAATTTTACTGCGAGCGGGATTCGAACCTGCGTCTTTTCCAATCTGGCGAAGCGCTCTCTTTTTCCACATTTTCCACAAGTAATTTGTTCTTTATAGTAGCTGAGCATGAGCTAAAATACAGAACAAAATATAAAAAAAAAAATACGCCATCAAATAGTACCTATGAATTTTAATTGCAAATTTAAACTATATTGGAGTAATACATGTAAATGTATCTATCGGATACGTGGTGGCGTAGGTCGTAAAGACAAATGTGATGTGGAGATTGAGTATGGCCGTCGGTCAATGCGATAGCTTAGCGGTTTAGAGCTCTTTGGCAATGCTAAAATTACTACCGTTGCTCACCGTTTCATTTCTCCGCTATAACCAAAACACCCCCTTTTTTTTGTTAAGCCGGGAAAAAATGTTCCTAGCCGCACACCCCGTCGTTCGGGGCAACAAACAGGGTAGTGTGGGCCTCACCCACTAAATAAACCCGCCGTGTGCCGTCTCTCCGCCTTTGTTAGCGGGCCACTGGAATCATATTACATTCCTTCAGTGGTATAACCAAAACACCCTGAATTGTGACAAAGATGGGTCAAATTATATTGAGATATCTTATGATTGTAATTAACTATTAACACATCTTATCTACCGTTTATGGTAATAATAAAAGAGTATATTGACTTGGTACTAAAGTCAACGATTAATTATATTTTAACTTCAACTGCGACTTTAATCAGAAAATATTTAATCAAATTTGACGATCATAATACGACTCCATCGATTTCTGTGCCGCAGGATTAGTATCATACAATACAAGCAACGACGGAATCCTTTTATTTATTGCTATTTATTGTTATTGCATACTCTGTGCTCATTCTTCTCGTCTAATATCATCTTGGCATAAATTTCGCTTAGCGTTCCTGGACGTTTAAATATCACTAATTAGACGCTCAGCAGCTTCAGAGACTTTTAGCCATTAGCACTGCTCAAAACTTGATGAAAATTTTGACAAAATAGGATTTTTCTTTTGATAATTTTTTTATCGGGGCTCTCCTTCGAATAAGAGGGATATGTGATACTTTCTGATTTTTACGCGGATGTTACATACACATTATGGAATGAAACTACGTTTACGGAATCTATCGCTTTTACTTGATTTTCTACTATCCTGACGTTTCGAATACTCAACAGTTGATGCCTACTGAGTTTTCTGGCCGGATTTTTCTCAGTCGTTCCGATCCGGTAGTAGATTTTTAGTCTTAGTTTCTGGTAAAATCAATATATTGAATAATATAAACTAATAATCAATATTGTATTCTTACTGGTAGTTATTTTGTTTATTAATTGTTGGTAGTTTGTGGTAGAATTTTTGAGCACTAAATAAAAAACATTTTTTTTTCATTTAAATAGTAGTATTATACTAATTTATTATACTAGCTTAAAATCTCATACATTGTAAGTATAAAAAGTTAAAGTAGATAATTTGAATTGTGTTTCTAAACGAAGGGTGGGTTAAAATAAATAAACCAACTTTTGTAAAATATAACTGTGTGTAGATGAAACCGTTGAAACAACATATCAGCCTTAGACGTTTACCATATAAGTCCACCCGTGATCATGAATGGTGTAAAGTATTGGAAACGTCGGGATATTAGGAAATCAAGTAAATGCGATAGATTCCGTAAACGTAGTTTTATTTCATAAGAGGGATGTGGCCCATAGTCTACTAGGTTGGTCATAATATCATTGATAGAGAGAACTAGTGAAGCGTAGTATAGTGGCTAGTGATAGTGTTGAGTTTTGGAAGTACTCACTTGTTATAGAGGCTGAAAAATAAAATGATAAGCAGCGGTAATGATAATGCATGTAAATGCATCCGATAGGTGGCGTGGGTCGTACAGACAAATATGATGTGGAGATTGGGTACGGCTGAAGCTCAGTGCAATAGCTCAGCGGCTTAGAGCATTTTCCCGGATTTGAAGGGACGCAGGTTCGATTCCCCTCGCACTAAAGTTCTCTTTTTCACATTCACAAATAATTTGTACTTTATAGCAGCGGCTTAGCAGTCAAATTCAAATTCAAAAATAACTTTATTTCATAGGCTTATTCTAACAGCACTTAAAATTGGCAAAGTTACTTACTAATAACTAATACGAGCGCTTGAGGCAAGTACATGCGCAATAGAGCGATTGCAATCGCCACAAGCGGCCGGATTCCGTAGTAAGGCTTTTCGTGAGAAAAAATTCGTGGTAATATGAGTTTAGAAAAAAGAAAGAAGTCGGCTGGAGCCATATCTGGTGAGTATGGTGGTTGTTCGATGGTATTTGTTTAGTGTTTGGACAAAAAATCATTCACAATGATGGCCTTGTGCGAAGGCGCATTATCGTGGTGCAAAATCCAAGAATATTCTTTCCACAAATCTGGCCTTTTTCGTCGAATTTGCTCTCTTAAACGCCGCATAACGCTCAAATAATATTCTTTATTTACCGTTTGACCTTCTGGCAAGAATTCCGAGTGCACAACACCGCGATACTCAAAAAAACAGTCAACATGACTTTGACTTTTGATCGACTTTGGCGTGGTTGTTTCGGTTTCGGTTCAGTTGGAAGTCACCACTCCGAAGCTTGTTGACTAGTTTGCATGTCAAACTCGTAAACCCACGTCTCGTCACTAGTAACAATGCGTTTCATGAATGTTGGGTCGGAATTTACACGTTCTAGCATGTCCCCAGCGACTCTCATGCGATTGAGTTTTTGGAGAAAATTCAGGTCTTTTGGGACCAGGCGAGCGGAAACATGTTTCATACCCAAGTGATTATTTAAAATGATACGGATCGACTCGTGAGACACAGAAAGTTCGGCGCCTATCTCGCTCAAAGTTGAATGAGGATTTTCAGTCACTATTTCCTTCACTTTTGCAATGTTAACTTCAGTTGCAGACGTTGATGGCCTACCAGAGTGAGGCAAATCTTCCATCACATCTCGACCGCTTTTAAACGCTTTGTACCACTCATAAGCATGTGTTTTTGATAAATTCGATTCACTGTAAATCTTCTGTAACATTATCAGTGACTCCGAACACGAAATTCCATTGGCGATGCAAAATTTAAGGCAAACTCTTTGTTCGATGTTTTTGTCCATTATGAAATTCGCAATACACACTAGATATGATATAAGTGAAAACAGCACTGTGTCTTTATATATATTTTTTATGTGCGTGTGTATGTCACTGAACTCCTCCTAGACGGCTGGACCGATTTTGATGAAATTTTTGTGTGAGTTCAAGGGGATTCGAGGATGGCTTAGATTCACATTTGGACCCGGTAGGTGGCGCCACAATAGGATTTCAGGACTTTTTCTTCTATTTGTTTGTGAATGTTTGAGTAAGTACCGGGATGGTTTAGATTCACATTTGGACCCGGTAGATGGCGCCGCAATAGGATTTCAGGATTTTTCTCTTAAATTTTTTCTAATGTAAAAAGATATAGCTATCGAACTAATCAAAACGAAACGCCAATGTTTAGACAGGACAACGTCTGTCCACTAGTTTAATATAAATAACAGATGCAACTCAAACACCGCGCCAAAATGGATAACAGTTGTGCCAATCTAACAACAACAAAAAAAAAACAAAAATTTGAATTTGGAACCATAAACAAATCATCCTTTCCCAATACTTTTTTGACTGAATGTATATATTGTGACACAACAGAATATTTATTTTTTTGAATTTCTCTCTAAAGGAAACTCTTGGACCTAATTTATAAATTGCACGCATAGCCCTTTTCTGCAGTAAAAGTATTTTTAGTATTGCCAAGTCTACTCACTAACCAATAGGACGTGGTTCATCTGCCACCTAATGGAAAAAACCAACATTAATGTTGCCAGATAAAAGTTCTAATCTGTTGTTAGAGCTCCTTTTTTTGTTAAGACGGGAAAAAATGTACTTCACCGCAAACCCCGTCGTTCCCGTCGTGAGCCGTCTCTCCGCCTTTATTGGTGGGCCGCTGGAACTGGGTTACATTACTTCAGTGGCGGCTTACCCTTTCGCCTACCCTCTACTGAGCGAATTGTGGTGAGCCCCTGAAGATTTTTTCATCACTAATTTAAAGGCGGTGCTACTGCTTGGTTATCAAGAACAAACTTAGCAGTTTAGTTTTGTAAATACATCCTACTCATGGCACCCATTACCGCCGACCGGTGGGCAGCACATTCACTTTCAATGACGTAATATAGACGTTGCATCCGCACATTGTCCGACTTGTTCCGACAACATTCGTTTGGTTGTTGCGAAACGATCGAGTTAGCTTTTCGAATGAATTAGCTTTGATGGATTACGGTTCAAGAACAATAGAAATTGTACGATATTATTGTTATTTTGATAGATTTTTAAGTAGACAAAAAATATTAACATACTAGTTTCTACCCGCGACTTTGTCCGCGTTTTTTTCCTTTTTTTTGAGCGGAACCCTAATCATTTTTCCAATATAAAAGTAAACTAAGTTACTCCTTATAATAACAACTATTTGCTAGTTAAAGTCCCGTCTAAATCAGTTCGGCCGTTCCGGAGGTGGTATTCATTCACAGTTTCATGGGTTTTATGTTTTTTGGGAGGAACACTGATTATTTTTCCATAATAAAAGATAAAAGTGGCCTAAGTTACTCCTTGTTGACAGCTATCTGCTTATTAGTCTCATCCAAATTGGTCCAGCCGTTCCGGAGATTAGCCGGATTAAATATAAAGACAGACGAAGATTTTAAAATTGGTATTTTGTTAGGGCAGTATTTATACTCTCGTATAAATTTAGTAAAACGCTATCATTTAGGCATTACAAACAGACAACATCTCAACAAGATTTCTGACGGTTGCTGGGGCAGCCTCCTGAAGTAGGATAACCACGAGGTCGGGTCCCGTACTGACCGGCGAACCAGTTCCACCGGGTCTCCCTAAAACCCCGTGCCAGTCACGCCCACGCTCCAATAACGATCTTATCAATGCCTGAGCTCCAAGCATTACCGATACCTACCACGCGTTATGAAAGGGAAATGGGACAGGGACGGCTATCTCCCACTACAACCAAGAGGTATTTCACGGTCAGCCACATGGCAGAGACTGATGTGTTTGGGGCAGATAACTCGATACCTATCCCTACCATCAGTAACGCAATGGGTGACAATAGCTTCCCTTAGTCGCCCCGTACGACACCAGCGAAGAATAATGGGGTGATGGTAGTTGTGGTATTCCTTTGCCACACGCTTTTTAAAGCTTTATCTGCCCTTCACTATGTACCTTATAAAAAAAACCATGCAGCCGTACACGTGATAATAACGAAATTAAACAATAATGAAATTTAATAAAAATTAATCTTTACATTCAAAATAATAATGAAAATATAGGAATAATAATGAAAATTAATCTTTAAATTCAAAATAATAATGAAAATATAGGAACAATAATGAAAATTAATCTTTATATTTAAAATAATAATGAAAATATAAGAATAATAATGAAAATTAATCTTTATATTCAAAATATTAATGAAAATATAGGAATAATAATGAAACTTATCTTTACATTCAAAATAATAATGAAAATGTAGGAATAATAATGAAACTTATCTTTATATTCAAAATAATAATGAAAATATAGGAATAATAATGAAAATTAATCTTTATATTCAAAATAATAATGAAAATATAGGAATAATAATGAAAATTAATCTTTACATTAAAGATAATAATGAAAATATAGGAATAATAATGAAACCTAATCTTGACATTCAAAAAGCAGGGACGTCTAAACAGATGTAGCTATTTTTTGAATGTAAAGATTTATTTTTATCTATAAATACCTAATTATATCTGTCTTCTTTCTTAAGTCACTCGCAATTCTCTTAACTATTGATCTGCTGCTATCATGTGGTGAGCATTTTTAAAGTTAACATTTTTACCAAAACTTTCTTAAAAGTTAATAAAAATGGAATCTCGAGAATCGCACAAATATTTTTTAGCATTTTTAAATATACTTTGTTTAACTATGCAAATAGCAATACTAGTATTTAACAAAAAAAAAAGAGATTTCTTCATTTTTTGTATCTTAGAAAGTTTGGGACGTTATCATGTTTTAGGATTGATGATGTTCAAATAACATTACCATACAATTTCTTGTGATATTCAGTGTGACCTTGAGGGTATCCTCTTTGCACAGAATATCACCGTAAAATATTCCACAAGTGAGAGTGCCGTAGATGGAAACGTTCGTCATTCCCTTTACTTATTCCTCACCTCCCTGCTGTAGGTACGTCTTGGGCGTAGGCGGCGGTTTACCCCGTGCGTGAGTGTACGTGAGTTGGGCTTTGGTGTTATGAAACATCCACGCATGACCATGAATGCCGTAAAATATTCTAAACATCGCGAAAGTAAACACGATAGATTCCGAAATTTTTAAATATATTTTTAGCATTTGCAAAATAACAGGAAACATCTGAATCCAGGAGATGCAGGTTCAAATCCTGCTCGTGACTGTTATTTTCGATTTCACATTTTCCACTTTGTGTTTAATGTATATGGCTAAGCATGTCAAATGCTAAAAATATATATAAAATTTTCTTAATATTTATAGGGCTGCGTCTTTATTAGGTAAAAATCTTAATTGTAAAATTAAGTTTACCTGGTCGGTATAATGTATGTAAATACTTCCGACAGATGGCGCAGGCGTCACCCAGGACGTTAAGTATGAATGTGTTATCGAAATTAGCAGTCGAGAGCAATTGTCACGATTGCTAAATTGGCAAAGCATCTGGACGGTATCCAGGAGATGCAGGTTCAAATCCTGCTCGCGACTGTTATTTTCACTTTCACATTTTTCACTTTGTGTTTAACGATAGATTTCGTTAACGTAGTTTTATTTCATAATGCGTAAATATCAGAAAGTAACCACTTACCATCAAACGGACCGTAATCTTGTATACTTGAAAAATCATTTTAACGGGCCTAGTTTAATAGCTAGTTTATTATTAGCAGTTACAATTCAAGGTCAACAAAATAACCGACAAAGTGGACCACCCGTGTATACTAGTGACATGATTACGTCATAAAGGCTACCGCTAACACAATAACGATACGTGTTTTTTCATTTAAATGCCTCATAAAGCCTCATAATATCAAATGACAATCAGTTTCTTTAAAGCAAGACTGGGTTGTGAAAATTTACTGTCCTCATCTTGTCTATTGGTTGAAAGACTATAATAATAATTATGTAATGTAACAAAAACTACACTAAAAATTATAATATATACCTTTATTTTTGTTAAGACGAGCAAAAGTGTACCAAACGGCACACCTCGTCATTCGGCAACGAAAAGGGTAGTGTGGGGCCCTCACCCACTGTATAAACCCGCCGTGTGTAACTAAATACGAAACCTAAAAGTGTGGAGTAAGTAATTCATTTAATTTTTCTAAAGGTACAACATAATTTTACACTTAAAGTAATATAGTAAAGCTGAAAACTTTTTAACCAATCTCATTATTAACACAAATCAGGATGTTGTCTTTAAAAAAATCTAGATATTTATTTGAATCGCATGAACATTTTTGCTACCATAATATTATGACATTAGCAGTAATTAATTTCCATCTAGCATACTATACCGTTTATTGATATAATCTATTAAATATAAAATTTATACTATTATAAAGCTGTAATAGAGCCATGTTTGTATATTTAAGATATTTGAGAAAAAAATACTAATATAGGCTATGTAGACCTTTTTTTTATGTTTTGTCTGTTTGTCTATTTGTTTATTCGCGTATCACGCAAAAACTAGCTTTAGGCTGCGGCGGAGCCGCGGGCAAAGGCTAGTAATTAATAAAAATAAATAAATAAAATAACCTTTTATGATATCCATGAATTATAAAACTAAAGCTGCAAACAATGAAACGCAATAAATAAAATCTAAAAAGTAATATTTAATAAAATCATGCGGTGCAGTCTTTGGGGACTGCCGATACAAGTGAAAACTAAGTAACTTGTGAATTATAATTGTCGGGCTAGGCGGGATTATTATTTTTAAATTATTTTTGTTTTGTAAATAAGTGTTAATGACTAAATAATTCATTAACACTTCTTACAACTTCTGTAGGCGCGTTGAGCCCTTTTTGGTGAACAAAAATCATGGAACTCGCGTCATCGTCACCGAACGCTCTGATAGAAGTGAAAACTAAGTAACTTGTGAATAGCATCATCGAGCTATTAGATTATTATTTTTGAATTATTTTTGGTTTGTAAATAAGAAGTGTTAATGACCAATTAATTGGTAATTAACACAAGAAGTGTTAATGACCAATTAATTGGAAATTAGCACTTCTTTATAATAATCTAATAGCTAGCTTGACGATACAATTCACAAGTTAATTAGTTTTCAATTCTATCGGCAGTCCCCAAAGACTGCCCCGCATGTTTTTTTTTGCTGTACGTGTCCAGTTTGTTCCTGCAATCTTCTTATGTCATCTCCCTATCTATTGTAGGGTCTCCCTACACGGTGTTTGCCTGGCGGTCCCTTCTATATAGTAACAGTTATAGTCCAACTATAACCTACATAGTGGGCTACATTTCCAGCCCACCTGAATCCACTGTCTTATATTTGTGTATTGAATTTTGTGTAGTTTCTTTATATTTAGCATGTACTCCATCCTTTTTTGGCACGAGCCAGTTTTGTTTTTAATTTTCTTCGTGAATTTCCACGTTTGGCAGCCATATGTTAGAGAGGGCAGAATGCATGAATCTATAGTTTTCATTTTCAGCTTTCTTGGCATTTCACTTTTGAAAATTTCTTTCAAACATTAGTATTTCTTCCACACATTTTTGGGTCTACGCTCTACCTCCAAAATAAATAAAACGTAACATAATTTTCACTGACAAATTACGAAAAAATATTAAAAAAATAAATAAAGTCTTGCAGAATTTGAACCTGCCTATATACCGTTTCCAACGCGAATGTTTTAAACCACTGAGCTCCCAAATTCGTACTTTACATTTCTATTATGTACAATTCATAAAAGCTAACATTTAATGTGAAATCTTTGGCTCAATGTGCTAATTTCTCTTTACAATTTTATGACTAGTAATTTACACATGACTCGAGATACTCAAGTTCTAGTTTACTTGTGACGTAATCCATGTAAAAACTAAATAAATCAGTAAAATTCAGTGTGTCTGTACATTAAAGGTATTCATTAAAAATGGAGAGACTTTAAGAGAGGAGTAAGTACAAAAGAACGATTTTTTAATCTCTGAAGTTACTCGACAGTTTTTAATGCTGTATACATGTAAATACAGCTTAACTCTGGGCAGAAGATAGGCTTTGTTTTAAAAAATATTATCCTTGTTTAAAAATATTAATATAAAACGCGAATGAAGTCAGTGGCAGTAGCTAGTATAGCAAATATTATATTAACGAAGTGTTAATATTTACTTTGAATACTACTGTTTGTAACAAAGCAATGTTTACTTTGTATACCATGGTCCTACAATAGTAAGTTAAATAACTAGCATTTGCCCGTGAATCCACCTGCGTAGACGTTTAGGTGTAGTTAGTTATATGGCAAAAATCTGAGTAATAAATATAAAAATTAATAGGATTAAAGAATTGCCATTTGTATATCACTTATTCTATAAAAATTTGCTGCAATACAGTACACCGCCATCTAGTGATGAAATTCAGTACTAATTAGCAACCCTAAGTAAAACTCGGCATTTACTTGGACAAAAAGTTACACTTTTTATCTTAGATAAAGTACCTATAGATGTAGCCATGATACATTAGGAAGTGTGGAAGCGAGAACGGCATATACGAAATACCTAAGAAGATTGAGACAAAGAATCGTATCTTGCTGTCTCATATGACGTGCAGGTTTTTAAACTAAGTTCATGGTGATAGACAGAGCATATAAACTTCACCCCAAGCTTTATGTAGGTGCAAAAATCTTGGAGCAAGTCGGCAAGTATAGGTACCTGGGTTCATGGTTGACAGACATGGGAAAGCGATAACGGAATCAGCACACGTATCGAGATTGCCCGAACGTCATTCATCACGATGAAAAAAGTCTTATGCTGTCGACAACTATCACTAAAGCTTCGCACTAAGCTCTTACAGTGCTACGTTTGGCCAGTGGTCCTTTATGGGTGCGAGGCGTGGACAATCAAGTTGGACCTCCGCAGAAAGATTGAGGCCTTTGAAATGTCTAAAAAAAAATCGTCGCATGCTTCGCATCAGTTGGACCGATGAAGTCACCAATATGGAAGTGCTTAGACGTATGTTATGTCCAAGAGCTTGGAACTACTGCGCACCATAAAGCAGCGGAAAGTGGCATATCTGGGGCATGTTCTCAGGCATAACAAATATAGGCTACTATAAACTATTATGATGGGCAACTTGGACTTGGCTCCGTAACATCAGAGAGTGGACAGGCATCAAGTCTGTTGAAGAAGTACTCAGACTTGTATTAGACCGAGAAAAAATCAAAAAACTTACCGCCAACCTTCAGTAATGGAGACACAAGACAAGAAGAAAAGCTGTATTTTTATAAATATGATTGAAAATTATGAAAGGCAGCCTTTACGAGCATTTGTGAAATCGCTACAATACATTTACTAATAACTACGTGATGTTGCAGGATTTTAGTGTTGAACATAAAAAATAAAACTTTTTTTAAATAGTTACGTTAAAATTTTGTGAGAGTTTATTATCTCTAAACTCTCACCTAATTTTGCATTCACTATATTAATCAGGATAATAAGTGATTGATATTAATGTGTTAATCAATTAGTGATTTATTTAGATAGTGGTAATAATTATATCGTGATCTTCATTTAATTTTTGCCACATTTAAGGCGAATCGTACGTAATAGCCGCACTGAAGTGTAATATTGCTATCTCATGAGTGGCTACGCGATGGCTACATCTAAAGGTTCTTTATCGAAGCTTTTTATTGTATTAATCCTAACTATTATACAGCTGTCAATTATTTGTGTTTTCCCGCCATAACAAAAAATAATGTAATTCAGTAGTTCCTGTCTTTGTTGTCCGTGGTCTTACTACTAAGCTACAAGACACATAATTAACATGTTTTTTATAAAACACTCTTATTTCAGGCATAGTTTCTTACAAACGCACCATCCATATTGAACAGTGTTCGTTTTTTGGGATCATTGCGCCTAATGCGTTGAACTCTTTTGTATTGAGATTGTGGCGAAAATGTTTATGAGTGTCTAATTGAAGTGAAGACACTATAGACAGGTTTAGTGAATACCAAACGGGTATCTTATATTAAACACAAAGTTAAAAATGTGAAATCGAAAATAACAGTCAGGAGCAGGATTTGAACCTGCATCTTCTGGATACCGTCCAGATGCTTTACCAATTCAGCCATCCTGACAATTACTCCTGACTGCTAATTTCGATAACACATTCATACTTAACGTCTTTGGGTGACGCCTGCACCATCTGTCGGAAGTATTTTCATACATTATACCGACCAGGTAAACTTAATTTTACAATTAAGATTTTACCTAATAATGACGCAAACCCTATAAATATTTAGACATTTTTATATATATTTTTAGCATTTGACATGCTTAGCACTATACATTAAACACAAAGTGAAAAATGTGAAATCGAAAATAACAGTCAGGAGCAGGATTTGAACCTGCATCTCCTGGATACCGTCCAGATGCTTTACCAATTCAGCCATCCTGACAATTACTCCTGACTGTTAATTTCGATAACACATTCATACTTAACGTCTTTGGGTGACGCCTGCACCATCTTGTGGGTTGAAATAAATAAACCAAAAATTTGTAAAATCATATTACTGTGGGTAGATGAAACCGTTGAAATAACATATCAGCTTTGGACATCTACCATCTAAGCCCACCCGTGATCATGAATGATGTAAAGTATTCGAAACGTCGGGATAGTATAGAAATCAAGTAAACGCGATAGATTCCGTAAACGTAGTTTTATTTCAAAATGTGTAAAATTCGCGTAAATGTTAGAAAGTATTGAATAATTTGTACTTTAAAAAGTGGCGGAGCATGTCAAATGCTAAAAAATATAGATCAAAAATATTTAAAAATCGCGCCATCAAGTAGTATGAATTTTAATTGCAAAATTAAACTTGGTTAACAAAATTAATATTGGTTTAACGCATGTAAATGCTTCCGATAGATGGCGTTGGTCATAATGACAAATGTGATAAGGAGATTGGGATGATCGAAAGATCTGTACTATAGCTCAGTGGCTTAGAGCACTTCCCCGGATTGGAAAAGACGCGGGTTCGTTTCTCGCTAGTACAAACAATCTCTTTTTATTTATTAAACACAAAGTGAAAAATGTGAAATCGAATAGTGCTAAGCATGTCAAATGCTAAAAATATATATAAATATAAATATTCACAAATAATTTGTACTTTAATAAAGAAAGATCCGTCATCAGCCGTGTGGGGCCAGCTTTAGAATTGTCCCACCCCTCTCTACCCACGGAAGTCGTAAGAGCCGACTGAGGGAGTACCGGGGGAGTGGGCAGCAGCTCTCCCTCGAGTATTAACAACATCCACTGCGATCGCCAACCCGCCTGCCAAGCGTGGTGATTACGGCGTTATCCCCCATAACGGGACCGCTCGTTGTGGCGTTATCTTGAGAAGGCCTATGTTCAGCAGTGGACGTTGAAAGGCTGATGGATGGATGGAATAAAGAAAGAAAATTTATGTTTTCACATCTGCGAGACGTCCCGTGACGGCTCATTGTTTTTAATAAATACATTGCATTGCCGCTGCAGTTTCATCAAACTCATTTTAGTAGTATTTTTGTGATTTGCGAACAAACAAACAGACTAAACATTAAAAAAGTAGTACAATCGAAAGCGCGTGTTCTGATGTTATGTGTAGTACACACATAACACTCGGTGAATCACATAAGTGACGCAGCCATTTAGTCGAGAGTATTTGTTTGTATATTTTATTCGAATACTTTCGATAACGGAGTTATCGCGTTCTGTATTTTTATAGTACGCGGGTGGCAAAAAAACATACTTCTCACCAGACGGTTAGCGTTTACCGTAGCCTATAGATACCAGTAAAGAGAGGCACGACTCACGCGCCGCGAACTTCAAAGGAAGGGCCTATCTCTTGCCTTGAAGTTGGAGATGAAAGATAACAAGGAAACGATAAGGAGAGGGTTTTGACCTACGGCACTCTCACTCACTATGCAACAGTAGGACCTACCTTTGTTTCACTATCTTTCGTAAGACGGTGGCACTTCCCAGATCGAGCCTTCATGTTGGGACAAGCTCTTCGAAAAATCCTAATAAACTTGAGACCCTAAGATTTTGATATTTTATAGGACAGTCACTGTCACTGTACTATCATTAAATTCAAATGACGAATATAATATTTACGTAAACCTTTCATTAGTTAAACGGTAAATTAAACTTTCGATAATAATAATTTACTGTTAGTTTAAGTATGTATGTAAAGGCCACTTGGGATCGTTTATATGCTGATGCTGATGAGTCGTTGTGTAATAATGCTATAAGGAAGTTATACTCCGACGTGATATATCCTTCTTCTTGTGATGTAAGTGTAAGGTGGTAGGGTACTACCGCTAAATGGTCTCGCATCTGAACAGGTAGTAAATAATAATACCTGTACTAAGGTATAATCCATGTATATATAAAATTATTTGGAACACAACGTGCGCCATAAAATAGGAAAGAATAGCTAAGAGGAAGGATATTGTCTTACATGACATCTCGTCAGATGGCGCGGGCGTAGTTACCATATGACCTTGGTGCTATTTTACAGAACTTCTTTACAGAAATCTGGATTTGTTACTGTTTGCAAGCAGTGTTTTGATTTCAAGCCCTGGTAACTCTACGCAAGCGTGACTTACGACGATAAAAAAGAAAGTGATATGAAGACTTCGAATCGTGGAGATTAGAATGTAAAGACTTAATAAATGTTACAAATACTGGTAAATCAGCTAAAACCAAAAAATTGGGAGTTGCCCCAAGGTCGTGAGGGGTCAGGCTAGGAAGAAGTTGTGTCAAAAAAGTTTTCAGATGTACAGATAGTATTTTGGTGACTTAATCGTGGATTCGATTCTCACATAGAACAATTTTTATGTGATTCACAAATAGTTAGTTTCCATTAATAGTCGATTTGTAAAGCTCCGGGACACAGGGATAGTTACTTAGTACAAGGTGCTGTGTTATATAATAAAAAAATATATAATTTTTGTTTATATGCTTTATTGGGCATTAGACTGAGAGTTGAATAACATAACATACCATCACGCCTGTATTTGCCGAAGGGGTAGGCAGAGGTGTACACACCCACGATTCACCAGCTATGTTTAAATCCCACGTAATAGGGGGCGAGCCTATTGCCGTCTATTGCATATATCCAAACTCCGCGGGCTGCTGCTGAGAATATTTCTTAACACTGCTCGCCCCGGAGATCGAACCCAAGACCTTATGCTATATATATATTCAGCAGTCGTTCACACTACCGCTGCACCACAGAGGCAGTTGAAAACGTGTTAGGTTTAATTTATTAAAACTTAATAAACAGCTGTTCTGTTGGAAAACAGCTGCTAAGCCTAAAATGTACGCAAGATTTGATGTTTAGATAAACTATGAGTACATTAAGTAGGCAGTTTGCGTATGCCCTGGTTTTATGTATCTCACGTATTTTCTCTTTAGGATAACACTTGGTAATGTAACCAGGTATGACACTTTAAAGTTATTGTAGTATTACGACATTTTATATCGCACTGTGCAGCCGGATTTGGACTAAGCATTGCTTAAGTGTTTTTTATTACGGGCAATAAAAGATGAACCTGTTTGGTCTTGTAATCACTATATATTGTTTATAAAAAGCGTTTTTTATTGCAATGGCTGCCCACCTGATGG
Organism: Leucoma salicis; assembly: GCA_948253155.1. Classification (NCBI taxonomy): domain Eukaryota; kingdom Metazoa; phylum Arthropoda; class Insecta; order Lepidoptera; family Erebidae; genus Leucoma; species Leucoma salicis. Next base: position 1,934,267 of record OX411809.1, read on the forward strand.
TAAGTGGTAACCGGCGCTCATGGACTTAGTAATAACAACAACATTGCCAAGCTACTAAACTACTGCTAATAGTTTCATTTCACGCGTAGATTTTTTTTTGTGGGTGTGAAATATCTCCTAATACTGAACCAAATTAGATATTTTAAAATATACGAAAATATCTTAAAATGAATGAAAACATCAAATGAAAACATCATTAGCTAGTTATTCTGTCGCGTGTCCGTGAATATATTGAGGATCAGTGTGAAGAAATGGTAGGTAGTCTACTGATGTGTTTTATAAGGCGAGTGAAAGTGCCAGAGGTCCACAGCCCCTTCTCTTTTAGGAACGAAAAGAGAAGGGGCTTTGTTATTCTTATTCTTACCACTAACTCTAACCTACTGTCCTTTTATCTGAGGTTGTCAGCGCATGAGTAATGCTTCCGGTTGTTTGCGTCTATGGGCTACGGTAACCACTTACCATTAGAAAAAACACTTTGATAACTAAACCGTTGCTACGTTACAGGATTGTGATTAACATTCCGTTGCTAGGTTACCGTATTTCTTTATAAACGTTTTTTTCTGAAACTCACGTTGCCATTGTAGTATTAGCTAATAAAGCATTAGGTATGACTTATGAACGGATTATAAATAATCAAATTTCTTAAACACAAAGTGAAAAATGTGAAATCGAAAATAACAGTCACAAGCAGGATTTGAACCTGCATCTCCTGGATACCGTCCAGATGCTTTGCCAATTCAGCCATCGTGACAATTGCTCCTGAATGCTAATTTCAATAACACACACGTCTATAGAAATTACTAAATAAATAATCAAATTTCTTTATCAAAAAGCGGGTAAAACGCAGTCTTATAATAATGTGATCTGTTTTAATCATACGAGCAATGTGTTAAGATATCGTGTTTACCTATATTGCTATAGTTTAAAATTCCGTAATAATCTTCAAAGCGTTGACCACTTTCTAGATCTAAATCATAATGTTTTACGAGCTAGTAAGAAACACTAGTTTTAGTTATGACTGGTATAAGAGACATATGCATCATCAACCGCATTACTAGCCCTATGAAATAGCTAATTTTAGATATTTTATAGAATGTATTTGTAACGGCTTTGACTAATTGGTTTTTAAAAACTTGTTTAGTTATTTTTTGTGGTATCGTAGTGGTTGGCAATCGACAAGTCTCGGGTTCAATTCTCGCTCATGTTTATCTATTTTTTATTTTGTTTTCTTAATTTGGTTTAATAGCAATAATATAAAATAATAAACAACAATAGTTTGAATGTCAATCTTCCTTATAATGACACTTCTCCACATTTTTTTAATGACACATCATTATTTATCATCCATCCATCAGCCTTTTAACGTCCACTGCTGGACACAGACCTCCCCAAGAATGGGGGATAGTGCCGTAATCGCCACGCTTGGCAGGCGGGTTGGCGATCGCGGTGGATGTTGTTAATACTCGAAAGAGTGCTGCTGCCCACTCCCCCGGTATTCCCTCAGTCGGCTCTTACGACTCCCATTACAATTCTAAAGCTGGCCCCACACGGCAATCATATTTATATTCAATAATTATTTATATTCAGTACCATTTGCCTTTAATGTACATATATCAATATATATTATTATAAAGCCGTAACAGAGCTATGTTTGTACTTAGTTGATAATAACAAAAAAAATTAAATCTGTGGATTGGTCTCTCCAAAACATTATTTTGAGAGTTATATTCTATTTTTTTGTTTATGCATCACAGATACATCAAAACAACTGAACAGATTGAGATATTTTTTTTTAAATTTCTATACAGGGACTTGAGACATGATTGAAAAAAATATATTTTGTACAATATAGAAACTGAACTTTATGAACAAACTTTTCAGGATCAGCATTCAGAAAATAGACATATTGGGCAACCAATACCGTATATGCTTAAAAGTATTTGAAAGATATTGCAATAATCATAGATTACCATACTTATTTATCGAAATATGAATACAAGTTCAGCGCAAAATTCTCTTTTATCTCCATGTTAGGAAATCAAAAAACGAAAGTAGTTTTGTACCAATTTGAAATTCTCAACGTATGCTCTGAGAACTGCAGCTAAAGATCGTTATCTTAGCACCTTCACTTGCTTACCGGACATTATGTGCGTTCATGCAAGATTGATCGTTAAACTACCACAGACTTAAAAACTATTAGACAGAATAATTTATTTTTAACTGCGGGCAATCATAATAATGTCCCACCTGATAATAATTCATCGAAGCATCTAAATTCTTATCATAAGCAACACCTCTCTTATTTCAAATTCTAAATACATGTTTAAGAGGTGAAGAAGAATTTGATATAGGACCTACATTTACTTTTATGAAGTAGGTAAACAATTCACAAAACAAATTAATAATACTGGATGGATTAAGAACACAAGTGTCGTCACTTCATTCATGGTTATTGGTGGACGTTTCATAATAACAAAGGCTAACTCGCCTTCTACTAATCCAACAGGAACAAGCAGAGGATTTTTTTTTCCAACCTATTTTCTGTCCAGGCACGGGTCTCATCTAATAGTAAGAGGGCTTAGGCCGTAGTCCACCACTCTGGCCTAGTATGAGTTGGAAAACTTCATAATCCATCCATCCATCCATCAGACTTTCAACGCTCACTGCTGGATATAGGCCTCCCCAAGAGAACGCCACAACGAGCGGTCCTGTCATAGGAGATAATGCCGTAATCGCCACGCTTGGCAGGCGGGTTTGTGATCGCAGTGGATGTTGTTAATACTCGAGGGAGTGTTGCTGCCCACTCCCTCAGTATTCCCTCAGTCGGTTTTTACGATTCCCGTGGGTAGAGAGGGGTGGGACAATTCTAAAGCTGGCCCCACACGGCCTTCATAAACTTCAAAAGCCATCGAGAAAATCTTTCAGGCATGCAGGTTTCCTCACAATGTTTTCCTTCACCGAGCAGTGATAAATTGGAAACAAATCAAATCACAAATATATACATATAATTTCGAAAAATCTCGAAAGGTCAGAGATGTGTGTTATACGAGGTCTTGACCTTGGACTGATCGAACTCGATACAACTGTCTTTGCAGTCCTTGGTTTTACCGCTAGGCTATTTAGCGCATCACCGAAGGAATATAATATAGTTCCAATGGCCCGCCAATAAAGGTGGAGAGATGGCACACGGTGGGTTTCTTTAGTGGGTGAAGGCCCCACACTAACGTTCGTTGCCCCAAACGACGGGGTGTGCGGTTAGGAACATTTTTTCCCGCCTTAACAAAAAAGGCTATCACTGCGCAGAGGCATAAGTAAAGGAAAAGGCGATGTTTGCGTGTACGATACTTGACGGGCCTCGTGGCGTAGTCGGCAGTGTAACCGACTTCAGTGCACGAGGTCGTGGGTTAAATTCCCACTCAGGACAATTATTTGTGTGATGAACACAGATTGTCTGGGTGTTTTCTATCTATTATATGTGTGCATTTACAAAAAAAAAAAGAGTAGTATGTGTATTATATCTGTAATCTGGTACCCATAGCACAAGCGTTAGTTTGGAACCAGAGGACGTTGTGTGAAAATGTCCATGAATATTAATTTATTTAAACTCGCACTAAAAGCTAGTATTAGTATTTGCATAGTTAATTAGTTAAATTAAACAAAGAATATTCAAAAACAGTGACAAATATTTGTGAAGTTCTCAAAATTCCATTTTTATTGATTTAAAGCAAGATTTTGTTAAAAAAATGCACTTCAAACATTTAGTTTTAAAAAGCTTGTGTCAAAGGAATAAGAATACAACTGTCACCATCCCATTATTTCTCGCGGGTATAAGGCGACTAAAAGAAGAAGTTGTCACCCGTGCTACTAAGATAAATTTCTCACATAGGTCTAATCGAGTCCGTACACTTTTGGTTTTACATTCACTTTAAGATGTTTAATAGTAACGGTAGTCTGATCGCCAATTTATGTAATAATTTACTCATATTCGTTTTAATAACTTTACACAAAATGATTACATATGATGTAACATATTAACGGGGTTTTCATTCACCAAGTATTATAGCATACTAGATTCGCAAATTCGTCCGCGTGGATTTGAATACTAATGATTGTCACAAAAAATTTTATCCTCAGGAATCATCCGTTGTTCCAGGATAATAAGTAGCCTATAGCCTTTTTCGGGTTCTGGATTGTATATGTGCTAATCGGTTGAGTAGTTTATAGCATGAAGGCGTAATATATAAACAAATAAACTCACTTTGACATTTATAATATTAGGAACTAGGAAGGCGGTTCCGCCGCAGCCCAAAGCAAGATTTTAGGTTATATCTCAGGTTCCCGATATAGTAACGGGACAAAATGTATAGGTACCAATTATTAAGTCTAATCAAGAGCTATAAAATAAATAAAGGTGCATCAAAATCTGTTTTGCGTAGTAGCTTTTGCGTGATGCGCGAACGAAAAAACAGACCACCAGACAAACAGACAAAAAAATCTAAATAAATCGTTTTGTGTTTAGACACGCCTATATAGCCTAATACAGTATTTTTTTCTCAAATATCTTAAATGTACAGACACAGCTCTGTTACAGCTTTATAATAGTATAGAAGTAAAGATATAAGAAATGATTCTCGTTGGCTATATCGTCAGTGGCATCATCTATGAACTTGATGAAAAATATCCGATCACAACTACTAAGAGCCAAAGCCTAGAAGATAATAAAATACTTTGGAAAATCCAAAAGTGCACGCCTCATAATCTCCATTTTTCACAATAAAATTGATTATTTTATAAGTAACTAATAATGTATTGGTTGGTTTATAAGTAACTAATGTGTAAGCAGTTTTCAATAAATCAGATAGATTTGAAATTACAAAAACTACTAATGAGGTTTTCATGTCTTATACGCCATCTAGCGCAAATTTTAAGAAGTGCTTCTATTGGTCTATACAAATAGTTCAAGTAATTTTCACGAAATAAGGTAGAGCGTAGCGCTGGTTTTAGAGTCGATCGTAAATATTCACAATTTTTTTATTTATTAAATAACAATTAAACCACATCCAATCAGACCGTGAAAAGTAATAGGGCTCTATTCGTGATCATACTAATTAGTAAAAGAAAAAAAAGACTCCATTAGTAAAGTATTTTGGTCATTATCGTGTTAATATACATTACGTCACTCCAACATAAATTACACTAGTTCAATAAATCTTAATAATCATAATCTACTTAGTAAAAAAATAATTATAAAATCTTATTTACTTGGATGATCATAGTCCGGAGCGTGCTCGTCGCGATCCCTACCAGCCTGCAATCCACAGGCTGCAATCCGGCTTGAATCACGCCCTAAACCGTACCGCAGTACGGTTTAGGGCGTGACCCAGAGGCGACGCGTACCGACCCGCCCCCGTTGGTACGAACAATTGCAGATGCGGTGATGGGGGCCGCCACCCATCACGCCTTGTCCAGTTTGGCGAGTCGAGGGGAGCAGAGTGTCGAGTAGGCACGTGGAATGTAAGAGGTGGTGTGGAAGGTAAGTTACACGAGCTGGTAACCGTCATGTCAGACAGACAGCTTGATGTGCTCTGTGTAACAGAGACCAAGCAAAAGGGCAGTGACACCTATGATCTTCCTGGCGGAGGGATAGTGTGTGTGGTCTGGTGGTCTGTGTCTGTGGTCTGGTGTACCGCAGAGCGATCGGGCCAGTATGGGAGTGGGGGTGTTGCTGTCCACTCGCTTGGCCTCAGGTGTGAAAGACTACGGAATGTTTGATCCCAGATTTTTATGGGTCCGAATAAAACTAGGTGTCACCAGGGTCTTCATGGTCGCAGCTTATGCTCCCGTAGGCGCTTCGGTAGCATCGGATCTAGAGAAGTTCTGGGATAATGTTAGGGAAGTTCTGGATTTGGCAGAAGCTAGTGAACGTGTGATAGTATGCGGAGACTTGAATGGATGGGTTGGAACCAAGCGTCCAGACTTCGAGGACGTGCTTGGTTCATTTGGTGATAAGAGAGTGAACGATGCAGGTAGGCTCATTGCGGATGTATGTATGGAGAGAAACCTTATTGTGTCAAACACATTTTTTCAACATAAGGACATCCATATGTATACATGGAGAAGGAATGAACAGAGAAGTATGATAGATCTAATTCTGGTAGACAGTCGCCTCCGAAGTAAACTTCTGGATACAAGAGCCTACAGGGGTCCCACTGTCGACACGGACCACTATCTCGTTATTGCGAGATTTAGGGGTCTGTTCAGAAAGTGGAGACACTGGCGAGAGCGTGTTCACTTCGGAGGGCTTGAAAGAATAAAGATTGAAAAGTTGCAAGAAGAGAGTGTAAGAGCAAAGTATGCAGAGTGTGTCCAGGAACGACTGACAATGGCAAGTCAGCCGGAATCTGACATGGAAGAATGCTGGAGAGTATTGAAAGAAAGTATGGTAGATACAGCGAAAGAAGTATGTGGATGCTCAAAGAAGCATAGGAAAGTGAAAGGTGATGCATGGTGGGATACGGAAGTAGCAGCTTCCGTAGGCCAAAAGAAGAAAGCGTGGCTGGACTATGTATCTTCTTTGAACCTGAGTGCAAGTATGAAAGAACAGAAGAAAGAAATATACCGGCAACGTAAGAATGACACCAAAGCCTTAGTGAAAGAGAAGCGTGATTGAGCAAATATGATTGCAGAAGAAAGGCTGACCAAAAACTTCGAGAGCAACACAAAACTTTTCTGGAGGGAGGTGAAGAAATCTCGGAGTGGTTGGTCAGTTTTCAGAATAAATAAAATAAGGTCTAAAGGTGGAGACATTCTAACGCAAACACAAGATGTGTTAAGCCGATGGAGTGAATATTTTGGAGATATGTATGTGGATGTTCAGGGTGATGCCGGTGCCACATGTGGTCTAACAGATCAGCATTCGGTACTGGCATCCTCTGATGACATTAGTATGGATGAAGTTGAATGGGCGATTAGAAGTTTGAAAAATGGTAAGGCAGCAGGTATTGATATGGTGTCTGCTGAGATGATCAAGCTTGGAGGCTCATGTGTCTGGGAATTCTTCCTGATGCTTCTCAATTTATGTTGGAGCTCAGGAATGGTTCCCAAGGACTGGAGAAGCGCAGTCATCGTGCCCTTGTTTAAAAACAATTGGAGAAAGCATTTGACACGGTTGTTCGAAAGGAATTTTGGGACATTTTGCCGGAATATGGTATTAACGGTAGAAAGCTACAAGCGGTGCAGTCCAACTACATGGACTGCAGAGCTTGTGTGCGGCTGGATGATGGAATGTCACCCTGGTTTGATGTCAATATCGGCGTTAAACAGGGCTGCGTTCTATAAGCCAGACTGTTTATCATATATCTGGATAAATGTCTACAATGGTTGAATGAAATGAATGTGTTAGGTCTCTGCTATATGCAGACGATGCGGTTTTATTAGCGCAGTCCGCGGCTGACCTGCAAACCCTAGTCGACGTAATGGCAGAAGATTGTAAGAAAAGGGGCCTACGTGTGAATGTGAGCAAAACCAAAATAATGGTTTTTGAAAGAGAAGAAGCCAGAACAGATGTTAGAGTAGCAATAGGAAATGGTGTGCTAGAACAAGTGGATGAATTTGTATATCTTGGATGTGGATTCAGTCGGGATGGAAGGTACACCACTGATGTAGAGAGAAGAGTGAATGCGGGAAATAGTGTGAATGGAGCATTGGGACAACTTCTCGGCAGTCATCACCTCAGCGAGAAGTCACTTGTCGCAATACACAAAGCAGTGCTTGTCCCAACGTTATTGTATGGAAGCGAGAGTTGGGTATGCAAAAAGGAGCATGAGAGTAAAATCAATGCGGTCGTAATGCGATCTCTGCGGAGAATCTGTGGAGTGAGGCTGACTGACCGCATTCGTAACGATGACGTAAGAGAGCGAGTAGGTATGAAAGAGAGTATTGGTATAAAGATGCGAAAGGGAATGCTCCGATGGTTCGGACATGTGGAAAGAATGCCGGACGAGCGACTGGCTAAGAAGATATACAATTCGAAAGTGGAAGGACGTAGGTACAGGGGGAGACCGAGACTCACCTACCTAGAAACAAATTGGTCATGTATTGAAGGAAGGTGGAGTCAGGAGTCTCCGAAACCGGCGAGCGTGTATGAAGAGAGTTATGAATGTTGAGGAAGCGAGAGATGTATGCAAGAATAGAGCCTCTTGGCACTCTGTTCTCTCTGCCTACCCCGCAAGGGAAATGGCGTTATGATAAGTAAGTAAGTACTTAGTAAAATTTACATAATTGGTGGTTAACAATGTTCAGGGTTAGCGGCCAAAATGATGTCTACTAGAAAACATATTCAATATAAAGTATTTTCCATGGTTAAACAATATGCAAGTACTTATGAGATCCTAAAGTCATGTTCTACAGTACAGATTCGAGGAATAATTTCTTAATTTTAGGAGTAGGTGAAAATTATGCAAATCCTACAAAACTTACCATGGAGCTAATTACATCACTAAGTAGTTTTCAATATGTAAATGTCATTGTATTAGGTGTCAATAGAAATGCATATTTAAATGAATGGAAGCTTAACAATTTCTTGCAGAATCTAAGTACTAATACAAAAAGTTCAGATTTTTGTCATACATGTCCAGAAGAAATAAATATCTTTATTTACATAATCTTTGCAATAGAATTAACCATTTACTGAACACTGAGTACTATTTTTCCGACTGCTGTATGAAACACTTAGGCAAGTCTATAATTCACACCTTGGACTCAGATAATATTATAAAAAAAGATATACAGAACCACAAAGGACAAATATGTTTATTGAGTACAAATAATAAAAGTCATATACTCTCAGTATCTGAAAATACTTTTCAGAATAATAACATATGTCATTATATAAAACCAAATGTTAGTCTTGAACAGCTCTTAGATGGGATAAAATCAAAGCATTTCAGCCAGAAAGACTTCTGTATAATTCTGTTAGGAGAGCTGAACTTTAAAATCACACATAACTACCATAAGACTATTCAGTATATTGGAGAGGTACTAAAGGATATGCAATACACAAATGTTATAATTTGCCTACCTACATATAAGTACGGACCTTATACAAATTTATACAATCTTAGAATAGAGACATTCAATAATTTGCTGTATAAAGATGTAATGAACCACGGGTATGCCTATATATTTGACAGTAATCGCAATCTCAAGCATGACTACAGTATGTTTAACAGATATACAGGAGTAATTAACGACTTAGGAATGCGTACTATATTTGAAGAACTGTTGACATTAACTAATGATATCAAACAAAGTATTAAGATTCAACCTATAATTAGTGACAGGAACTTAGATTCCATGACATCAATCGATTTTTTTCTTGACTTACCATATATATATTTTGCACCAAAATATCGCGGGGTTATTATCAAAATCAGATAACCTTACGGTTAGTCTATCGGAGCTTAGAGAAAAGAAAAGAGCAGTGGATGTGCTGTGTGTTACCGAACATTTTATAATGGATGGCTATGAAAATCATCTTTACATACCTAACTATACAGTAGCAGCTTATTTCAATCGGAAATAAAGTAAAAGAGGAGGTGCTTGTATTCTCGTCAGGAATGGAATCAAATGGATGGAACTACCGAGAATAGCAAAGATGACCATTAGCGGCATGTTTGAATGTTGTGCGATACAACTAACTGAAATTAATATTATTGTTGTTTGTAGGTATATACAGAGTACCAAATCTAAATAATATTCATGAGTGTTTTATGAAGCTTGATAATTTGTTAAGGGAGTTGTCAAAAGGTTGCACTAAAAATAACATTGTTTTAGTAGGTGATTTAAACATAGACATATTAAAAAAACAAACGGAATATAGAATTTGAAACTCTTTTACTAAACTATAATTTGAAGTTAGCACTTAGTTAACCAACAAGATTAAAGAGTCAGATATGCATAGATAATTTTGCGCACAATTTCGATAGAACTTGTAAAGTCTTAGAATTAGCTCTATCAGACCATACAGCGCAGTTACTAAAATGCCCAACAAAAGCAGTAAGTCGCTTTGACAGTTAGAGTATAATGAAACGCGATTACAGTAAGGAAAATATTCAAAAGTTTCGAACATATTTAAGTAGACATTAAACACAAAGTGAAAAATGTGAAATCGAAAATAACAGTCAGGAGCAGGATTTGAACATGCATCTCCTGGATACCGTCCAGATGCTTTACCAATTCAGCCATCCTGACAATTGCTCCTGACTGCTAATTTCGATAACACATTCATACTTAACGTCTTTGGGTGACGCCTGCACCATCTGTCGGAAGTATTTTCATACATTATACCAACCAGGTAAACTTAATTTTACAATTAAGATTTTACCTAATAATGACGCAAACCCTATAAATATTTAGATATTTTTATATATATTTTTAGCATTTGACATGCTTAGCACCATACATTAAACACAAAGGAGAACAAAGGAGCAATTGTCAGGATGGCTGAATTGGTAAAGCATCTGGACGGTATCCAGGAGATGCAGGTTCAAATCCTGCTCCTGACTGTTATTTTCGATTTCACATTTTTCACTTTGTGTTTAATGTATGGTGCTAAGCATGTCAAATGCTAAAAATATATATAAAAATATCTAAATATATTTAAGTAGCTTATCTTTCATCGATTTGTAAATCACGTGATACAAATTTTGCTTATAACGCCTTTGTTGAATTATTTTTATTACTTTACGACCAATGTTTTCCAAAAATTCTAGTTAAGGTAAAAATAAACAAAAACTAAACCTGGATATCTAGAGGCGTAAAGTTGTGTAGCAGAAAAAAAACGTAAACTTTTGTGGAAATATAGATTAAAACCTTCGCTGCATAATATGTTCAATATTCTAAATTATTAAAAAAGATAATTAGTTTGACTAAAATAACTACAAGATAACAACGTCAAATAATAAATCTAAAGCTATGTGGCAATTGATAGATGAACATAAATTAAATCTACCCAAAAAATACATAAATTTCCTCAAATTAAATAATGAAACAGTCACAAATCCAAAGGTTATTGCCAACTTATTTAATGATTACTTCATAGATAAAATTAAGCCAACAAAACCATCTGCTATATCAGTAACCCAATATATACTCACCAGTAAGGACTCCATGTTTATGGCACCATGTATACTGCAAGATATACAAAATATAATCCGCTTATTAAAAAATACCAACTGTGTGGGCTATTACGGCATAAGTACAAAAATAGTAAAAGCGGTGGCTAATGAAATAAGTGGTCCTTTAAATTATATAATTAATTTATCGATAGCTGAAGGTACTTTCCCTGATGCACTAAAAATATTTGAAAAACATTATTATAAGCAATTATATACCTACTTAGAAAAAAATAACATATTATGTCACGAACAAAGGGGCTTTAGGGAGAATAAATCTATAAATATAAGATTTCCTGAATGTTGTATTAAAAAATATGGACAGTCGTACACCGGTTTCTTCTATATTTTGTGATATGACCCAGGCATTTGATTACGTCGAACATAATATTCTTTTAAAGAAAATGGATGCGTATGGAATTAGAGGCAATATTTTACAACTATTCGAATCCTATATCAGTGATCGGAGGCAGATAACACACATTACTAAAATTAATACAAAAAAAGTAGAAAAAACATTTTCTTCAAATGAACGAAGAGTAGTTTATGGTGTACCACAGGGGAGCGTACTCGGGCCATTGCTCTTCACACTTTATATTAATGATCTACCCAGAGCCATTGAACATCCATTAACACTTTTTGCTGACGATAGTACAGTTACGATTACATGTAAAAACCGACAACATTTTGAAAAAGACATAAGTAACGCATTACTTACAATTATTGAATGGTTCGATAACAATAATTTGAAAATTAATTTAAAAAAGACATTATTGATGAATTTTTACCAACGACTGACATCCACAGATATTAATATTAATATTAAATACAATGAATATAGAATTGACACAGTTAATACAACAAAGTTTCTAGGTCTAACAATAGATTCCGCTCTTAACTGGAAGGCTCATATTGAAATAATAAGTAAAAGAGTAAGTAATAGCCGTGTGGGCCGGCTTTAGAATTATCCTACCCCTCTCCACCCATGGGAGTCGTAAGAGCCGACTAAGGGCATACCGGGGGAGTGGGTAGCAGCACTCCTTCGAGTATTAACTTCATCCAGTGCGATCGCCAACCCGCCTGCCAAGCGTGGCGATTACGGCACTATCCCCCATTCTTGGGGAGGCCTATGTCCAGCAGTGGACGTTAAAAGGCTGATAAATGGATGAATGGAAGAAATAGCTCGTATGCACTATTTAAATTATCACGAACTCGTAGTATGGATGCGCTACTTACTGCCTATCATGGTTTAGTTGAATCTGTACTTCGATATGGAATCATATTTTGGGGTAATTAAACAGACAAAGAAGTAATTTTTAAAATTCAAAAAAGATGTTTAAGGTCAATGTTCCATTTGAAAATAACAGATAGCTGTCAACCCTATTTTAAGCAATTTAAGATACTAACTTTGCCATCTCTATATATTATGGAAATATTAATTATTGTCAACTTAAATCCTAATTTATTCCCGCGTGTGGCAGATGTTATTGCACGAAATAGACGCGATAATAGCAGACTGTGTATAAACGCTGCAAAGACGGCACTTGTGCGCAAGAGTGTTTTATGTATGGCACCTGTAATCTTTAATAAATTGCCAAAGCTCTGGAAAGACCTTACAATTGATAAAATCTCTTTTAATAAATAGAACATACTATAATGTCTCCGAATTTTTAAATGACAAATTTTAACTTTACTTTTATTTACATTATTACCATAATAAAATTAAGAATTTTGATTGGTCATTTACTGTAAAATTTATTGTATTTTATGATTATTTTTTAATTGTTTAATCAATTTAATGCATTTTATAATTTAATGTTACTGTTCGAATTTTTATCATTATTTTTAAATTTATACTTAGAGCTATATTTAAAGTTTGTTTTTGCATGTTTTATAATTATTATTTTCAATTCATTATAATACCTAATTACACTTAAATATTTGCACGCCAATAGAAAGTGGCAAACATGTCTGAACAATTATTTTTAAGAACTATTTTAATATCTTGCATGCATCATTATTGTATGTACACACATGTTTATGCAAATAAAAATTATCTTATCTTGTCTTACCTACAACAAATGGACGTCCTAGTCGTAACTTTTTCAAACAGTTTTTTAACTAGTTTAAATAACAAAAATGGCATCAAAAATATCATGAGTGTTAAAAATAGCGTTTTTCCTTGATATGTGTGTGTATATATTATTTTACAAGTGCAATATATGATAAATAGAGACATTTTAAGCTAGAAAAATCAGTTTTTCTCCGTGAAACGAGAATAGTACACACCTCAACGCTTCGCTTATGAGGCGTGCAATAATTATGATTTATTTTATTTTATAAAACCACTAGTGAATAATAGCTACATTACGAAAAAGTAACATATATACAATTTAGCGAAACAAAGTATGGGAATCGAACTTGAAATAGATCAGTAGGTACTTGGTACTTTACAATACTTGAGATAAGAGATCGGTAGGTATCTAAACCATTCCGTTGTCTGTACTATACAAAATCAAATCATTATGGTGGCTTACGCTCTTTAGTTTTAAACCGAATTTATTTCAATACGATATCGCTATCAAAGTTGAGATTACTAGGTGTTTTGTAATAAACATGTAACTATATTTTTAAGCATTTGTCATTCTTAGCCATATAAATTCACTCAAGACATTAAGAAGGAATCCACAGCCCCCAAAAATTGTCACGATAGCTGAATAGGCACGGCTTCTAGGACTGTTTTTCAGGAGATGCAGGTTCAAATCTCGTGACTGTCACATTATCGCACTGTGTTCATTACCCCATTACCTTTAGAGCCGTGTGGGGCCGGCACCAAGAATAGCTCCACCCCGTCTCTTTCTATGGGAGTCGTAAAAGCCGACTAAGGGATTACTGGGGGACCGGGCAGCACCGTTCCCCTGTGTACTAAAAACATCCACTGCGATCGCCAACCCGCCTGCCAAGCGTGGCGATTATGGCAAAACCCCCATTTTGGGGAGGCCTATGTCCAGCAGTGGACGATGAAAGGCTGATGGATGGATGGATGGATGTTCATTACCTGATGTTTTAAATTGGCTACTGCGAATAATGGTTATATAACTACTAACTACTAGCAAAGCCCTAGTTATCGTAAAAATATTATTTTCATTAATCCTTATTAGACGCGATGAAGTGATTGACACATGATCTCCTTAGCACAAAAAGATCACGTCTCTAAAAATTACGTCAATGTGTATTTTATTGTACGTACTCACGCATTGCTAATTCAGGGTAAAGGTTTGGAGACGATAGATGATATAAGAGTCAGTAAAAGGGTGAAGGATGAAGCAGTTTGGGTCTCCGATGTTCTCACTAATCGAACACAAAGCAAATTTTTATACATCACAATTGGAGCTGCGGTTTTTGAGTCTACAAGACTAACACACGGCAATTTAAACCTTTTTTTATTAAAGGCGGGAGAACAACTACACGCCCCGTCGTTTAGGGTAATGAATAGTATCGTGTGGGGCCCTCACATACTACATAAACAGGCCATGTGCCGTGTCTCTACCTGTGCTGGTGGACTACTGGAGCTATATGACATTACGGCAATAAACCTAAGATTTTGCGTCCTTTTCTATTTCAGCTTCTTGTAATTTCTGTAATTTTTGCACCTGCCAAAATTTCTCATTATATTTAGCAATTTCATATGCATATACTGTCAAAGAATGAAGGTTGGGCTTGAAGTATAGACCTCTGTGAGACAATCCATTGCTGCTTTCGTGACCTTTGACCTTTTATTGGCCTGACCTTTTCAATACCATTCTATTATGGTGTTTGATAGTTAAATGTTATAGAAGTTGCGTGAATACCTCTCCAAAACACCGCTGTTTTATGTAACGGTGAAAGGCTGGAACATACTATTGTCTAACATCAGAACTTGTCTAATATAAGAACAAAATAACTATAGTGGGTGACCCCCCTTGCTTCGCAAGGGTGCAGTTTTTACTAATATTATAAATGTAAAAGTGAGTTTTTTTTTGTTTTTACCTCTTGACGGCGTAACTACTAAACCAATTATTACGAAATTTGACTTACGTTAAGTCTCAAAAGAGAGAAGTGTTTTAACATTATGAAATCTAGACAAAATAAATCACAAAACGATCAGAAATAAAACACAATTGAATTAATTGGCCAAATATGTTTTGTTATGGTTGTGCTTAGCCGTTTTTGAAGGAAGATCGCAGCACAGACTTTTTACAGGTGGAGTCTTGCTTATCCTAGCATGAATGAGCCGGCTCGATCGGACCACACTCATAGAGGGTCGAAACAATTGTAGGTACGCCTTTTTTTTTGTTAAGGTGAGAACAAATGTTCCTAACCGCACACCCCGTTGTTCGGGGCAACGAACAGGGTAGTGTGGGGCCTTCACCCACTAAATAAGCTCGCCGTGTGCCGTCTCCCCGCTTTTATTGGCGGGCCACTTGGCGGTAGGTACCCCTGCCTTTGTTTAGTATAGTGAGAGAGAGCGCCGGAGGCACGAACCCTCCCTATCCTTTCCTTATTAGCCTTTCTATCCACCTACTATACCTTTTCTTTGTGATGGTAAAGCGCGAGTGGTGCCTCTGGTGTTACTAGCTACAGTAACCGCTTAGCGCTTATCAGGTGGCCCGTATGCTTGTTCACCCCGCACGTAGTATGAAAAGCCGTGGAAAATCTTATCTACCATTGTAAAGTGCTTAAAAATCCTCAGTTTACATGCCATATTGATAGTTTGTTCAATGACCACTTGAATAAAAACAGCAAGCTAAATATAAGTGCGTCTTATATGCGGTGTAAAAAGGAATAATACACAACTCGTGTTGTGATGTCACAACATTAAACACAAAGTGAAAAATGTGAAATCGAAAATAACAGTCACGAGTAGGATTTGAACCTGCATCTCCTGGATAGCATCCAGATGCTATGAAGTATTTTCATACATTATACCGACCAGGTAAACTTATTTTTACAATTAAGATTTTTACCTAATAATGACGAAAACCATAAAAATATAGATATTTTTATATATATAATAACAAATATTATTAAATAATATTATTTAATAAATATTTACATATTTTTATTTAGATATTTATATATATATTTTTAGCATTTGACATGCTTAGCACTATACATTAAACACAAAGTGAAAAATGCGAAATCTGCTGCTCGTGACTGTTATTTTCGATTTCACATTTTTCACTTTGTGTTTAATAGATATTTTAATATATATTTTTTAGCATTTGACATGCTTAGCACCTATACATTAAACACAAAGTGAAAAAAATACTTCCGACAGATGGCGCAGGCGTCACCCAAAGACGTTAAGTATGAATGTGTTATCGAAATTAGCAGTCAGGAGCAATTGTTACGATGGCTGAATTGGCAAAGCATCTGGACGGTATCCAGGAGATGCAGTTTCAAATCCTGCTCGTGACTGTTATTGTCGATTTCACATTTTTCACTTTGTATTTAATGTATAGTGCTAAGCATGTAAAATGCTAAAAATATATATAAAAATAGCTAAATATGTCACAACATGTCACAATGCTGATAAGTTTTCAGTGAGGAACACAGCAAAGATTCTAAAGAAATCACTATTGACAAATCTCCATTACACATTACTATAGAAATACAACGTACTGTAACATGCGTATCAAAGCGACTGCAGCCATTACAAGGAAGTAAACAGATTATTACAGTAAATTCTACACGTTATACACGTGCATAGACAACTATATATCTGACATGGGATTAGCAATTCCACGCTGTCTTGTGTTTGTGAGGAAAATTCACAATAGATTGTCACATTTAGTTAGTTACATCATATCATTTAAGATCCGCTTTCTCTGAATCTTGGACGGATATTTTTAAACGTGTAGATTTTCTGATTAATTTTGACTGAGCATGACATGACATGTCATGACATTTTAGTTGCTGAAGAAAAATGTTTCAAACTGCTAAATCGTTTTTGTCTGTGGGGCTTAGCCTACTGAATAATTGCCATGCGCCATTTATCAGCCCTCCGGTAAAATGTAATTATTCTTCAAAATATCGGTTATTTAGTAAATCTTGTACGCAAGAAAGTGATATATACATATATTTTAAATTCCAGGTGTTGATGGACTAAGAATAAAACTGCCACCAGCTCATTGTTTACAGCTTGTATTGTGCAAGGTGACTAAGGAAATAGGTAGATATCACCCATTGCATAACTGGTGGTAGCGTTGGGTATTAAATGGGAGCATTCACTTGCTATCGGTTCGAGCGAGTAGACACATTGTCTGCCGTGTGACCAATCATGAAGCATATCAGTGTTCTTTGGTTGTACAGGAGATAGCCATCTATTAATTTATTTGTCATTCTTAAAATTGCTCACCATTTCATGGCATTTAGCATTCATGGCAGTATTTTTAGTATTGTTGAGTCCATGAGCGGCAGTTACCACTTAACATCAAGTATCATCATAAGCAATAAAAAATTAAGAGTAATATTAAAATTATGAATAATTCATAAATCAGTATCAACTATAATTTAAATTGTAACGTGTTTCACTCAGAGTCAAAGGTTATTAATCCTATATTAATTTATGATTTTAATAGCTAAAGCACGATTGGGTGTAATTAAGCAAAACTGCATCGCATACACACATACATTTACATAAAATATTACGTTTTGGACACTTAGTTGATTCTTTACTCACAAAATATATTCAAACTGTGGCTATTTCTGACAAAAAGCAATAACAATTACCTCCATTGTAGACTCGAGTAAACGACGATGTTAAGCTATGATTAATTATGTATATGCTATTTACGCAAATGGGCAATAAACTTTATTACCAGATATGATTTCTTTATTAGATTTTTCGTTGTACTAGCGTGACTACTTCATTTCAGGTGGATTAATAGTCGAGCAGGGATACAGCACCAGGAGAACAGGTACAACAGACAGGAAAAGGACTAATTACAACAATTGAAACCCATCACCTCAGTTGCCCAGTCCATGCCTATTGGATCAAAGGATTAAGCAAATATATGGATTGAGATAAATAAAAAAATCAGTGCACGTACATTTTATGTAAATATACGTGTAAAGAAACTTCCTTTTATAAATAACATAGCCTTTGCCAGAAGCTCCGCCGCAGCCTAAAGCAACTTTTTAGGTTTTTCTCAGGTTTTTTATTCTCAGGTTCCCGATATAGTAGAAAGATAAAATATATACCAGTTTTTAAGTCTTATCAAGAGCTACTAAACAAAAGTTTCATCAAAACCCGTTCAGCAGTTCTTGCGTGATGCCCGAACAAACACAACAATAAACAGAAATAATTCCTAAAAAAAAAGTTTTGTTTTCAGAGGCCTTAAACACACCTACAGACATAGCTCTGTTACAGCTTTATAATAGTATAGATAGATAGATTGTACTTACTTACTTACATCTCTCGCTTCCTCAACATTCATCACACATACACACACACACACACACACACACACACACACACACACACATAGCATCACGCCTGTATTCCCTGAAGGGGTAGGCAGAGGTGTATTACACACCCACAACTCGCCGGCTATGTTTAAGTCCCACGTAATAGGGGGTGAGCCTATTGACGTCTACCGGGCACATTTGCAAACTCCGGACTGCTACTGAGAATTTCTCTTTTTAAGAAAAAGCTCAATACCATTGCCCGACCCGGGGATCGAACCCGAGACCTCATGATTAGCAGTCGCATACACTACCGCTACACCACCGAGGCAGTTACATCAACTCAACATTCATAATTCTCTTCAAACACGCTTGCCGGTTTCGGAGTCTCCTGACACCACCTTCCTTCAATACATGACCGATTTGGGTTTAGGTAGGTGTGTCTCGGTCTATCGCTGTACCTACATCCTTCCACTTTCGAATTGTATATCTTCTTAACCAGTCGCTCGTTCGGCATTCTTTCCACATGTCCGAACCATTGGAGCATTCCCTTTCGCATCTATATACCAATACTCTCTTTCATACCTACTCGCTTTCATCCTCCTTTTTGCATACCCAACTCTCGCTTCCATATAGTAACTTTGAGACAAGAACTGCCTTGTATATTGCGACCCGTGCCTTCTGGCTGAGGTGGTGGCTGCCGAGAAGTTATTCTAATGCTCTGTTCACTTTATTTCCCGCATTTACTCTTCTCTCTATATCAGTGGTGTATCTTCCATCCCGACTGAATACACATCCAAGATATACAAATTCATCCACTTCTAGCACACTATTGCCAACCGATACATTGACATCTGTTCTGGCTTCATCTCTTTCAAAGATCATAATTTTGGTTTTGCTCACATTTACACGTAGGCCCCTGTTCTTACAATCTTCTGTCATTACGTCGACTAGGGTTTGCAAGTCAGTCACTGCGCTAATAGGACCACATCGTCTGCATATAGCAGTGAGTTAACCACTGAGTCGCCCATCTGAACTTACACATTCATTTCATTCATCCTTTGGAGACATTTATCCAAATATAATAATATGATAAACAGTCTGGCTGATAGAACGCAACCTTGTTTAACGCCGATATTTATATTAAACCAGGGTGACATTCTATCATCCAGCCGCACACAAGCTCTGCAGTCCATTTAGTTGGACTGCACTGCTTGTAGCAGTCTACCGTTAATACCATACTCCAGCAAAATGTCCCAAAGTTCCTTTCGTACAACTGTGTCAAATGCTTTCTCCAAAACCACAAAACTGCAGAAAACCCTCTTGCCCAGAGCCAGATGCTTCTCCACAATGTTGCGCAGAGAAAACACTTGATCCATGCATCCACACCTGAAACCTCCTTGTGCCTCACACAAAAATTCATCAGACGCCATCCTCATTCTCCTTTCAATAATCTTACCATACACTTTGGCTGCCAAACTGGTCAAGCACAGTCATAACGTGAACTCTTGTTTTTAAACAAGGGCACGATGACTGTGCTTCTCCAGTCCTTGGGAACGATTCTTGAGCTCCAACATAAATTGAGCGGCACCAGGAAGGATTCCCAGACACATAAGCCTCCAAGCTTGATCATCTCACCCGACACCATATCAATACCCGCTGCCTTACCATTTTTATATGCCTTATTTTTTTATATTGATAGATTGTATTATCACGGAATACCATTTATTCTACAAGCGTGGCCAAATAGCCTAGGCCCGCGGAATCGCAAGTGTATACTTCAGCTTATAGGTGATAGCAATCCTCGTGGGGCAGCGCCACTTAGACAAAGACATACAAAGTAGAAATAAGAAGTAAGTTTTGGCTTCTGTCAGAGCACTTACAGAACCAAATAAAAAGAGTAGAAATACATACTATTATTTTAAGAGTTAATATTATGTAAGTTCTATCACCATAAGTAATTAAGGGACAGAATAGACACCTATAATACAAAAATTAGTAGTTAACTGCCTACCCCGCAAGGGAAATGGCGTGATGATTAGTAACTAAGTATGTATTTAGTTAATGAACTTATCTAGCACGGTTCTAATATACAACCCTGCAGTATCCCACATGATTATTATAAGAAATATGATAATTTATAGTGAGATTTAAAATCAAACGTTATAATAATTTCAATGCAGAACTTATACGTTAAGAAAACAGTTTCATATTATAATGACCTAACCATGTCACTAAATATGTCTTGTATAGTTTATAATTAAAAAAGACATAAGACCCATTGCTTAAGTTGTCGAAAGCTTTAGGGCAATATTGCATTTTTGCAAAACAGATTTACAAGACAATTATCAAATCGTCATGCAAAACAGGCGCCAATCCCAAATTAATTCAATCCTCTCAATATATATGTAAATTCTAAACTGCAAGAAGATTATATAATTGTTTCGTGTTACAAACGTTTTATTAGAATTCGGGCGTTGAATTTATCATACGTAATATATTCAAGCATTGTTAGGTTAAAAGTAACTGTTTCTTCGTACCGCGTGTATTTTTTTATAAGATAATCATCGGTATCTATTGTGTTGCCAGCTTTCTGGTCTTCATTTCCTAGATTTGTGATGTTTGTTGACAGATAAAGGTGCAGATGAAACGTAGTTTTGTAACGTTTATTTGAAGCAAGCATCAATTGTGAATACAAATTAGCTACAAACAGGTCGTTCCGGAGTTGTTTAATAAAGTGACCTCATTTAATATTACTAATCTCATAATAATTATTTTTGTAAAGAGTATTTGTTTCATTAACTATTCTAAAAATGAGTGGTATCATATGTAGTATTGTTTAAAATTGATGCTAAAATGTAAAATTATATGTGCTAGTTTACCTGCTTATCATAGCATGAATGGGCTGGCTCATTCAGAGAAGTAGCTTCCTCTCACAGAACATATACAACGGTAGTTACTCCTACTGTTGTGTTCCGTACGGTGAGTGAGAGCGCCTGTGGCCCAAATCCCTCCCTATCCTCTCCTTGTTATCCTTATTATCCTTTCCTTACTAACGTTCCTCCTCCTATCCCTTTCTGTAGAGATGGCGGCGAACGAGTGATAAAAACACGAAGCATCACGCCTGTATTCCCCGAAGGGGTAGGCAGAGGTGTATTACACACCCACTATTTGCCAGCTATGTTTAAGTCCCACCTAATAGGGGGCGAGCCTATTGACGTCTACCGGGCACATTTCCAAACTCCAGGCTGCTACTGAGAATTTTTCTTTTTAGGAAAAACCTCAATAACATTGCCCGACCCGGGGATCGAACCCGAGAGCTTATGATTAGCAGTTGCATACACTACCGCTACACCACCGAGGCAGTTATCGAGCAGTCGCTTCTGATATTGCTAGCGTCTATAGACTATGGTAACCGCTTATCATCAAGTGGGCCGTAATCTCGATTACCAGCCAAGTAGTATAAAAAACAAAGGAAAAAAAATGCCATAAACCTATCTCAGTTACCAGGAATGCTGGTAGACTTAGTAAAAATATCTCAAGCATCCAAGTTTTCTTATAGCGTCCACTTTTACAGTTTAAAAGTGAGTAAACTTGGGATTAAAACATCCTTAGAATATTGAAAAGAATTTGATCTGACATTGGGGGTTGATAAAAAGTTTCAATGTCAACGTATTTTATAAATACACAGTATTTGCAAAACATAATTATTTACATTAGTATGTCTGTCCAAGATCAACTTTCTCTAGTAGGTGACCTTCTTCATAGTTTAGTTTGACCCACTGAGTGCATTTTTTATTATTAATCTGCACGTTTGTTATTCACGTAATATGATAATGAACTTTGTTAATAACGAGTTATAATGTTATTTTTATGTATTTTTGTTTTTGATCATTATAAATTGTTATTATAATTATTAATATTCGTTGATAAAATTGCTTGAAAGCAAGCCCTTTCCTTGGGAGTCATACATTTTCGACAGAATGTCTTTCTTATTGTCAATATAAATAATAGTGGCGTTGAAGCCCTTAGTTAGTCTTCGTAAAAGGACATTATGCCATTTACGGCCTGTGGCGGACATAATATTTTCATTATTTAAAATTAAACTAATAATTTATAAAATGCGTCAGTGGTTTTCTTTTCTTGATAGAACTTTAGAAAAATTATAGTTAAAATAACTATTATTTTGAATTTGTACTTTATCGTAATGGTTATTGGTGGATGATTGTTATCGGTTGGCAAACAAATAGAACATTGCCGCTACACTGAATTGACAACATAAAGATTTGGTACTATTATATTCCATCCATCCATCCATCAGCCTTTCAACGTCCACTGCTGGACATAGGCCTCCCCAAGAGAACACCAAAACGAGTGGTCCTGTGCTGACCGCATCCAACGGCTCCCCGCGGCTATGACCAGATCGTCAGTCCACCTTGTGGGGGGCCATCCTTCGCTGCGCCGTCCGATATGTGGTCGCCGCTCGAGAACCTTTCTTCCCCAACGGTTGTCGGTTCGACGAGCGATGTGGCCTGCCCATTGCCAATTCAGCATGGCAACCCGGCGGGCTATGTCGGTCACTCTCGTTCTCCTACGGATCTCTGTATTACGGATTCGATCACGTAGGGTAATACCAAGCATAGCCCGCTCCATGGCCCGCTGAGCGACTTTGAGCCTTGAAACGAGGCCAACATTCAGAGACCACGTCTCTTTTCCATATGTCATCACTGGCAACACATACTGGTCGTAGACCTTCGTTTTCGGATACTGCGGAATATTGGACGAGAAGATCTTCCTTAGCTTCTTGAACGCTGCCCAGCCGAGTTGTTGCCGATTCGTCGATTGACCCCTTTATCGAAGTTGAAC
The DNA here is from genome assembly GCA_948253155.1 of Leucoma salicis. NCBI lineage: Eukaryota > Metazoa > Arthropoda > Insecta > Lepidoptera > Erebidae > Leucoma > Leucoma salicis. The sequence continues at coordinate 1,957,756 of OX411809.1, forward strand.
CTACCTAACTGGACTGTTTGTCCCAGGTAGACATAATGGTCAACAACTTCGAGAAGCGCACTCCCGACTAGGACCGGTGCTGAAATGACATGGACATTAGACATGACTTTCGTCTTGTCCATGTTCATTTTGAGACCCACTAGTCGGGAAACCCTGCTGAGATCATTGAGCATGGTGCCAAGGTCCTCCAGCGATTCTGCCATGACTACAATGTCGTCGGCATATCGAAGGTGAGTGATGTATTCGACATTGATGTTGATGCCGAATCCGGTCCAGTTCAAGAGCTTGAAGACATTTTCCAATGCAGCGGTAAAGAGTTTCGGGGACATAACGTCTCCCTGTCTAACACCTCTTTGCAGTTGGATCGGTTTCGTACTCCTGTCCTGAACATGGACTGACATGGTGGCGTTTCTATACTTCAGCACTTCGATGTACCGATAATCAATTTGGCACCGCTGAAGGGACTGCAGCACCGCCCATGTTTCGAACGAATCGAAGGCTTTCTCATAGTCCACAAATGCCAGACACAGAGGCCGACTGTATTCCTTGGTTTTCTGTATAATCTGGCGGAACATACTATAGCCTTTTCGGAAATCGGCTTGTTCGGGAGGCTGGAAGTCGTCAAGCCTGCGCGTGAGTTGATTTGTAATGACCCTCGAAAACAACTTATAGACGTGGCTCAAGAGCGAGATGGGTCTATAGTTCTTCAAGAGGGTTCTGTCACCTTTCTTGAAGAACAGCACCACCACGCTTCTGGTCCACGACTCTGGAATGTCGCCCCCGAGAACGACGGAATTGAATAGCCTCTGAAGAGCTTTTAAGACCGGCTTTCCGCCAGCTCTCAGAAGCTCCGTGGTGATTCCGTCGTCTCCCGGTGCCTTTCCGTTCTTTAGTTGTTTGAGAGCCATTCTGATCTCGTACAGCCTGACGTCCGGTAAAGTGCCGAGTTAGCTTGGATCTGGGATCTTGGACCAAGCCGACAACAGGACTCTGGGATCTGAACAACTGTCCATAGAACTGGTGGACCTCTCTCAAGATCTCATCTCGGGATGAAATGACAGTGCCGTCGTTGGTCCTCAGCTTAGTCAACTGGCTTTGGCCGACAGACAGATCTCTTGCGAACACTTTCGAGCCTTGGTTCCGCTCTATCGCCTTTTTAATGCGTATAGCATTAAATTGGCGGATATCATGTCGCACGGCCCTGGAGATCTGTCTGTTTAACCGCTTCAGGCAGGACCAATCGGCTGAAGAATGGACTGTCATTTCTTTTCTCCTTTCCATGAGCTTGAGAGTATGGTCCGAGAGTTCACGAGTCCTACTAACGCGACGGGCCTTGAAGTAGGTCGACCCGACCGCTTGGATAGTTTTCACGAACCTGCTGTTCAAATCGCTCGCTGATTCGCACTCATCTAGACATTGGAAGCGATTTTGTAGTTCGAGCTGAAATCTCTCGGGGTTCTGGTATTGGGCAGGTTACTATTATACTATTATATTACAAATACAATATTACGTAGTTATTTCTTAAATAATTCCCTAAGAACAGTAATATGCCTAGTTAATAAAATATTTTTTATAATTATTTGGTGAAAACTGATATTATTTCTAATCAAGAGTAGCAATTATGATTCAAAATTTGTAAAACATTTTAAATCTGTCATGTCATGTTATTCTACTCATCTACTATTGTTGTTGTTGCGTATTGTGAATATTGTATTGTGATTTTATGAGTGTAAGTTATATATTTAGTGATATTAAGCCTCATTATTTGTTTATATATTAAGATATTATTTTATTATTTATTATTATGGTGTTATTTTTGATCAAATATTTGATTTTGAGGTATTTCAATTTTAAAATTATATCTACCTTAGATGTCTTTTATCTCATCATCCAAAAGTTTTAGTGTGAAAAGAAATAAACAGGGCAATAGGGTAGTAATTTTTTTAAAAACAAAACATATTGTTTTATGTATGTCCTTTTCAGGTCGAGAATGTATGGGCATTTGGCACATCTCCTTTAGCACACATATAGGCTGCAGCCCAAAAAAGGTTACATTTTATCTCAGAAAATTAGATGATTCCTTTGGACAAGCATTTAATGTGATATAGATGCACAATTCAAGTATTTGCTAAGAATACTTACCTACTGTGTCGAATATTCACAACCTGTGTCGTTCTAAGTTATCAGACCTCGTAAACTGCAATTTATGGTGGAGAAGGTAATAAAATCATGTTCTTCTCTTCACATAAATCTCTCACAAGCCATGGCTATATGTTTCATAATATTGCGTTCAGTTTCAAGGTGCGGTGATCCATCAATATCGCGCCGTTATGAAACGACGATCAAGCAGGTGTCTGTACTGATCTTGAGAATTGAATGAGGCTGACTTTTGGGCCTTGGACTTTAGAAAGGTCTACTGAAAGTTTATGTACCAATTTAGTGTAATAAATAGTTGTAATATATATTTCAATCCTACCACTTATTTTACAAACTTATTTTTTTGAGATTTGCCATCATTTTTCTAAATTTCTCTTTCATTATTATATAAAAAATGAGAAAAGCTGGTAATTTTTACTTTACCGGTCCTCTCTCAGAGAATTTCAGAGGTTTAGCTAGTTCACCACGATAGTCTATGATATAACCAAAGAAGTCAATGCCAAGCGCTGCCTAGCCTCATTTAGTGATAACCTGTAGAGTAATTCATGAGATCCCGGTGGCAACTTTTGTAGACAGACTTTATGAGTCCGCGAGAATATTTTCCTTTACGATATAGTCCGTGTGGTGACGGACTAAGAATACAAGTGTCACCACCCATCATTTCCTGTCGGTATCGTACAAGGCGACTAAGGGAATTAAGCAATTACCACCCATTGCATCACTGGTGGTAGGGCTGGGTACCAAGTGAGAGTACTCACTTGATATCAGGAGGACCCGAACGAGACGGTACCACCGTCTCCTGTGAGACCGGTTATGAAGCACATCAGTGTGTTTTGGCTGTAGCAGAAGATAGCCGTTTATTCTTGCATTTCATATCTGAGAAATGAAATGGTGGGCAGCGGCTTGACAATACTCTGTGTATAGTTGAGTCCATGAGCGATGAACCATCGTGTGGTAACCAACTTACCACCAAGTGGGCCGTGGCTAGTCTACCATCATTAGCAATAAAAAAAAATTACATAATTTCTCAAAGATAAACGAGGTTTTAATCTTAGACTGAGTACCGAACTCAATACCACTCGGTAGTCGTCGGTGTTACCTTTAAGCTATGATTGTTTTATAAACTATTCAAATATTACGTACGAGTTCATTGTATCATAAACTGCTGTGTCGAATTAGTGACGTAACTGACTATAGTATTTTATTTCCCACAACTATTGTTGTTAATCAATTTAGCTGATAGATATCGGATGTTATTCAATAAACTTCATAATATTATATGATTTGAATAAGCTTATCACGAATACGATGCTCAATAGCGTAACTATAAGGTGTACTTTTTGGTTTTATTTATGCCGTAAAAACTGAGGATTCCTATTCATTTTGCTATTTTTGGATAGAGTACTGGACCGATTTCGTTGGAGTTTTTTTACATTCACAATGTATTATTTCAGAGCAGGTTCTTCGGAGGTCTTTTCGAGTGGTAGACCTTCACGGTACTCAAGCTCACTTATCATTCAAAATTTTTGAATTTTGTTTTGTTGTATTACATAGCATCACGCCTGTATTCCCCGAAGGGTTCGCCAGCTATGTTGAAGTCCCACGTAATAGGGGGTGAGCCTATTGCCGTCTACAGGGCATATTTCCAAACTCCGGGCTGCTACTTAGAATTTTTCTTTATACGAAAATGCTCAATAAAATTGCCCGACCCGGGGATCGAACCCGATCCTCATACTCAGAAAGAAGAAAGAAATAAGAAATAAAATACTTTTTTTACACAGTCTCGACACACAATTAGCATTTCAGTTATTACATTTATTTTTATACTATTTGCGTTTATCAGCAGTCGCTTACACTACCGCTGCACCACAGAGACAGTTATTTGTATTACTGTATAATAATATATAATATAGTTATATGTATAGTTGTACTAATGTTAAAGTACAAATTATAATTTGTGAATAAGGAAAAAGAGTATTTGAGTACGAGAGGGAATTGAACCTGCGTCCCTTCCTATCCGGGGAAGTGCTCTGATCCACTGAGCTACCGCACTATTTTTTAGAAATACCCAATCTCCTTTTGTCTTAACTTCTTTAATCATCACATTTGTCTTAACGACCAACGCCGTCTATCGGAATGGATTTACATGTATTAATCCCGTATAGTAAGTTTAATTTTGCAATTAGAACTTATACTATTAAATGGCGTGATTTTTTTTTAAACATTTTGATCTATATTTTAGCACTTGACATGCTCCTTATTCACAAATTATAATTTGTACTTTAAGAGTAGATCAAATTGTATTACTGTTGTTAATTGTAGGTTATCCTTAGTATAAGATCACTCTATCATCATGTAATTTAGCATACATGTAGTTCAAAGTAGTTGTAGTATAAGTTCAGGTATAGTTCAAAACCTGAAAATGGACATAGGAAAAATTTATGGTTCCTGCCTTCATTCCGAATAGAGATAATCTGACGTGTTAAGACAAGTGTCCAATAGAGTGACGCATACAAATTCTCAAGCAGCAACTAGTACTTGTATTATCATAAACAAAGTATTACACTTCCTGTTCCCATGATGTGCTCGTGGTAATAGCACGTGGTTATGGTCCCACCAAACGTAATAAGCACGACAATAATTTAACAAGGCTTATTTTTTCCGACAATCTAGTTCATTGTTCGCCAAGGAAAAGTGACCAATTACCGAAGATGCTTTAGTTTAAAGCTTTGATACACACGAGTTGAAAATCTTACTTTCTCTTAAGTGGTACAGCATAACTTACTATACTAGCCATAAAACTGTAAGTAACTTTTAAAGATTTGCGAATTGTACACATGTTTAAAGTAATATAAACGGGTATTTTTGGGTTAAAGGTAGTTTTATTTTATTTTATTAGGGAAAACAAACAGTTACACAATTTTCTTATTCTAGAGTCTTGACAGTTAGCTATATCATTGCATAACTCACAAAGTTATGCACATTTTAACCAAAAACATTTTTACACTTGAACTGTAAATTCGAGTGAGTTAATTTAAAAGTAAATTTAAATACATTTGTAGTTATATATCACCTATATTATACGCGAAAAAAGACGAAGAAAATACCTGTTTATGTTATTTTAAACTATAGGTATTTATTTAACTGACATTAAGATTATTACCAATTGGTTATAGTGACAGACAAACCATAGCCTACCTGGTGATACGTGGTAAACGTCGTTCATAGACTCAACTATACTGAGAGAAATGAAAGAATAAACTATCTCCTGCTACAACTAAAACACATCGACGTGCTTCATGGCCGGTCACACGGGAGACAGTGTTAGCAACCCCGCCCGATCGCAAGTGAGTACTCTCACTTGGTTCCCAGCCCTACCACTAGCAAATCAATGGGTGATAATTGCCACATACGACATCTGCGGAAAAGTATGGGGTAGTGATCCTCGTAATCTTAGACTATCACCACACCAACTACATAAAAAACGTTGAAAAAATTAAATTTTATATCCAAAGAATATTTTTTGTTTTAACTTATTTTTTTTTAAGGCAACTGCCTGCACTTAAGACTAATCCTTGTATCGCGGGGGCAATTTACAAACATAAACAATGTGCGACAAAGTACACTTAGGCTCGAAATATTTGTGGATCACACAAAGAGTTGTCCTGTGTGGGAATCGAAATTTAATTTCTATACATTTTAATGTCTACTGATTCTGGGAGAAACTATAAAAAAAAAGGATTTCCATATCTATTATCTGCCCAGCTAACACATTAACAATGGTTCTTCATACACTTTTTCTGCATAACAGTACCACATTATACTGGCTGATTTTAAAAAATTAGGGCCATGTTTCGGAGCAGTACTTTTATCACAGTTCTCTCTTTAAGCCTACGTACGACGTATGTCTTTATTAGTAGACGCAGAATTAGAGAGAAATTGTGAAAGAGTGACATTACTGTATTACAATGACAGTGGGATGCAACGACATTATTTACTCATTAATTTTTTTTTTAATTAATCTTAAGTTTATTGACTCTCCTGGCTACGTAGATGGGCTGCAGCATTGGTCACCCTGATGCTAAGCTGCTGTGCTCTTTCCACAATGCTCTTCCATTTCTTCGAGGAGACACCGTGACCGATTTCTGCACAGTACTTCATGTTTTGCATCATCAGGATTTCAAGTTCACGGACATTGTGGACCAGTACCTTGCGGAATCCATTAGGCAGCATGTGACGAGTCTTTTTGTTTGAACCGGAAAAAAATATTTGGCATCAGGTACTGTCCCTTGAACGAAACGCCTGCACACCCTGTTGTCAATACCTCTGGGTTTACGCCAGCTTCGCTTGAGGTTGTCATAGCAATGCGATTGATGCCGGATAAAATTTTTACTCCTCTTTTTGACCATTGTAGACCTGTGTACAGGTCTGATTGCTATTTTGCAAGTTTCTTATTAAAAGGCGGCCGTGAACCAAGCGGTGACACGGCCGCACGAAAAGGGAAAAGTCATTTATGATATGATCACGAGGAGTCCTGCGTGCATCAGGAAGGGATAAGAGTAAGGATCATAAGGAGATGATGAGGAGGGGATTTAGAGTATGAGTGCCCACCGTTGTTACCCATCGTCATACTTCAATTATTTAGATATTCTTGTATGAATGTGAAATCGAAAATAACAGCCACGAGCAGGATTTGAACCTGTATCTCCTGGATACCGTCCAGATGCTTTGCGAATTCAGCCATCATGACAACTGCTCTCGACTGCTAATTTAGACAACACATTCATACTTTACTTCACAATTTCCACTTTGTGTTTATAGTCCTAAGCATGTCAAATGCTAAAAATATATATAAAAATATCTAAATATTTATAGGGCTGCGTCATTATTAGGTAAAAGTCTTAATTGTAAAATTAAGTTTGCCTGGTCGGTATAGTGTATGAAAATACGTCCGACAGATGGCGCAATCGTTACCCAAGACGTTAAGTATGAATATGTAGTCGAAATTAGCAGTCAGGAGCAAGTGTCACGATGGCTGAATTGGCAAAGCATCTGGACGGTATCCAGGAGATGCAGGTTCAAATCCTGCTCGTAACTGTTATTTTCGATTTCACATTTTCCACTTGTTTTGTGTTTACAATTAATTTACATACAACCTTAATTCACAAGAACTATTGATAAAAACCGCACAATAATTTGTCTGCGAGTTTTTGAGGCTATTGCCTTCAGAGAGACAGGTAGACAGACAATCGCGCCGGGAGACTTTACTTTGTAATTATTTACTATAGTGTAATATAACAACATAATGTAACTTAACGCCGACCAAGTTTAGATAGTAGTAACGCAAGTTTACTGAGTATTGTATAACATATATATTATGTACATATGTTACTATCATATAATATGCACGTTATATATATTATGTTATTGTGTTGCGCTACGAAGCCGCACAAGAATCACAATGACTTCATTGCTTATAATTTAGAGGTGTGTTTATTTAAATCCTAATATATAAATTATAAAAAATAAATTAATACCCGCGATTTTATCCGCTTGAAAACTAGTTGTTATTTTTGCGCATTATCCATAAAAAAAGTAGTAAGTTACTTTTTGATCTATATTTTAGCACTTGACATGCTCAGCTACTCTTAAAGTACAAATTATAATTTGTGAATAAGGAAAAAGTGTATTTTAGTACAGGCGGGAATCGAACCTGCGTCCCTTCCTATCTGGGAAAGTGCTCTAATCCACTGAGCTACAGTACTAACTTTTAGACATACCCAATCTCCTTATCACATTTGTCTTAACGACCAACGCCCTCTATCGGAACGCATTTTGATTATCATCATTTTGATTAATGCATGTAAGTGACTCCTTATAACATCAGCTATCTGCCTGTAAATGTTTCGTTCAAATCAATTCTGCCATTTAGGATATTAGCCGGAACAGCTCAGCTACTTTAAAGAACAAATTATTTGTGAATGTGGAAAAAGAGAACTTTAGTTCGTCGTAAAGCTAAATGTGATGAGGAGGTTGTATATGGCCGTTGATCAGTTCATCGCTCGATGAACCGACAACCGGTAGGGAAGAAAGGTTCTCGAGTGACGATCGCGTATTAGACGGCGCAGCGTTGGACGGCCTCCCACCAGGTGAACCGATGACCTGGTCAAATTCGCAGGCATTCGTTGGATGTGGGCGCCACAGGACAGTTCGCTGTGGCGTTTTCTTGGGGAGGCCTATGTCCAGCAGCGGATGATGTAGGGCTGATGGATGGATGGATGGATATTGGTCAGTGCGATAGTTTAGCGGCTTAGAGCACTTCCCCGGATTAGGACGCAGGTTCGAATCCCGCTCGCACTAAAGTTCTCTTTTTCCACATTTACTAATAGTTTGTTCTTGACTGAGGGAAATTAAAAATCCATCCATCCATCTATCAGCCTTTCAACGTCCGCTGCTGGACATAGGCCTCCCCAAGAGAACGCCACAACGAGCGGTCGGGTCATGGGGGATAATGCCGTAATCGCCACGCTTGGCAGGCGGGTTGGCGATCGCAGTGGATGTTGTTAATACTCGAGCCTGCGTGCTGCCCACTCCCCCGGTATTCCCTCAGTCGGCTCTTACGACTCCCGTGGGTAGAGAGGGGTGGGGCAATTCTAAAGACGGCCCCACACGGCCGACGTATTCAGTAAATAAACGAAAATTCGTACATAAGCTCCAGTACTTTTGAAATGCAATGATTATACCTGGGTAGGTATGCATAATAAAAAAATCGTTTCGTCTGTTTGCTATACTGGTCATTTTTGCCCTGGCTGGGGAAAACGGGACAGTCACCCCGAAAACGGGGCTGTCCCGCCCAAAGCGGGACGTATGGTCACAAGTTGAATAAAAATCTATTGCGTTAAAATTTGCAATATTACAAATATGATAAGATTAAAAAACAATGACAAAATCTTATGTATTATCCGACCAATCTTTAGAATCGAGGTCGCGTTCCGGTCTGGTAATATATTTAATACGGAATGTTACTAATCTGATATATTTAAAAGTGTCTATGTTGTAATGTATGCTCATGTGAGTAGAGTACCTACTCATGTTACAGGTGGAATGGAACTACATTATGCTTTTGTTTGTTTCAGGTGCCCATGTTAGGACTTGCTTAATGAATTTGCTAAATAAGTCTCATTGAAATTAGACCATCCGTATTTCAAAAGTTCGTCTCTACAAAAGAATGTAGGTACATATTTTTTATTATTTCTTGAAATTATATACAGCGTAAAAGTACAGATATTGAACTAAAACAACAATAAACTCGTATTCCTCTCCCAAATATTTTTATATAATATTGAACATGAAAATGAACAAACAGACTAGGAATTATTATGTATCGCAATAGTACTAATAAAATTGTTGATTTTTAGGAGTAGGTACCTATACATCTGATATTACTTTTTTTTTTTATTGCTTTTAGTGGCAGACGAGCCACGGTCCATCTGATGGTAAATGGTAACCGTCGCCCATGGACTCGACTATACCGAGAGTATTGTCAAGCCGCTGCTCACCTATTCATTTCACAGATGAAATGAAATATAAACGGCTATCTCCTGTTACAGCCAAAACGCAACAATGTGCTTCATGGCTGGTCACACGGGAGATGGTGGTACCAACCCGCTCGGGCCGGATACCAAGTTAGTACTTCCACTTGGTACCCAGCCCTACCACCAGTCGTGCAATGGATGATAATTGCTTACTTTCCTTAGTCGCCTCACCGACACCCGTGGGAAAAAATGAGGTGGTGACACTTGTATTCTTAATCCGTCACCACACGGATAATGCTGCTGCTGAATCCATTAATAATTACTGTTTACTACAACTTTAATAGGGACTAGTTAAGGTTTTTTGTATTCGACCTTGGAAGAGTAACAACGCGATTACGTTTGCCGAGAGGCGCACGGAGGTTTATTTTAGTGATTACATTACCCTGTTGACGCTCCAGACAATGGAGTGTACACCCAGGTATATTTTATCCTAAAAAATTAATGAATTTGAGTTATTTTTCTTTTGTCTGCTTATTTTTACTTAAAAATTAGATTCAAAATCCTATACTTAAAAGGAAATGGGGTTGAGTCATTCTGTACCCGATAAAATAGGTCTACCTATTGGGAGCATAAAGACTATTTAGGTATTAAATATCCCACTCGAATACTTCGCAGTTCATCGAGTTATAGTATCTTAGCGCTCATGTTTATTAGGGGTTAATACGTATATTATGCAAATTACTTAGCGCATGCATATTCATAATAGTAACGTATTGCAGTAGCCCATCAGAAATATATTTAACAAATGGTATCTTAAAGTCAACATTTTTTTATAAAAATAAACATTTTGCTTTTATTATAAGCATATGTTTTAAGCACTTCATATGCTCATTTAACACGTAATGTATATTATTTTATTTTACCGGATGAAACGGAAAAATAATCTTAGAAACTGCGTATTAAATATCTATGAATTTTGATACATTGTTCAGGAAGACATTTCGCACCTACAAAACGCTTGGCAAATAATATATTAGAGACATTTGAGTGACAATCATAGCAGCAATCATTGAAAATGTCACATCTATTATATATAATTCCAGTGTCACGATGTTTGTCCGGGATGAACTCCGAAACTACTGAACCGATTTTAATTTTTATTTTCTTAAAATGTGTGTTTTATTCCAACTTAAGAGATAGAATACTTTATATCTCAATTTATAATTGCAATATTTATTCATGAAAAAATATATGGCGGTACGAAGTTCGCCGGGCCATAAAGATTTAATAAATCGAGTACTTAAGCATATTAAAATTAACGACTTTACGAACTTACCATGGTCACCATAAAGACTGGTGTTTAAATTTGTTCGATATTTCGAAGGCAGTAAAAAATGTATGCATCAATTAGACCATCTTACGTATTTTCTATCACGTATATTATTACGTAAGAAGTACTAATGGGTAAGACGGAGTGAGGCAATACAATTAGCCGATATACCTAAACAAGATCCTACAAATGGTCTCCAAGCTGACCACTCAGCCTTCTTATTACGTAATGTACTGAGATTCGAAACAAGCGAAGCCGTAGGAGGAAGTTAGCTGCACTCAGATTAACAACTCGAGCGATAATATTCGCAAATATCGCATAATTGGAAGCTCTTTCGCAACCAATTTCAACATATTTCGGATTCTCGAAAGCAATATTTGTTATGAAAATCCAACTCTTCGTTAGATTGTGTTACACTTGTCCTGTATTGGGGTCAGTGCGTTTGTAATTACGCATGAATCATCTCCAACTGTGCCACCGGAAAACTGAGGCATTAAATAAGATCACTCGCCTACCAATTGCATGACAATTACGACATACGCAGGTCGAATGACATCAGTACTTTCAATCTTGCCAAAAGGTACTTTCGATAGTAGCCTATTACTGTCCATTTAAGACATCGAAACATGTTTTTGTTTTAAATTCTGGACGGCCTCATAAGGGTTTATGATTGTACTTATACCAGTTTCAGTCAATATGAAAGTGGTACTTAAATCAAGGTGACTTCTTACAAAAGGATCGTTTTTATTTACAGAAACTTATAACAACAATTATAATACATATTAACATCTAAAATGCGATCACATGGTTTTTAATACAATGAGATGAAATGACTAACATTTTGACCATTTAATGGGGGATGCCGTAGGAAGAGGAAGGGGCGGGAACACCGTAGGATCCAGATGGGACGCCGATTGTTGAAAAGCCGCCGCTTGAGTATCCGTGACCACCGCTGGAGTATCCGTGACCACCGCTGGAGTATCCGTGACCACCGCTGGAGTAGCCGGAGTATCCACCAGCGTAGCCAGAGGAGTAGCCTTCCTCAGCCTGGTGAAGCTGAGCGACCTGGATGGCTTGTTGGATATGGTCGAGCTCAATGCCGACGATTCTGTCCTGAGGAACTCCATATACGGGAGCTGGGACTCCGTAGTGACTGGAGATACCATGTGAGCCGTGGGAGCTGCCAGAATAAGCCTGGTTTTGGATCTCGTCCTTCAAGATGATGTGCTTGACTTTGGAGAGGAGATGGGGGTCAATGTGGTAGCCCTCAGAGGTTTGGTGGCCGATGGGCACGGAGCTGTAGTGGCCGCTTCCACCGCTGAGGCCGCCGATGGCGATGATGGAAGATGGGGCTGAATAACTGTAGCCGACTGGGGGCTCAGCGACAGCGCAACCCATCAGGGCGAGAGCAACCTGTACACAAAGGTAAAACTTAGAGAAACTGTGTTTAAAGTTCATGATAAATTAGTTATGAATATTTTTTATTTTGTTCAGTTTCAATCGAAGACGAAATGGCGATGAAAAAATATTACTAATCATTGAGTCATTTTATTATAAACAAATAGGAAAATGTGGATAATCTTGTATTATAGAATAATTAAGAATATCTAGAATAATATCTATTATAATCAATTATTGATTATTAATAAAAAAAATATATTATTGCCAATTTACAGAAATTATATTTTTTCACAAACATAATTTTATTTATATTTTTAAAGCCCAATTCTTTTCAGAGTAATTTAAAATTTCATGTGAATTTAAAAGTGAATCTGAAGAAAACAACTGGTGCATTATATTTAAAAAAAATCCACAGATTTTAATAAATCTTCACGTGGATTAAATCTACTTCTCCGATATACGTATATATTTTTTATTCGAAAAATCCAATCCACATTTGCTTGTAACTATAACACTGAACACTATCACGTGAACACTTCACTGCACTCCAACTTACTAAGTATTTGGCCATGTTGTACGTTGCTTATTCGGCAGATGTGTGATGGTAGTGCGGCGTGAGAGCCTCTTATATACCGAAGAATGTAGCCTACTACTTTTACTTTAGTAATAGAGCCTCCGAGGACGAATTCGGGTTACAAATGAACTATTTTTTGGATATACATATAATATTACATATACAATGAGAGTTTCTGGTCAGAGTTATTATTGAATGGAATCACAAATGATATGTTATGTTTTTCATTACAACTTTCAGATTTAAGCACAAGTTTGTAAATATTTTGATAATTAATAATGATGATTAATCGCGTATTGTGTAAATATTTATGTAATACATATAATTTTTATTTACATTATATATTCACGCGATGATAAGAAACCTTCATTTTAAATAAATATTTGCACTTAATAATTTGAATAAATATTGCTTCTACAACGTCTATGCACTGTAAAATTAGCATAATATATTTAAAACACTAAGAATATATTAAATGTGAGTTAAAAATAAAATAGAATTAATATTTTAATTTACAAAAGTGATGTGTTTTAACATGCACTTTTAATTTTATCAACATTTATTATGGTTATAATATATTTTTTTTTAAAGTAAATCCTAACTAATGTTATTAATGTGTAAACGAGTTTGTTTGTTTGTAACTTCTTGGAGCCGTAACTAATGCAACGATTATCATCTAATTTTATATGCATATAGTGCTAAGTACAGAGTAGGATATAGGCTACTTATTGTACCAGAAAAAATAAGGGTTTCTATAGGATGCCTGTTTATATAAAGAGATTAAATTGTCGTTTTAAGTCTTAGAGAGTAGAAGAATACAGTTTGGACTCTCTCTCCTCTGAAGCGTAGTGGCTCTTCTGCTACTGGTAATGCCGAGTTTACAAGCGGCAGCTACCACTTACCATGAGTGACCCGTAACTGGTCTACCAGTGAAACTAATAAAAACAAATTGTGCGCAGGAATTCATAAGTGAATTCCTTAACCCGTCTTCCTAACACCTGGAGGAACCAGAGGACATTTGTTTTGGATTTTCGTTAATTAATTTCCTTTTCCTTAATTTAATACTAACTCTAATGGGGTATAATAACTTAATGTATAAAATTAATTCAATCAGAAACTTGGAGAAGTAAAACACCGTAAGGAAGCCCGTATGCTTAAGAAATTTTGTGGACTGACTCTGAATTCGCAGTGAGTCATCGAGGTTTACCTAAACCCGTTTCACTTTGAAAGTAGAAGATACTTGTAAAATAGAATCATAGCCTTAGTAATATGCGAATTTATGGAGTTATTTTTTAAAAAGTTTGTCTGTCAACCACGTCTAAAAGGCTGCATGGATTTGGATGAAATTTGGTAGAAGATTGAAGAATCTCTGATGATATTTTAATCCAAGACATGAATAGTTCCCGTAGGATATTTTTATTACTTACAAGTTCACTTTGTGTTTACTTACAAGTTTTGTATTTCACTGTTGAACTAATTTTGAATTCAATCAGAAGTGAGGGTCTTTTCAAATATTACAAATAACTTATTAAAATTTAAGAGAGAAAAGTATGCGACAATTACACATTGTATAAAAATCTATCTTCGCATTGCTGTTACTAATGAGATACAGTAATTACTATTACTAATGAGAACGGATCTCCTATCACAATGATAAGGATACAGAGTCTACTACGCTGGCATTATGCGGGTTAGCAGTACTTTGAAATTGCATGATATTTTGCTAGGTATCTAGCGGACTTATAAGTACTATCATCATTCAGACATTCAGTGATATGAAAGATGTCTAAATAGCCTTAAATCTGATGATAGGATCCATGCATCGCAAGGACACCCAGTCGATGTGGCTATGTAATAATTTTATAGCATGTCAGCCATTTTTTTTATTAGATGAAGGAGTACCCATTTTCCAATTAAGGATCCGTAAATTTCTGTCTCACTAATTTGTAGTTTGAAGATTAGCTTTTTTAAGACAACACCCTTTTTTTTTTGTTTAGACTGGAAAAAATGTACCTAACCGCACAGCCTGTTGTTCGGGGCAACAAACAGGGTAGTGCCCTCACCCACTAAAGAAACCCGCCATGTACCGTATCTCCGCCTGTGTTGACGGACCACTGGTACTTTTTAAGACTCTGCTCTAAGGACTTTACAAACATACAATTTCTTGAACACAAAGTACACTCAGACTCAGAACAACCATTTATATAGCACACAAATAATTTTCCTGTGTACCACTTCACCATATGTGCAGTTATAGAGCAAATATAATCACTATAACAGCTATTTTAAATTACTCAGCATATCAGTTCTAAATTAAATAATAATATAAAAAAATCAGATGCATGCGCACTAATGTAGATCTTAGATATACATATTACGTATTAGTCGCTGTTACGATAACCTACTAATATTTTCACATTACTTCTGCCCTCAATCAACTGTTAAAGGTGAAATGATATTATTTCCGAATCGATTGTAAGTTACAATCACTGATTTGATTACGTGAGCGATGAGAAATAATGATGTCTGATGAATTGAGATAACATTTGGAACACACACACAGCGGAGTACCTACTACTCTACCTACTCTGCAAAGGCTCACAAGAGAGGCTATATAACACTCTACCCGAACGTAGTACTAAGTTTGATTCTGAAATTTGTGCTCTCAATTCTAGCCAAAGATACGCATTTTCTTAATCTCAAAATTTTGTTAATTTATAAAATAATTAGTTTGAAAGTTTTGTTTTACAACAAAACTTTCAAACTAATAATTCTCCACAATAATATATGTATGGTCTGGGTTGACATGCTGAAGTGGCAATGGGCAGGCCACATCACTTGACGAACCCACAACCGTTGGGTAAAAGGGAGGCCACCACGTATCTGACGGTGCAGCGTAGGACGGCCCCCCACCAGATGGACCGACGATCTGGTCAAAGCCGCAGGGAGCCATTGGATGCAGTGAGCACAAGACCGTTTGTTGTGGCACTCTCTTCTCTTTCTATCTTGGAAAGGCCTATGTCCAACAGTGGACGTTAAAAGGCTGATGTATGGATAATTGGATATAGGTTCTAAATATTGTAGTCTAATATGTTGATCTGTATTTAAAATCTACGTTAAACAACGGCAGGTAGTCCTATCGTTGTGTTTCATATGGTGAGTGAATGCAGCATAAACCGAAACCCTTTTATCCTCTTGTTATTATTCTTCCTACACCATCCTTCGTATCCACCTATCCTCTCCTTAATATCCAATACCTTTCGTTGGAGATGATGATTTTAAATGTAAAAATCTGGCCTTTCTAGCATCTTTAGGCTACGATAACCACTTACCATCCGGTGGGCAATAGGCTTGTTTGCTACCTGTATAAAAAAAGTTCCCGTAAGATAGCTACATTTTGCAAATAAACCTAAAAATGGATTTAAACTGTATTGCCTGGAGAAACACATAGAATATGTTTTATCGCGATGAGGAATTCCTGAATACGCTTAAACGATTTAATTATTAAAACTCCACGGAGACGAGGTCACGTATGTATAATAATAACTGACCGTTAGTTTATGGTAATAAAATAGGTAGGCTATGTTGAAAACATACGCACATAGCAATAATACGCATGAGATAAGAAGTGATTAAAACCTGTCATGAATTATAATATATCACTATTCAAGACCTCAAATGTAAATGTTTATTTGCACAGTATGTAATTTCTGTATCATGTGTATGTGCAATACAAGTAGTAGAGTGTTTTTAATCACGCAACATTTATATCAAGGAGTTAAAGATGTGTTTATTATGTGTTTTAAAGTAATTAATGCTTTTCTAAATATTTTTTACATTTGTGACGGGATAGGATTAGGCAACAATGAACTAAACATATGCAAATACTTATGATAATGGTTGCCAGAGTGATTTCGGTTACGGACACTCGTCAAATAAGCTGGAGGTGTTACAGTGCACGAGTATATCACTGGCGAAACCCATTCACGAGATACAGCCAAATTCCTAACACCAAGCTGTTGTTGATGATTTCTTGAAGAAAAATCTTGAAGAAAAAGCTTTTTGCTTATCTGACTCAGACTCCGAACCCGTGACCCCATTTTTTTATTGCATATTATGGCAGACGAGCCTCAGTCCATCTGATCGTAAATGGTAACCGTCGCTCGTGGACTAAACTATATCGAGAGTATTGTCAAGCCACTGCTCACCATTTCATTTCATTTTATATGAAATGAAAGAATTGACGGCTCCTGCTACAATCAAAACACACTGATGTGCTTTATGGCCGGTCACACAGGAGATGGTGGTACCAACCCACTCGGGTCCGACGTAATTGAGTACTCCCACTTGATACCCAGCCCTACCACCAGTAATGCAATGGGTGATAATTGGTTACTTCCCTTAGTCGCCTCGTACGACTCCCTTGGGTATGAAGGGGGTGGTGCCACTTAGATTCTTAGTCCGTCACCACACGTATTATGATCCGCAGTCACATACTCTACCGCTAGATCATCGAGGGTACTATCCCACTGCAGGAATGTCGTAACTATATTTAATTTTATACCATTTGAACAGTGGGATTGAGTTGACCAATTTGTCTCACATCGTGGAGGACTTGCTTACTTAAAAATGAGGTAGCATTGTAAGGTAGAAAGATAATCTACTTAATACAGTATAATATGACTTCTACTCGTAAGGTCTAATGGTAAAAGTCTGAATAATACAATCAGGCTTATTGGTATTTACGACTAGTTCCTATTACGGTGGGACTTAGTATCTTTAGTAAAATTTGAGCATATTGTTTTTTTTTATTTTTATTATTGTTTGTAGTGGCAGACGAGCCATGGTCCATCTGATGGTAAATGGTAACCGTCGCCCATGGACCCGACTATACCGAGAGTATTGTCAAGCCGCTGCTCACCAATTCATTTCACAGATGAAATTAAATATAAACGGCTATCTCCTGCTACAGCCAAAACGTAACGATGTGCTTCATGGCCGGTCACACGGGAGATGGTGGTACCAACCCGCTTGGGCCGGATACCAAGTGAGTACTCCCACTTGGTACCCAGCCCTACCACCAGTCATGCAATGGATGATAATTGCTTACTTCCCCATACAACACCCGTGGGAAAGAATGGGGTCACCAACCACACTTGTATTCTTAATCCGTCACCACACGGATATATCTCTGCTTACTCCTTTTTTTATTGCTCATGGTGGCAGATGAGCCATGCCTTACCTGATGGTAAGTGGTAAGCACCGCTTATGGACTCAACGATATTAAGAATACTGTCAAGGCGTTGCTTACCATTTAATATCACGGATAAGAAATGAATGAACTGACGGTACAAGCAAAACAAGTAACGAAGTACCACCCTCTCACAATAGATCAGCGTGAGACAACGGTAGGTAAGCTCCTACTGTTGTTTTGCTGCGTTACCTATGGTGAGTGAGAGCGCCGGAAGCCTAAACCTCCTCCCTATCTTCTCCTTATTATCCTACCTACCTCACCTTAGTATCCTACCTACACTCTCCTTATTATCCTCCTATCCCTTTCCTTGAAGATGGCGGTACGGTAACTGCTTACCATCAGGTAAGGGTATGCTTGTTCGCCACCCACTCTAGTATAAAAAAGGCATTTAGTACTTTGATGAGTCATTCCACCCGTGCAAATTTTAAATGAAAACTGAATATAATATTTTTATGAGCTCTCTGCTATACGAGAAACTATATACATTTTTTAACTATAACGTAGGTACATACGTGTTTGAAACGCTTTAAAAGAAGATTTTATACCTTTAAACTGGGTCATCGTAAGGTTGGCTTGAAATAAAAGAAAATCATTTTTGATCTATATTTCTTAGCATTTGACATGCTCCGCCACTTTTTAAAGTGCAAATTATTTGTGAATAAGGAAAAAGAGATTTTTTTTTTTTTCCTCGCTAGTACAAAAAATCTCTTTTTCCTTATTCACAAATAATTTGCACTTTAAAAAGAAATTCAAGTAAATAACGACCTGTTTCCACTTTACGTGGATTCAATTTACTAATTAATAAATATGTAGGACTAAAACTCTCTAGTATTATATATTGGTATTATTCACTAGATTTATCCAGCTTAAGCTACGTAAATAGATCTTCTTGCCTTGAATATCAAGCATTTAATTTATCTTATTGTAAATTACTATGTGTAATATATTTAAATACGTCATAAAAGTATCTAATTGACAATGGAAATATATCGCGTAGCTTAGAAGACGTAAGCTATATTAAAACAGACAGACGCAAGCAGCTATTTTGCTTTGTATTGCTAAGATATATTTATTTTCATGATATAGTTTATTTTGATGCCGAAACCTTACTGGAAATCAGCGCAGTTTTGTACTATCACAGCACACTCCAAGCTGAGTGGGGAACTTCGTGACATGCAACCGACTGACTGTGTCTTGACAATGGAAAAAGAAATATTTTCTTTCGTCAAAATAATAATTTCAAAACAACAATTGAGTGGAGTGTTGCTTCTCCGAGCTTGAATGGTTGGCTCCCCGAACTCCCTTTTTTTGTATTCATTTTTATTATGTGTTAAGCAATAGCAGCGAGAACTGCTAAAGCAGAATCGAGTTCGATTCTCAGTTTAAGATCGACACTTCGCAAGAGACACGCGTAATGGGTTATAAAAAACCAAAAAAAATCAAACTGCATTACAAAATTACTAGCACTCACTGTACATATAAATGTTTTATAAGTGTCTTAACGACTACAATGTTGCAATAATATTATTATCTAATTAATTATACTCTGTAAAGTTTAATGCATTTGGCGTAATCCCACGATATTATGTTAAGTGCTTATTCAATTATATAAATAACTGTTGGTTGTTTTTGCTTATAGAAGCAGATTTCATGGTATATATGGCATATTTTTTTTTATTTTCTTTTAAAGACACTACCCTGCATTAAGGTATAATCCTTGTATCGTGGGGGACTTTACTAATATACAATTTCACGGACACAACACAATGTACACTAAGACTCAGAACAACCATTTGTGGATCGCACAAAGAGTTGTCCTCTGTGGAAATTGAACCGGCAATACTCGGGCAGGGGGCCAGTATCTAAACCAATCCGCCATCTGTGGAATCACAATGGAACTTAGCATGAAGAATTAGCAGAGAATTAGTAAAACCCAACGTGATATAACTGCTCTTTTAAAACCTCTTTTAAAGAAGCGTTTGTCATAACGTGAGGTTGCGTTGCGAAAGTAATTTGGCAGTGATTAGTGTAAGGTGACGTGTGGAGACGAATAAATAGTATTTTTTTGTTGCCTACAAATTCATTTCGATCACGGGGGTTATTATCAATGGGGACTAACCAACTATCAGGGAGATAGCATAGTGCACTAGTATGTAGGTATACGAACGCGAGTGCGCTCTCTGTGTCTCTGTCTGTCACACTCTTCCTTACTGTTTTAGTTCGATGGGACTTTGTTCAGGACTGACTGAAGCATGAAGGTAAAATACCGCCAATATTCTTACTGAGTGTTGCCATAAAAAAAACACTTTTTTAACATTATAAGAGTGGCAAGCACACGGCCCGCCTGAGGGTAATTTGTTACCATAGCCTAGCAACACCGGAGGAGTTTGCACGTTGTCAACTCCGGGGAAAGGGATAGGAGGAGTACAGAAAGATAGAGAGGTGGATAGTAAGGATAATAGACAGGGTATTAGGAGGGAGTTCGGTGAAAATTTCAATATGGTATCTCTACCCGGTATTCGAACCCGAACCTCATGATCCACAGTCACATATGTAGTGTACGCTAGACCACTGGGCTGAGGGTTGGTGTATTTTATTTATTTAAATATATAAAATTCTCGTGTTTGTCGCCATTCTCCTCCGGAATGGCTTGACCGATTCTTATAAAATTTTGTGTGTATGTTCTGTAGGTCTGAAAATAGGATGTAAACTATTTTTCATACCCCTAATTGATAAAGGTTCCATACATATTTTTATTTTTTTGAAGAATTTTTTATTTTAGTTTTTATGATTCGGCATTAAGAAATACACACAAGCCTAAATTTTCAAATTTTACCCTTCTACAGCCAACCCTTTTTTTAATAGTGATATTAGTACTTTAATAATTTTCATTACAAAATATTCACGAAAAAAAAATATAGCGGTACGAAGTTCGCTGGGTGTGGTAGTCTAAATACTAAATTTCATACAAATCTGATCAGTCGTGTAGTGTAGCCCTCAGACAAACATTTAGACTTACAAACGTCTGCTCCAACTTTCGCATTTAAAATATTAGTAGGATTACAATATAAAATTACTTCTTTAAACTAAGTGCTTTCTTCAACTCAATGTCAAGCTCAACGTATCCAAGTTCACGAGACACTGACATTTTGGTAATAAGCCATTTGTTATTGTATGTACAAAGGTTAAGTGAGGCTATTGAACAGTGATTAATATTTACCGAGAGGAAATCCTAATGGATGTATACCCGCCGGGCGGGTGAATACTTATGCTAGATTCCCGATGACGATATTTGCTAAAATCCCCTGATATTCCTTCAGGCTATCTGTAGCTAGAGAAAGCAGTGATAGCTAGACCAAAGGCAAGTATCGAATTCATTTCCCAATCCAAGGTACAAAAATCGCATTTAAGACACCACAGACACTTTTATTGCGTATAGTGGCAGAGGAGCCACAGCCCACCTGATGGTAAATGGCAACTGTCGCTCATTGACTCAACTATACCTACCGGGAGTATGGTCAAGCAACTGCTCATCATTTCATTTCACAGATATATGAAATGAAATAATAAACGGCTATCTCTTGCTACAACCAAAACACACCGATGTGTTTCATGGCGGGTCACACGGGAGATGGTGGTATCAACCCGCTCGGGCTCGATAGCCAGTAAGTACTCCCACTTGGTACCCAGCCCTGCCCCCAGTAATACAATGGGTGATAATTGCTTACTTCCTTTAGTCACCTTGCACGACACCTGTGGCAAATAATGGGGTGGTGACACTTGTATTCTTAGCCCTAGCGGACAACCATTGGTTGAAAAAATGATACCATGATATATTGTAAATTTACGGATGCCTTTAGCAATATTCACTTCAAAAAAATTGATTGATTGCTCAATCAATCAATCACTATAACAACAATATTTGGCGTTTAAGCATTCACTATTTGCATGATTAAGAATTGTATGTAAAAGCGAAAGGGAATATTTTATTCGATGCACCATCAAGTAAGAATATTTGTGTGATGTTCGTACGTAATAATTAATACCACACCCAAACCATTCACAATTGTGTGGTATGAACGCTGCGGTTATCTTGGAGAAAGGAATACCAAGATGGTGCGTTTCCATCGTTACACGGGAATCTGCTTGCGATAATTTGCGGTAACTGTAAATATTTTTTTTCATATTGTACTCGTATTTGGGGTTTTGACACTTGTGTTTTCTTCCACCAATTATATATAGATATAATTTCTTTGTATCCCTTTCAATCTATATCATTCTTCATCAAATTAATCATCTTCCAGAATGAGAGAGATTTACAATCTTTTAACTAGTCTAAATTGTTAAGAAAATAGAAACAGATACTGTGGATGGGATTACAAATCAATAATTCAGTAACGTGTTTGTTAGTGTTGCCTCTAAAACTTCATAGAAGCTTTCAGTAAAGTCACCACCACTTTACTGATGCATTACTGAGCTAACTATGGCTAATTTTGTATAATTTTGACTGTGAATTGTTTAACGAGTTCAACTTACTAAACTTTTTGATGTAACATAAAGGCTTAGTCTGATTGTCATCAAAAAGAGGAAGAAGAAGGTGAAGATAAAACAGTTAAGAAATGATTTGTGTTAATCGATTTTCCTATAAAATATGAGAAATCCGGTTATTTTGTTTAGTAGTTATGGATGAGCTTTTTTTTTGTCCTTTGAAGCCTGCGATCAGTCGTCTCGACTATGATCAAGTGAGTTGTATGGAGACGCGGTTTGGCGAGGAGGAACCACTGCTCCTTTCAAGAAGCACATCTGCTCTCTTGAGTGTTCTAATTTGATTTGGCTGCAAGAGCAAACTGGATAACAGGTTTGGATGAGTTGTCAAGCGGTCTTTATAATTGGCTGTGTAGCGTTTTGCTTCGTCAAAGATGGTGGTGGATTTCCAGGTACTCATGGATTTCCGAGTTGCGAGCATACCAGGGTGCCGATGAAAGTACCCATAGGATAATGTTTTGAGCTCGTTGGAAGCACATAATGTTGGATTTGCTGGCTGTCAACTGGCTGTTTCTATGTTTGAAAGTGTTTTAAAATTCGATCATGCATAAAATCTGATTGGATTTCGATGAAATATGGTTTAATTAAACACAAAGTGAAAAATGTGAAATCGAAAATAACAGTCAGGAGCAGGATTTGAACCTGCATCTCCTGGATACCGTCCAGATGCTTTACCAATTCAGCCATCCTGACAATTGCTCCTGACTGCTAATTTCGATAACACATTCATACTTAACGTCTTTGGGTGACGCCTGCACCATCCGTCGGAAGTATTTTCATACATTATACCGACCAGGTAAACTTAATTTTACAATTAAGATTTTACCTAATAATGACGCAAACCCTATACAAATTTAGATATTTTTATATATATTTTTAGCATTTGACATGCTTAGCACTATGCATTAAACACAAAGTGAAAAATGTGAAATCGAAATGTGTTTAATGCATAGTGCTAAGCATGTCAAATGCTAAAAATATATATAAAAATATCTAAATTTGTATAGGGTTTGCGTCATTATTAGGTAAAATCTTAATTGTAAAATTAAGTTTACCTGGTCGGTATAATGTATGAAAATACTTCCGACGGATGGTGCAGGCGTCACCCAAAGACGTTAAGTATGAATGTGTTATCGAAATTAGCAGTCAGGAGCAATTGTCAGGATGGCTGAATTGGTAAAGCATCTGGACGGTATCCAGGAGATGCAGGTTCAAATCCTGCTCCTGACTGTTATTTTCGATTTCACATTTTTCACTTTGTGTTTAATGCATAGTGCTAAGCATGTCAAATGCTAAAAATATATATAAAAATATCTAAATTTGTATAGGGTTTGCGTCATTATTAGGTAAAATCTTAATTGTAAAATTAAGTTTACCTGGTCGGTATAATGTATGAAAATACTTCCGACGGATGGTGCAGGCGTCACCCAAAGACGTTAAGTATGAATGTGTTATCGAAATTAGCAGTCAGGAGCAATTGTCAGGATGGCTGAATTGGTAAAGCATCTGGACGGTATCCAGGAGATGCAGGTTCAAATCCTGCTCCTGACTGTTATTTTCGATTTCACATTTTTCACTTTGTGTTTAATGCATAGTGCTAAGCATGTCAAATGCTAAAAATATATATAAAAATATCTAAATTTGAAATATGGTTCACAGATCTTTTATTACATAGGCTATTGGTTATTCCGGAAAATGTTAGCTAAGGATAGCTATGTTTGCATAGATAATGAATGTGCTATCGAATGACGTACTTATATTGACCTCATAGTTTTCCATATAAGATCAAATTTCCACCATCATAAGAAAAGTGGTTGTAGTCATTAAACTTACCTGATTGAAATAATATTAAATTTTCTAAATACATCCGATGTATCCGTAAAAATATTTTCTATTTGCCAAATAAATAAAAATCAATATATCTTTCTCTGTAGCTCTAAACTCAGCAATATTATATTGAATGGCTGTATGATAATAAAATTTTACCGTACCTATCTTATAGTATAATGGACCCGTAATCTCTCCACCTAAGTAGCTGAGCCGCACTGACCTGCCTAAGTGATCCATTCACCAGCCGTCAAAATTATGTAAAAGTTTTAGTTACATACTTATATTACATTATGGCTAGTCTTTTTATCATATACTAGCGGCTCGTCCCGACTTCATACGGGTGGACATTTATTATTTAAACATTTTGCGATAACCGTGAAGTAAATGTATATTTATGCAGGACATTCGCATCATATTGCCACCCCTTGTACTCACATAATACAAGGGGTGGCCAACAAGCATACGGCCCATCTGTTGGTACGCGGTTGCCGTAGTATAGCAATACCAGAGGAGTCACTCGCGGGTCGCCAACTCCAAGGAAAGTTTTTTTTTTTTTGCCTTCAGTGGCAGACGAGCCACAGTCCATCTGATGGTAAATGGTAACCGTCGCTCATGGACTCAACTGTACCTCTCGGTATTATTGTCAAGCCGCTGCTCACCATTTCATTTCACAAATATGACATGAAAAAATAAACGGCTAAATCTCCTGCTACAGCCAAAACGCAATGATTTGCTTCATGACCGGTCACACGGGAGATGGTGGTACCAACCCGCTCGGGCCCGATACCAAGTGAGTACTTTCACTTGGTACCCAACCCTACCACCAGTCATGCAATGGATGATAATTGCTTACTTCCCTTAGTCGCCTCATACGACACCCATGGAAAAGAATGGAGTGGTGACACTTGTATTCTTAGTCACCACATGGACACTTTTGTCACCTTTGTGAAGATGAAGAACAATAAAGAAAGGATGAGGAAAGGATTTTGATCTCCGTCTTAACTTAATAAAAATTACCCCAACATCCGACGGGCCTCATGGCGTAGTCGGTAGTGTAACCCACTTCCGTGCACGAGGTCGTGGGTTCGATTCCCACTCAGGACAATTATTTGTGTGATTTAACACAGATATTTGTTCTGCGTCTGGATCTGTTTCCTATCTATTATATGTATGTATTTACAAAAAAAAGTAATGTATGTATTATATGCGTAATCTGGTACTCATAGCACAAGCGTTAAGCTTAGTTTGGGACCAGAGGACGTGTGAAATGTCCGTGAATATTTATTTATTTATTATTATTAAAATACACAATAAGAGAAAAAAAGTGATGTTGAATAACTAATTAATTGTGGTAACACAAACAATTGTCCTCTCTGGGTGTCGAACCTACATCAACCGGCACGGGAGGGCGGGATCTTAACCACTAAACCATCTGTGCAATCTAACATACGTATTATATTATATGCGATTCACTTACTTACATGTGTTCTGAGTTTGTAGTTATTAAGGAACTAGAGATTGCAGCAATATAGAATTTCGATTATCGGTAATCGACTAAAGTAATCGGTACTATGTACTTTTGTATCGAATATCAATGTATATATGTCGCAAGCTTTCATATGATTATATGATTTCTCAAAGGTGATTTTTTTGGTGACATTGATTCACCTTACTTAATGCTGTTTGATGCCCAATTAGAAGTTTTTGACTTGACATATGAATGGTTACCGAAGATAGCTATTTTTAGATTGAGCCAATTACTATGCTGCAAATTGATGTGTTTATATCATGAACCAGGTGGACGGAGTCGCGGGTTCTGTCCATTTTATCTAGTAGTAAATAATCAACCCACTCCGCCTGATAACGAGTGAATACTCTCACTTGTTACCCAGCCCTACAACCAGTTTTGCAATGGATGATAAGCTTACTTCCCTTAGTCGCCTCGTACGAAAATTGTACAAATTCTTAGTGTGTCTCGGGAATAATGATCTTTAAAATATCATATTAACCAAACAGTATTAAGGGAAACGTTTTCGTACCCACAATAGAGTGGTTTAGATACCGGCCTCCGGCCCGAGTGTTGTGGGTTCGATTCCCACACAGGACAACTCTTTGTGTGATCCACAAATGGTTGTCCTGAGTCTAGGTGTACTTTGTGTCCGTAAAATTATATGTTTATAAAGTCTCTCGCAATACAAGGATTATTCCTTGGAGCAAGGTTATTGTCTTTAAAAAATAAACCTACTTTTGGGAAGATTTCTCAAAGATATATAGAGGAACGAGTACTACTACTCAAGATTTATTTGGGAATGTATCCCAATTCTTGTTCTCTTCCAAAGTTATATGTACAATGACTTTCATAAACAAACGATTCAATCAACATTTTCGATAAAATACGGTATATATGTATGTATTACTTAAATTATAATAAACTTTTAAAGATGTTATGATCTCCTCCTCAATTACCGCTAATTCAGAATAACTGTCAAAAACATGAGTATACGCAGTATAACTGGGAACAATTTAATCGGTTTTTTGTTAAGAAACCGGTGTTATACAATGTTTTAATATTTTTTCCTTGAAACTCGACTTTGACATTACCAAAAATGTAAAAAAGGAAATACTTTCAAGACAACTCTTGAAGACTATAGGACTATACTTTTGACCTAGTTTTTAACAAGTTTATTTTAAGCAACAGGAACCAACTTAATTACAGTTCATGCGTTGACTACAAATAAATATACGTTAGTATTTGTAAAATGCCTTCGTTAAATATATTGTTTTTGCAGTACTCCGAATGGTCAAAATACTGTTGAGCTGCCTCTAGTATGAGCGGAATCACAGCTATGATCTACCACTGTTATAAAAAAAATCATTTCATAAGCTGTCGAGAAAATATCTAAGATGTGCAAGTTCCACAGCTATTACTACTGTGTGAGTAACTTTTATAAATTCGACCTTAGATTTCATGTGTAGTATGTATCTTGTTTACCTATCGTTTTATTCCCCAACGTTCAAATATACAAGGATTCTGTGCACAGGCAGTCCTCGACATCATTCCGAATTAGAATTAGAGTAACCATTCGTCAACTATCCTCAAAGATAGATCTGTTTTTTGACTTATATCATAAAGTTAGTCCTGTTTGTTTTTTTGTTATAACTACTTATATATTATGTTTATACTACCATCCATCCATCAGCCTTTCAACGTCCATTGCTGGAAATAGGTCTCCCCAAGAGAACGCCACAACGAGCGGTCCCGTCATGGGGGATAATGCCGTAATCGCCACGCTTGGCAAGCGGGTTGGCTATCGCAGTGGATGTTGTTAATACTCGAGGGAGTGCTGCTGCCCACTCCCCCGGTATTCCCTCAGTCGGCTCTTACGACTCCCGTGGGTTTTTACTACGCGGGTGGCAAATAAACTTTCGGCCGACCTGATCCTTTCTGGTGATCCACTGATGACTCCAGCGCTCTCACTCACCATATGAAACACAACTGTAGGAGTACCCATCGTAGTTTCATGCTGATCTTCTGTAAGAAGGTGGTACTTCCCCGATTGAGCCAGCTCATTTATGCTGGGACATATGTATTTGCCTTAAGTAAGAGGACTACCATCTGTATTAATTCCAAATTATATAAAAATTAAAATAAAATGAGGTTACTAAAAACTAATAAATATGTAGACGTATTCACGTAATATGATAAGATGCAGTCTCTAGGAAACTGCATTCGAACGTGCACTGGGTCAAGACTAGTGAAAGAACAGTCTCTGGTCTAACCGGTCCGTCAGCTCGGCTGCACCTAACTGTTGCATGTCAGATCGTCTTACAGAGAGAAACTATAGCCACTGTTATTATATAGACTAAGAATATTACAGACTAATACAGTGAGATACATACTTGTATGGGCGAGTTCAAATAAAGAATTTCAAGGCGATAGTTCGAGTTGCGTAAGTTAATCGATTTCGATTCGACATCAATGGCGTGTGATGGCGTGGTAACAAAATTTACTGATATTATTTATAGTAGGTATCACAAATAATACTGTATCATTTCAATTCATCATTAGCATTTATCATTATCATTCAATCCAAGAAGTGCAAAGACAGTGCTATCGAATTCGTCTTTTCGTAATTATTTATACGTGTGTTTGTGTTTGAAGGGGTTTAAAGGTTTCTTCGTAATATATTATCATGTAGAAAGCTTTATTCCTGACAAAATATTACGACAGTTTGGGCCACCCCACACTGCATCAGCGTGGTGGAATACGGCCTAAATCACTTTCACTGGTTTTGATTACAGATCAAAATGGTCTAATGATCTTTTGAGTGTCGTGATGATTGAGGAAAAATAATGTGGTTATATTTAATCGTTCCTCATATTATTTCTAAGTACGAAGTTCTAATGTCATTCTCATTTGGATCAGACCACAGACTACTAAGAGCTACAATCTATCTTAAATCAACAAGGAAAAGTAGACGAAATTTTTCTAATACATCTAGAAAGCTGAAATCATTAGTTGAACAAGAAATATACCTTAAAAACCTTAAAATCCATATACCAGAACTTTTAATAACACATAACAACTATAAAGCAGACAATTATTACCAAAAAATCGTCGACAGTATAAAAGAAAGTTTAAAAAATGTTAAAGGAACTAAAAAGAGGAATATTCTGTCAGAGAAAGCATTACTGCTTATGAAAGAATGAAGCAAACTACAAAATAAGCCCAAATTAAATAAAACCGTTAAAGAAAATTTAAAAACACTATAAACTTACCAACAAAGAAATAAGAAGATGTTATGATACTTACAGGATAAACACAATACAAAGACACCTAGAAAAATCAAGATCTACTAAAAAAACTCAGAAAGAATTAAATAAAGCAAATACTTGGATTAAATCGCTTCAATCAGGTACTAACAAATGCAAGAGTCGTACAGAGATAATTAACTTAGCTACTGATTTTTTTACAAAACTATACAGCTTGCCAGAAACATCAAAGCAAAATAATATTGTCTATTGCTATACAGATACTTTCCCAATACAACAGTTTTCAGAATCAGAAATATTGAAACATATAACAAAACTTAAGTCAGACAAAAGCTTGAGACCAGATGGGATAACAAACGAATGTATTAAGTTTGCAAGGACTTTACTACTGACACCAATCACTATATTATTCAATAAAATACTAGAGGAAGAAGTCGTACCACACCAATGGATGGAATCTGAAATCATATTGCTATACAAAAAAGGTGACCCAAGAGACATAGGAAACTACCGCCCCATAAGCCCTATGCCTTGCCTCTACAAACTGTTCACCTCCTGTCTACTTGAAAGAATATCCCCAGACATTGAGAAATATCAGCCGATTGAGCAAGTTAGATTTAAATCTGGTTTTAGCACAGCAGATCACATCCAAGTGGTCGACCAAATGATAGAGAAATATTTGGAATTCCACAGACCCCTGTACATAGCTTTTATAGATTACAAAAAAGCTTTTGATTCAATATCACGTGAAAGCATCTGGGAAGCTTTAAAATCACTGAATATAAAAGAAAAATACATCAATATCTTAAATAACATCTATAGCAATTGTACAAGTAGAGTCAAACTAGATAGAGTCGGCGCAACAATCAATATAAAGAAGGGAGCCAGACAAGGTGATCCAATTTCTTCAAAACTGTTTATAGCCGTCCTGCAACATGTAATCCTACCTACCATGGTCCAACCGAGGTATTAATATTTATGGAAGATATTTAAACCATCTTAGATTCGTCGACGACATTATCCTGCTCTCAGAATGTCCACATCAATTAAACATAATGATAAAAGAGCTACATCACGCTAGCTCAAAAGTCGGGTTAGAAATGAACCTCGAGAAAACAAAAGTAATGACTGATCATCAGACATCAACAATATTGTTGGACAAAAAACCTATCAAGTTTGTAGAAAAGTACGTATATACGACTAGGCAAACAAATATCATTCCATAAAGACAGAAATTCAAAAAAGGTTGACCGGAGAGTCGCGGTCACCTGGAAGAAGTTCTGGGCTCATAAAGAAATATTTAAATCACAACTGCTACTGTTCTCAAAGAAAATAGTTATGGATACAGCCATACTACCATGTCTGACATATGGATGCCAATCTTGGACATTTGATGTAAAAACCAGAAACAAGATCCAGACCACACAAACACGAATCGAAAGAAGCAGCATGGGCTTAAAACTCAAAGATAAAAAGAGAAACGCTGATATCCGTAAGAAGACCAAAGTTATAGACGCTTTAACTTTCGCAATGCGAAGAAAATGGAAGTGGGCAGGCCATGTAGCGAGGTACAGCGATGATAGATGGACTCTTAGATCAATAGAGTGGCCCAGACCACAAGGAAAAAGAGCAAGAGGCCGTCCGCATGCCAGGTGGGCGGACGAAATAGCGTCAACAGCAGGCCCAGAATGGCTAAACATAGCTAAAGATAAAGAGATGTGGTATACCTTGGCGGAGGCTTTTACCCGAATGGGGTCCATACAATAATAACAATAAACAAAAGAATTAAAAAGGAAAGAAATATGTCTAATTATTAATTATTTTAATATTTATTAATTAATTGATTATTTTATTATTGGTCATTATTTTAAACTCAACTTTAATTTGTTATATAATTTTGAATTGATTTTAATAACTAATACTACATATTTTTTTTTTGTTTGGAATTAAATAAAGCTTTATTATTATTATTTAATCGTTCATACATAATAGGAGTTTCATAAAAAGGATATCATAATTTACGATATTTAATTGATAAGCGTTGAAGTTCTAACGGATTTTACGTAAAATTATTTCCTGTGGCTCAGTTCTCACATACACACGTCTGTGGGCTATCCTTTTGAGACGGATATCAGCATCCTCCGTCTGAGTACGGAAACTATATAGACTAGAATTAAATTATAATTATTTTAAAATAAAATAACATTACTGTTGATGAGATAAGGTGAAGAAAAAGTCTTTATCTATCCTTCTATCAGCATTAAGACTTCCACTACTGAAAATGGCCTCCCCAAGCTTTTACTTTAACGTGTGGTTCATATGGTGGGAGGACCCTGGTTTTTTTGTAAAAATATTCTCTCCCCTCACCCACTAAAATAACACTTCGCGTGCTGGCTCTCCACTTACGTTCGGAACTGTTTGACATAACTTCATTGTGCAGAAGGCCTTGTAATTCACAACAGAGACCTCTGAAGTACAAATTATTTGCGAATAAGGAAAAAGAGATTTTTTGTACTAGCGGAAATCGAACCCGCGTCTTTTCCAATCCGGGCAAGTGCTCTAAGCCACTGAGCTATAGTACAAGTCTTTCGACCATCTCAATCTCCTTATCACATTTGTCTTTACGACCAATTCCCGCTAGTACAAAAAATCTCTTTTTCCTTATTCGCAAATAATTTGTACTTTAAAAAGTGGCGGAGCATGTCAAATGCTAAAAAATATAGATCAAAAAAAGAGACCTCTGAAATTAAAATTAAGTAATGTACTTGTCTATAAAAATAGCTTATATGGGAGCCAAGTTAATGCCATGCTTATCTATAGATCCGCTTTTGCAAGAAACAAAAAAGCTATATAGATTTTGCCAGATATGTATGAAAACGCGATAGCGCCTTCCATGCATACTTGACAATCATTTGACTCCCCTGCATCAACCCATGAGGCTGGTATAGTCGCCCAGTGCTGACTGAACCCTCGATCAAAAATCAGAAAATAAAAACAAGTATTATAGCTTAGTCAAAGAAAATATTTTCAAGAAACCTTCATGCCTCAGACCTTTTTTGTCAACTTGTGAAGTCTGTCCAACCTGCATTCAGCGTAGTGGACTTTGGCCATAATCCTACTCACTCTGAAAGGAGGCCCATTCTCAACAGTGGACAGTAATAATTAACTTTTTTACTCAATGCCTAACATCATATTAAAATTCTCAGGAGTGCAGCTATTACTGAGTACCTATATCTGTATGTCAGTCAGTAATATATTATTTTTAAATTGTAAGCGCAAGCGACAACACCCCATTAATTCCTGTGGGTGTCATACGAGGCGACTAAGGGAAGTATTAAATTATCACCAATTACAATATTGATGGTAGGGTTGGGTACCAATAGGAGTACATAACGTAGCCGAGTCAGTACCACCATCTCTAGTGTCATATACTAGGCAGCTCAGTATGTTTTGTTTGTGGTAGGAGATAACCGTAGCTTATTTCATTCATCCATCATCATCCATCAGCCGTTCAACGTCCACTGCTGGACATAGGTCTCCCCAAGAGAACGCCACAATGAGCGGTCCTGTGCCGACCGCATCCAAAGGCTCACCACAGCTTTGTACCAGATCGTCGGTCCATCTGGAGGGTGGCCGTTCTAAGCTGCGCCGTCCGATACGTGGTCGCCATTCGAGAACCTTTCTTCCTCAATGGTTGTCGGTTCATCGAGCGATGTGGCATGCCCATTGCCACTTCAGCATGGCAACCCGGCGGGCTATGTCTGTCACTCTCGTTCTCCTACAGATCTCCGTATTACGGATTCGATCACGTAGGGAAATGCCAAGCATAGCCCGCTCCATGGCCCGCTGAGCGACTTTGAGCCTTGATACGAGGCCAACCATTAATTGTTTCAATCAATTCCACGAAATTGACAGTACTCTTACAGTAGCTGACTCCATGAAAGGCAGTTACTACTAACCATCAGGCCAAGCTATTTTTTCCATTGGCCCACAAATTACAGGCAGAGAGACGGCACATGACGGGTTATTTTACTGGTTGTTGGCCCCCACACTTCAATGCTCGGTACCCTGGGTATGTCGTTACATAAATTATTTCCCGCCTCAAAAAAGGTACGTATATATTTCTAAAGCAATGTAGTAGGACCTAGTCAGACTATTGGAAGCAAACTTTCACAAGTTCCTCTATAATTTTATAATGGTCCATTTTATCTAGGATTTACACCGATCGATGGGTCAACCGGTCTAGTATGAGTCATGTTTACGTAACTCGAGTTCCTACTAGTGATGTGGCTTAAGCTATCGATTTATTACATGTTATTTAATTTAAAGATTTAAGATTTAAAGCATTTAGAAAAAATAAACAGAGATAAAATATTGAAAGTGTAACAAAGGTAGCCAGCTCAGTTTTTGTTGTGCTAAGTGCACAACACTGATTTTCAGCTGGCCCCCCAACATTAAATTAAACATAAAAATGTACTTTATTGACGCGTAGGTACTCATGTACACACAAAAAAAAAAATTATATAAATTAACTGAAAAAATAAAACTTACTTCCATGTAATATACTTAAAAATGTATGAAACCATAATACATAAAAATACGTAAGACACACTGTTCTGCTATTGATTTTTTTGTTGATTAAGAAGTTCTTTACGTAAATATATTTTTAAAGTCAATAGGGACATACTTTTTCGTAGGGGTGGAGGTAAATCGTTCCATATCTTTGTAGCAGAATACTTAAATCCACCTTTGTATTGAGCTGTTCTGTAAACTGGAATAACCATTTTATTCGCTTCTTTTCTGCGAGTAATCCTTACTTGGACATCTTTCACCCACTCCAGCTTATCATATATATATTTAGGCCTTTTTTAAAATTCTATTTTATGCACTAAACATGTTAAATGAATTTCCCTACGTGCTTCCATTTTCAAAGAGCCTATGTCATTTAAAAATGGAGTAATGTGAGAGCGCTTCGGTACATAAAAGCAATAGCGGACATATGCATTTTGAACTCTTTGTATAGCCTTCTTAGTTTTTTCATATAGTCTAGGTCCATAAACAGTATCACAGTAATTAAATTGTGATAATATAATTGATTCTACAGGTATTTTCCTAAGTGGCTCAGAGATATACTTCCTAATTTTATATAAAGATTTTAACCTATAAAACGCATTTCTGATCTTGCTATTAATATGTTCACAGAATCTAAGTTCTCTGTCCATTACTAAACCTAAGTTAATAGCACTATCTACACGTTGTAATATCTGTCCCTCAATTTTAAATTGAAGTGATTGAATAATGGATTTAATACAGTGTATTTTATTTCCCAAAATAAATAATAAATATATAATTAACCCATTTGTGTTCCTTGAGAGAGCAATGATTATTTATCAAAAAATGTAGATCGAACTCAATATTGAGTGGGTCTATGCAGTCTAAAATCAAAAACTAAAATCAGTTTTTTACTGAGTATCACTAAACTATTCACAGTTGCCTAAGTGCAAAGGTTATATTAACCTTTATTATAGTACTACACTTTTTATACGACTACTGCTATCGCGATAACGCGGTAGTTGTAATGCACGGGCCATACTATTGGGCAACGTCAATTATTTACGTTGACGTTTATTTTGTCCGTGTAGTGACGGACTAAGAATACAAGTGTCACCACCCCATTCTTTCCCACGGGTGACGTATGAGGCGACTAAGAAAAGTAAGCAACTATCATCCATTGCATGACTGGTGGTAGGGCTGGGTACCAAGTGGAAGTCCCATCCATCCAGTGGAAGTACTCACTTGGTATCGGGCCCGAGCGGGTTGGAACCACCATCTCCCGTGTGACCGGCCATGAAGCACATCGTTGCGTTTTGGCTGTAGCAGGAGATAGCCGTTTATATTTCATTTCATATCGGTGAAATGAATTGGTGAGCAGCGGCTTGACAATACTCTCGGTATAGTCGAGTCCATCGGCGACGGTCACTATTTACCATCAGATGGACCGTGGCTCATCTGCCACTACATGCAATAAAAAAACTGACATACCGCTACTGAAGTTATCGCCTAACGTCAAACGGCAATGTGAATGCTGTTGTCGAAATCTCGCGATAAATCATGGCTACACCAACGTTAAACGTCTATCTTCGCGATAGTTAACAGCGTTTCCTGTTACTGTGGCCAGAGCTTAAACAGCAGTTTAACTCACTTGCAATTTAACTATACCTGGAAGTTCACGGTAAGTTACACGCTTATCTGTCTAAGCCAATAAGGCGGTCATCCATCCATCCATCCATCCATCAGCCTTTTAACGTCCACTGCTGGACATAGCCTAGCCATAGGCCATAGGCCTTTGGGCGTGGGGTCATACACGTCCATTAACCCGGCCCCTGGAGGAGTAGAGTCACCTTCTATACTCTTCACTTGGGCAATTCCTGTCTGGCGCGTCCTCGCCGCGGGGGTGGGCATCACACTCTACACTTACACACTAGTACACTTACACTCTAGTAGGCCACTCTAGTAGAGTGTCAAGATGGCGAAGTTCAGCAGGGACCCAGTTCTGCGGGGTATAACGCGGATCCCGTGCCCAGGGTTACGGGTGAAGACCTCAACGGTAGGGAAGGGCGGAGACAACAGTTGTCGGTACGGCCAAACCAGCGGAGGAGGCGAGCCATAGGGGCGTTGTACCTGAATCCTGATGGAGGGCAGCGGTAGCCATCAGTACTGTGGTGAAGCGCAAGGAAGTTAGTCTGGATCGGTTCACTAACAGATTTCTACGGACACTGAGTCAGTAGTACCGCGATGTAGAAAGCAACGGGATACTACTACATTATGCATTCCCACGAGAGTTACATGATGAAAGTGCGACATAATTCAAGAGTACGTTTGCCAAGCGACCCGTGTAGCGACCGGCGCTCTGAGTTTTCCGGGACTCAAAGTGTTAAATGGGCTACCGGCCGAGGAAATGTAGGCAACCAGGCATCCCTCGGAAAGCATGCGACTGGAAGATCACAAATCCAATAACGCAAGAACATCCGCATTGGCACATGGAATGTACGTGGACTCCTCAATGAGGCCAAATTACACATCTTGGATCATGAGCTCCTGCGATGCGACGCCATTATTACCGGTTTAAGCGAGACACATTTGAAAGGTAGTGGCCACCGTGACCTAAATAAACATACTATCTACTATTCGGGGGATGATACTAGCAGCTACGCCGGAGTGGCGATTGCAATCCCTAAACATTGGACTAGAGCAGTTCTAGGATATAATCGTGTCAGCAACAGAATTATAACAATGAAGCTCGATGCAACGCCTACTCCTTTGAACATTATACAGGTGTATGCACCTACCAGCGCGGCGAAAGATGAAGACGTAGAAAAATTCTACATTGACATTGAATCTTCAATCGCAACAATGCCTAATAGAGAATTACTTGTAATACTTGGCGATTTCAATGCTAAAGTGGGCGATACAAGAATGGACGCAGGCTTGCGACATATTGTAGGCAACTATGGTCTTGGCCAAAGAAATCTTCGAGGGGAGAGATTATTCCAGTTCGCAGCTGACAACAGTCTCACCATTATGAACACCGTATTCCAGCAGCATCGTAGACGGTTATATACCTGGACTTCCCCTGATGGAAAACATAGAAACCAGATTGACTACATTCTTGTAAGATCTAGATGGCGAAGTTCAATTGTGAACGCACACACACTGCCCGGAGCTGACTGTCAGTCTGACCATCAACTCCTCGTATGCAATCTCCAAATTACTTTTTTTTTCTTTGGCTTTTATAAACAAGCTTCCAACCGACCACAGCATACACACGGGGTGATGACCCTGACTCGCTCTGGCAATCTGTAAAGGAACATCTTAGAGAGGCTTTACACACCTCACAACCTATTGTAACCATAGGTAAACATAAACATTGGATGTCAGACGAGACCTGGCGACTAGTGGAACGACGTAGAGAGATGAAAGCCAAGGGGGCAAATGCGCGTGATCTAAATTTGATGGGTTCGCAGATTCAATCTTCTTCTCGCAGAGATGGTAACAACCATCTCAATAACATCTGTCTAGAACTGGAAAAAAATGCCGACCGCCACGAATCGAAAGATCTTTTTAAAAAGATTCGTTGTATAACCCGCCAGTTTAAACCTAAGACCTGGGCTGTCGAGAATTCAAGTGGAGTGATGGTAACGGAAATAAGAGATATTGTGGGCGTTTGGAAGGATTATTGCGGGAAACTCTTTGCTGATAGCGGCACAACGCAGTCGCGTAATAGTGGCCCACACACAGGAATGGCGCATAACACCAAGGAACCATGTATACTGAAGAGCGAAGTTCGAGCCGCAATAAACCATATAAAGAGCAACAAAGCTGTAGGAGCTGACAACATCCCAATAGAGATATTTAAAGCGGCGGGTGAATGCGGTGTGAGATGCTGCACGCTATTTGCAGTCGTATCTGGGAGACTGAAAGGTGGCCTCGGGACTGGGCTCACTCCGTGTTCATACCGCTCCACAAGAAGGGATCCACAAAGAAATGTAGCAACTACAGACTCATAGCCTTGATTTCACACGCCAGCAAAGTACTCCTCCATATCATCAACACCAGACTGCAGGCTTTCTTAAATCCTGAAATAGCTGTAGAGCAGGCAGGATTCGTTAAAGGTCGTGGAACAAGGGAACAGATTTTAATTCTTCGACAAACAATCGAAAAGTCTAGAGAGTTCAACAGCCCACTCTATATCTGCTTTGTCGACTTTCGGAAGGCGTTTGACACCGTAAAATGGCATAAACTATGGGACGTACTAATTCATATGGGAGTTCCTTACCATCTAGTGCGTCTCATTCGCGGCCTGTACGAGGACAGAACTGCGGCTATCCGAGTAGATAACGTCGATTCGGAATGTTTCCACACGCATGCTGGTGTTCGCCAGGGGTGTATTCTTTCTCCACTCCTGTTTAACATCTACACGGAGTGCATAATGAGAATTGTATTGGAGCAATGGGACAAGGGAGTTTCAGTGGGAGGCCGAAAGACATCCAACTTACGTTACGCCGACGACACAACCTTTCTTGCCCAATCAGAGGAGGACATGGAGCAGCTGTTGACATGCCTAGAGACAACAAGCCTCTCCTTCGGACTCGAAATCAACATGGACAAAACCAAGATGATGATCGTGGACCGAGCCGAACAAAATAGACCTGATATTAGCATGATTGGCAACTGTGAAGTTGTCCAAAGCTACGTGTATCTCGGCTCCACGATCACGAACACTGGAGGATGTGAGGAAGAGATTCGAAGGAGATGTGCTATTACAAGATCTGCCGTGGATAAGCTGAAAAGAATCTGGAGCAACCGCAACATCACCAAAGCCACGAAAGTCCGCCTGATGAGAAGTTTAGTCTTCCCCATATTTCTATATGGCGCAGAAACGTGGACGGTTCGCTTGAAAGACCGACGCAAAATCGACGCTCTCGAAATGTGGTGCTGGCGACGACTACTAAAGATCCCTTGGACGGCGTTTCGAACCAATATCTCAATCTTGGAGGAACTCAAAATTAAAGATAGATTATCGTCGACTGTGCAACTACGAATCATCAAATACTTTGGACACATTGTTCGAAACCAGAACTCCATGGAACGACTCGTTGTCCAGGGACAAGTGGAAGGAAAGCGGCCCAGAGGTCGATCACCCACGCGTTGGACAGATTCAATAAAAGCTGCCACACAAACTACTAGTATAGTCCAGTGTTCCCGAAACGCTGAAGACCGCAACGAGTGGAGGCGCATCGCGAGGGCTATCCAAAGACACCATCATGAAACCACGACCACTCTGACAAGAGTGAACGACTGAGGAGGCTGGACATAGGCCTCCCAAAGAATGGGGGATAGTGCCGTAATCGCCACGCTTGGCAGGCGGGTTGGCGATCGCAGTGGATGTTGTTAATACTCGAAGGAGTGCTGCTGCCCACTCCTCCGGTTTTCCCTCAGTCGGCTCTTACGACTCCCATGGGTGGAGAGGGGTGGGACAATTTTAAAGCCGGTCCCACACGGATAAGGCGGTCAGTAGTGGCAATAGTTTTAATTTAATGCATTACAATTTTATAAAATTTAACTACCTTCAAGAAAAAATATAAATTATGTATTATCGATTAACTTTATTATCGAAATATTGTGATAAAAATATGTAGTACGCTACCAGAGTGAAGGTAGATGGCTAGATGCGTTACCTTTACTATATATATTTATATAATTATGAAACTGTGACAGAGCTTTAAAGTACAAATTTTTAGTAAAAGTGGAAAAAGAGAGCTTTACTGCGAGCAGGATTCGAACCCGCGTCCTATCCAATCCGGGGAAGTGTTCTGAACCTCTAAGCTATCGCTAATCTAGAGCTGTTCAAATATTATTGTATGAGAATAG
Source organism: Leucoma salicis (assembly GCA_948253155.1). Lineage (NCBI taxonomy): Eukaryota > Metazoa > Arthropoda > Insecta > Lepidoptera > Erebidae > Leucoma > Leucoma salicis. Next base: position 1,997,586 of record OX411809.1, read on the forward strand.
CCTTTTCATCTTTGGGCATCCTTATTTTAAATTAGTTTGTTCGCACATACACAAATAAATATAATAAATACGAAACGGTTTCTAATGAAACTGCTCTACATTAAATTTTAAAAACTAATGGTGTAATGTACATTACACCTAGCTGGAAACCTGAGAAGTAACCAAAAAGCGGCGGGGAGCCGCGGTAAATTATGCTGTATTTCAACGTTTTGATACATTTGAAAATAATATATGTTATTCTATTCAAAGAATACAAGGTGTAAGCACCCCATTATTTACCGCGTGTGTCATAAAAGGTAATGAAGGGAATTAAGCAATTATCACTATTACTGGTGATAGGATTATATAGCAGATGTAATCACTTATATCTGGTTGAGCAATTTGGTACCACCATTTGCAATGTGATAACCATGAAACACCTCGAAGTGTTTGTAGTAGAAGATAGCCGTTTATTGATTCTTTTTTCATTCATGTAATGAAATGGTAAGCAACGGCTTGGCAGTATTCCTAGTATTGCTAAGTCTATGAGTGGCGATTACCACTTACCATTAAGTGGGCAGTGGATCATTTGCCACCGAACACAATGATGGTTTTTCAACTCGATAACTTTGTTATGACAGTTTTACCTATTACTACTTGATTATCAGCGCAGTTAGTACAGCCTTATTTAGTTGTACCCGATTTCGTCAAGCAAATATGAACAGTAAATATTAATTTCAATATGCGAACCAAACGCATCGGCTATAAAGACGGCCCTTATTCACGAAGTTATTACGAATTTATTACAATGAACGCAATAACAAATTTATTATGACTGTAAAACTGGATTGATCAATAGGTGTATCGATTACGACAGCAATGAAAGTAGAATCGGTAGAAAACTCACGTTTAAATTAACTCGTCATAAATTTATCGATATCGATAATAAATTGTTGCATCTCAAGTATGGTGCGTAGACGTAGTAATTATCTTTGTTTAGTGATGTAACTTTGTTAAAATATATTTTATAATAGCTCTGATTTAGCGTCGCCAATTTTTAATGTGTTTTATTGATTATAAAGACAGATACAAAATTATTCTGTATGCATAGATACCATAAAAGGGAATGGTAATAGAAAAAATAGGTTAGAATAATATGCATAATATATAATATATTCTGCTGCTAGATGTTATTAAGACAGTCCTGGAGCTGAAGCCGTAAAAATTTACGTATGGGTTTATTTTGATACTCAAGTCACTGAGCAGTAAGAAAAAATTTTACTCAGACTCTATCCCAAAAATAAGTCGCCGGTAATGCACTAGTCTATACTATTATAAAGCTGTAATAGAGCTATGTCTGTACATTCGAGATATTTGAGAAAAAATGACTGTAATAGGCTATATAGGCGCGTCTAAACCCAAAACAATTTTTTTTAATTTTTTGTCTCTTTGTTCGTGCATCGCGCAAAAACTACTGAATGGGTTTTAATGCAACTTTTTTTATTTGGAAGGTCTTGAATATACTTAAAAACTGGTATACATTTTTAACCTGAGGTATATCCGAAAAATGCCCGCGGCTTCGCCGCAGCCAAAAGCTAGTAACATATAAAACTGCTTGCAGTAAGTGAACTTACGGTAATTTAGATGATATCTGGAAAGAATTAAGAATGGATTCTGAACTCATTAATAATATTTTGTGTGTGAAAATGTGCACAGGCATTATTCCAAGATTGTGTATGACCGTTGGTCACTGCGATAGCTCAGCGGTTTAGAGCACTTCCAATTGAAAGGGACGCAGGTTCAAATCCCGCCGACAAATTTCTTCCTTAAAGTAGCTGAGCGTGTCAAGTGGTAAAATACAGATCAAAATATTTTATGTATTCCACAGTATAGTTTCATAAATAGCTCAGAATTTGTTATTGCTTAAAAATAAAAGAGTCATGTCATTCTGTAATATCTTACTGCGAAACATTGCTACACTTCCCTGATCATTCGGCGATTAGTGAACGTATATAGTTTGGTCTTCTCAATCAACCTTACTTGCACAATAACATGGTATAAGACCTAGTTGTTAATTAGAACAAATCTCCGTACGGATTGATCGACTGGTTATATAACTAACAAAGGCTTTATCCATATATTGTACTTAGTTATTACTAACTGCCTTGAATATAGGTTGTTTTTTTTTATTGTTGTGGGTGATAATATACTATAAGGGTGGTAAACAAGCATACGAGGCACCTGATGGTAAGCGGTTACCATAGCCTATAGACGCTAGCAATACCAGAGGTATCACTCGCGCGTCGCCATCTCCAAGGAAAGGTATAGGAATAATAATAAGGACAGGATAGGAAGAATAACATATAATAATAATAATTTTTTTAGATATTTTTATATATATTTTAGCATTTGACATGCTTAGCACTATACATTAAACACAAAGTTAAAAATGTGAAATCGAAAATAACAGTCAGGAGCAGGATTTGAACCTGCATCTTCTGGATACCGTCCAGATGCTTTACCAATTCAGCCATCCTGACAATTGCTCCTGACTGCTAATTTCGATAACACATCATAACTTTTTTTTTTGTTAAGACGGGAAAAAATGTGCCTAACCGCACACCCCGTCGTTAGGAGCAACGAACAGGGTAGTGTGGGGCCCTCACCCACTAAAGAAACCCGCCGTGTGCCATCTCTCTGCCTTAATTGGCGGGCCACCGGAACTATATTACATTCCTTCAGTGGTATAACACATCATACCTAACGTCTTTGGCCATCTGTCGGAAGTATTTTCATACATTATACCGACCAGGTAAACTTAATTTTACAATTAAGATTTTACCTAATAATGACGCAAACCCTTTAAATATTTAGATATTTTTATATATATTTTTTTTAGCATTTGACATGCTTAGCACTATACATTAAACACAAAGTGAAAAATGTGAAATCGAATGTCCATGTGGTGACGGACTAAGAATACAAGTATCACCACCCCATTCTTTCCCACGGGTGTCGTATGAGGCGACTAAGGGAAGTAAGCAATTATCATCAATTGCATGACTGGTGGTAGGGCTGGGTACCAAGTGAGAGTACTCACTTGGTATCGGGGGCAGGTTGGTACCACCATCTCCCGTGTGACCGGCCATGACGCACATCGTTGCGTTTAGGCTGTAGCAGGAGATGGCCGTTTATTCTTTCATTTCATATCGGTGAAATAAAATGGTAAGCAGTGGTTTGACAATACTCTCGGTATAGTTGAGTCGATGAGCGACGGTTACCATTTACCATCAGATAGGCCGTGGCTCGTCTGCCTTGAGATGCAATAAAAAAAAATAAAGAGAGGATAGATATTGGGATTTGGGCCTCTGGCGCTCTTACTCACCATACGATACACAACGGTACGAGTAACTACCGTTGTTACAAATTCAAAAATAACTTTATTTCATAGGCCTATTATAAAAGCACTTAAAATCGTCAAAGTTACTTATTAATAACTAACACGAGCGCTTGAGGCAAGTACATCCACAATGTCACGATTGCACTCGCCACAAGCGGCCGGATTCCGTAGTAAGGCTTTTCATGTACACCCTGATCTTTTGTGACAGGGTGGTACTTCCCCGATCGAGCCGATCCATTTGTGCTGGGATAAGCATGGCTCTACCATTAGAAACTGTGTGTAATTTTAAACTATATAGTATGACAAAAATGCATACAGCCCACTTGATGGTAAGCGGTTACAGTAGCATAATCCTAGAAATACATGAGGGGTCACTAGCATTGCCGATCCCATGGTTATGAATTGAAGATAGAGCATGATAAAAAGGTAACGAGGAGACGAAGACGACGTTCCACAGAAAGGGGACAAGGTGGTCGATAAGAAAGATAATAGAGAAGATCTGAGGAGGCAGTTTGAGGTCTTATCTACCTGGTGGTAAGTAGTAACCGTCAAAGATCCACAAATACACTCAAGAGAGGTGTCAGACAGGATCAGGAATCTTCTCCTACAACACAAAGTGAATTGAATCCCAGCTGATTAATTGAAGAAGATCCTTACTTCAAAAAAGTAATTAATTATTTAAGATTGCCAGGTTACGACGCCGCTTACTACCACCATTATTATGGACCGTGACGAGCCAAGGTCTATTTTATTGCTAATCGCCATTAAAGGACCTGTGGGCCTAGCCAAGTTACTTAATATAATCGCTAAAGCTATAGAAAACTATTAAAATGTATGGGAATTTGACATCTTTAACGATCACGTGACTCAACTTTAGAGATCTCAGATTCCCATACATTTTAATAGTTTTCTATAGCGTCAGTGATTATAGAATGCAACTTGGCTAGGCTCCCTGGAAAGACTAAGCTCAAGAGAGTACCGTCTACTGCTTGCAGTGCCTTATATGCTTTACATAACATTGCACATATGCTGTTGATGAACAGGAAAATTTGAGGCTAAAAGACCCAGAGGCCGGAGCCCAAAACTGACCTCAAAACAGATCAATAAATCAACCAAGATTCTCCACCAGGCAGCTGAACTTACATAATAGTTATTGAAGAGCTGAGGCGGAGTCAGCTTCCTCAGCAATACGGAAGCATGGTTTTGAGCAGGCCACATCGTGTGCTAAGAACCGACAACCGTTGGGGAAGAATGTTATTGAGTGGCGACCACGTATAAGATGGTGCAACGTAGGGCAGCCTCAAGCAACGATCTGGTCAAATCTGTAGAAAGCCGTTTGATGGGAAGGCCTACGTTCAGCAGTGGACGTCAACAGAATGAATTGATGATGGAGATTGTCGGTGTCGTAATGGACTAAGAATACGAATGTCACTGCCCCATTCTTTTTGGCGGGTGTCGTACGAGGCGACTAAGGCAAATATCGACCATTGCATTATTGGTGGTAGGGATGGGTACCAAGTTAGAGCAATCACTTGTACGCATAACGGTGAGTTTTGACTTAGGCAGTAAATAGTCCTTTATTCTTTAATTTCATATCTACGGAATGAAATGGTGTGCAATGGCTTCATAATACTCTCTCTATATGGTTGAATCTATGAGTGACGGCCACCATTTACCATGTGGTGGTCCGTGGCTCGTCTGCCACCATAAGCAATAAAGTGGATATTTATACAATCACCAGATTCTGCCTAGGATTTTGTCCGCGTTCGTAGACTTCCATCAGAATAAAAATACGTCACTCTCATTAATTATCAATATTAAAAAAAACACAGAAACAGTCTATTATTCCTGGAAGAAAGAGTAGCATAATATCCTTTTCTGGGCTCTAGACTATAAATATGCAAGATTGAGCGGTTCAGTAGTTACATCGTGACATTACATACACATAAAATAAACAAAAAAATGCACTTTCGCAATTATAATTATTAAGTAAGGAGGTTTTAAGCCACCATACTATAGGCAACGTATACTTTTTGCCAACTTTGTACTATAAAAAGGAGAATGTATAACTCAACTAAAACATGAGCGATACAAACAAATCTAGGGGTCTTTTTGAACACGATCATACTATTAAATCAAATTCCCTAAGGCTTCAACCAGATCCCTGCAAAGATATGACAAACGTAAACATACAGGGTGTGCGTACCTGATCCCAAAATTCACATACAAAGTTATGGAATTAGTCATAAAATGGATTCGTGACTCAAATATCTAACCTATGCAATGTACACGAAATTTTATTTACATATATACATAAGTATATTTTTTAATAGTCCACTCTATTCGTTTCAAAATAAAGTTGAAGTTTCAATGACGCTGTTGTAGCTGTTATGATGTTTTGTGTGATCGGATAATAAACGATGCCAGTTGACATTCGATAGAGGGCGTCGTGTGACGTCATTAAATCAGTACGGCAACAAAATTTAAGGCTTAAAGGGGCTTACGGTGTGTATGTAGTGTGTACGTTTATACTATCACCATTTGACTGTTAGGGGGGTTCATGGCAATTGTTGTTTGCTAGAAGTAAGAAAGAAAAAAGAATATTCTTTGAATTTTAAAAGGAAAATTAGATTTTTAACTTGATTTCTTATAAATAGCTGAAAAAATGTTATTAAAAAGTATGTTGCTATTTTTGCAATAGGTACTCGTATGTATTTTAGGCACTTGACAATATGCTCGGATATTATAATTTCACATTTTCACATTTTATAATCTACAAAAGTACTTATCTAAACAGTGTTAAGAAAGTCTTATATCATCTTGTAAACGAAAACCGAATTGAAGTACTTTACTGCAATTTCGCAAATTTGATTTAAAAAATTTCATAAATTATATCAACTTTAAAGAACACAATTATTATAAGCGTAGGAGGCAAATTATGTTTTTTTTTACTGATAGACACATATTTCTTTGAAAAAGGGAAGCATTGCTAATTTGATTACCGGTTCAAACGGCCGTCATGCGCAACGCTCCTTTGATCGGCAAAAATACAGATATGTGGTGTGCCCTGCCTTATTTGTGGTACAATTTATACGTAGCAGCGATTTATAATTAGACATATTATAAAAAAAAAACTCTATACGCGCATCGTTATTAGAATAATTATAATCAACCTTGACGTTTTGGCTAAGTTGGACCAGCGGTGGTCACGAGAGAATTTCGACTGATTATTTTAAAGAATACGTAATTATATACCATAATTATAAACATATTTTACGTAATCATGAAAAACTAAAAAGTTTGTGGGACAAATCCAAATAATTGTCACTGTCTTTCCACAATAACTATCGAGAGTTAAAAGTACGGTACATAAGGTTGTAGTAGAACATAGGTATCAGGTATCTAATATATTATTTTATATGTATAAATAGGTACTTATATTTATTACATAAGTAAGTAGGTACTTATGTTGTTAAAATCTGTTCAAAATTCTATTGTAAAAGATTTTATCATTATTTAGCATCAGATTTATTAGGTATTATTTGGCTATAGTTACATAAAGCTGAGTCACTAGTTCCAAAATAAAATGACTTGCAGAATAATATTATATGCCTTTTCTAGTAGCATCTCACGTACAGGCGGTAGCGTATAAAGCTCGCTTGCGCTCATGAATTGGGTTAGCAATGAATAGTGCCCGGGGCATATCGTTCCCCGCTTTAGCTAATGAGATGTCAGTACAATCATTTGTGCTTTATCCTTACGCCGATGAGGTTTTTGGCCTTTAATTTCGCTCGCCTTTAATACAACCTTTAATTAATTTAAGACGCACACTGCTTAATACATACTAATGTAGAGTAAATTATAGAAAAATTACATTTATATAGCAGCAACCAATGGCTCACCACAGCTTGGAACCAATCGTCAGTCTACGTACGGGTCGACTCACACTACATCACCTGTTTCGTGGTAGCCATGTCCAGAACCTTTCTTCCCTAAAAGTCGTCCGTTCGTCGAGCACGTCCTACCAGTTTTGACCACTTGAGTTTAAAGCTGAGTTACTATAAGAATAAGTATTCCTCTCCATTTAGCTTCAATGTAAATAACAAAACGGACAATCTTATTATAAAATTACTATAATTTATTACTTAAGTTACTTAATTGTAACTAGAGATGTGTACAACATTTACTTTTAGTTCGCTTACCTAACTTGCTCGCCTTGATAGCATGCGATCACAGCGCTCTCTAAAAAAAAAACCTAACCATCAATTGCCTCAGATCCCGTCTCGTTATTTGATTATTTCAAAATATTTTAATAATTTTCGCATGTGTAGGTGTGTGCTGTAGTGTGGTCCGTCAGTACACGCGGAGAGATGGCGCACGGCGGTTTATTTTAGTGGGTGAGTTCATCATGGCTGGTTATCTGCCAGGTTTCGAGTTTTCTTACCTCATTTACTTTAGGATATTTATTTCTATAACACCCTTTTAATAATAGTTTTTGTCATATTATTTTATGTATGGACATAATTGTAGACTTATGTAGGTATAATTAGTAATAGTTATATGTGTATATATTTATATTTACTAGCTAATCCCGCGAACTTCGTACCACCATATTTTATTTTCGTAAATATTTTGCAATTGATTAATAAAAAATACTCATTTAAAAAAACGTGAAAATCGGTGAGATAGTGTCGGAGTTCATCGTGAGCAACAACGTGATACGAGAATTATATATATTACTAGCATTTGCCAGCGGCTTCGCCGCAGCCAACAGCTAGTTTTTCGGTTATATCTCAGGTTCCCGATATAGTAGCGGGATAAAATGTCTATCAGTTTTTAAGTCAGATCAAGGCCTTTCAAATAAAAGAAGATGTATCAAAATCCATCAAGTAGTTATTTTAAATAAATTCTAAAAAAAATCTTGTTTAAATAATTTTCTAGATTTTCGGTTATGTCTCAGGTTCCCGATATAGTAGCGAGATAAAATGTATACCAGTTTTTAAGTCTTATCAAGGCTTTTCGAATAAAAAAAGTTGCATCAAAATCCGTTCAGTAGTTTTTGTGTGATGCGCGAACAAACAAACAGACAAACACAAAAATTCTAAAAAAAAATGTTTTGTGCTTAGACATGCCTATATAGCCTATTACAGTATTTTTTTCTCAAATATCTTAAATGTACAGACACAGCTCTGTTACAGCTTTATAATAGTATGGATAAAAGATACTTACCTATATTATTGTCATTTTTTATATAAATCAACTACCTTTTAAATCTCTGCTGCGCCGCGCTGGTAGACTGTAAGATAATTCCTAAGACAATAAGCACTCCTGCTATCTTATTTATTATTTTTGAAGATTTTAATAAATAAATCAAATTAATAAGTATATATAGTTTATCTATGTAGTTAATTTTCGTTAGTTTCTGCATCTAAATAAATGATTATACACCAACATACGATAATTAATTAAAAAATGTGCACAAATCAATTTCAATTGTTAAAAAACTGTCCCTTTTAGCAAGCCTTTGATCTCCAAAACGTATTGTGGGCAATACTCGAGTGCCCACACAAATTAACGAGCTTTATTGAACGTGACAAGTCAGAGCCACGCGCGGGAACATCGCCCCGGGACGAAGCGAGCGCTGCGAGAGAAGTGGCATGGGACGGGACTCCGCGACTATTTTAGTAGTATCAGATGGTTTTACTTGTTTGTACACAAAAAGCATTCATTTCTGTAAAGAACTCCTAAATTGTACTAAATGTAGTTATAAGATAGATTTTTGATGTGAAAACATCTTTAGGCGTGTTGAGCACTTTTTGGGTGAAGAAATATAATGGAACTCGCGTCATCGTCACCGGACGCTCCGATCTTCTTTAGGCAACTTAAGTAGTTTTTGGGTGAACAAAAATCATGGAACCGCGTCATCGTCACCGAATGCTCCAATAGAAGTGAAAACTAAGTAACTTGTGAATAGCATCATCGAGCTATTAGATTATTATTTTTGAATTATTTTTGGTTTGTAAATAAGAAGTGTTAATGAAAAATTAATTGGTCAATTCACAAGTTACTTAGTTTTCACTTCTATCGGCAGTCTCCAAAGACTGCCCCGTATGTTTTTTTTGTTAAGGCGAGACAAAACCTAACCACACACCCCGTTGTTCAGAATAACGAACAGGCTAGTGTGGAAGCTCTCACTTATTAAATAAACCCAACGTGTACACCCTCTCCACCAGTACTGGCATTAGAAGACAACTTCAGTGGTGTTTTAAGATATACTGTAGTAAAGGATGAATAGTCCTATTCTGTAGGTGATTAAACACAAAATGAAAAAAGTGAAATCGAAAATAACAGTCACGAGCAGGATTTGAACCTGCATCTCCTGGATACCGTCCAGATGCTTTGCCGATTCCGCCTCACAGAAGTACCGTACTCCTATCGCTGTGTTACGTATAATGAGTGAGAGCGCCGGAGGCCCGAACCCTATCCTCTCCTAATTATTCTTCCTATCTTCTCCTTATTATACTTCCTCCCCACCTCCTATCCCTTTCCTTGGAGATGGCGATGCGCGAGTGATGCCTCTGGTATTGCTAGCATCCATAGGCTGCGGCTACCGCTAGCCATCAGGCTACAAATCATCAAAGCTACTACACCGTTGCCGAAGTGAAGATCACTATATAGGTATTTCATTTGTCTTAATCACTGCGACATCCGTGCAAGAAATCTAAACAAAGAAATTCGGCGGGACAAATATTTGTGTAAACTTCAATCAATGATGACTTGTATGTTTGTGCTATTATTTGTAGCACAAAGATTATTGCAGGTGTGGAGTGAAACCTGTATTGAGAAAAATCTGAAGAAACTTCCTCGGTTACATTTTAGGTCACAAAACTGTACGAACTACATAAAATGTTCTGATCAATAAGCTTTTTAAATACCAATTTTTGTTTAATACTTCACGGCGTTATTTTTATAAGTATATCTTTAAGCACTTGACATGCTTGGCGATCTACCAGGAAACAAACTGCGTAAATGAAATGGTAAATATTAGCCATGAGCGGGGACCGAACCAGCGCCCTCTGAATACCGTTCTGAGGGCGTGGGTTCGATATTTTTTGTTCTGATACTTTATAGTAGTTTATAGCATGAGTTTTTTTTGTTAAGGCGAGAAAACATTTACCTAACCGCACACCCCGTCGTTCGGGGCAACGACAAAATAAACCCGCCCTGTGCCGTCTCTCCGCCTATGTTGGCGGGCCATTGTAACTATGTTGCATTACTTCAGCAGGCTTTATAGCATGCCTAGCGAAACTGAAGTGTTAGACATCCAAAAATAGTTATACATCCTTTAATTTCGGAACTATTTAAGTATAATTAACAAATTAATAAACAAATTATGAAACAATTAAAACGGTTTCGTAATAGGACCTCCTTCACCTGGTGTTTATAAAGAAAAATATTATAGAATAAATGATTAGAATTTAGGCTAAAGACACGTTACAAAGAAATAAAATAAAAGATACAAAGTAAAATAATTACCCGTACCGCCCGAGGATAAAGGTAAACTCACCATCCGTACGAGTTTGTTAAAAGATTTGCTTTTTATTCAATTAGTCATTTTAATGCGAGCAGAATGGGATGGTCTAGGTATCTGCTCTGATGCGGACAGCTCCTTTGAAATGATAAAACATCGGTAATTGGAGTTTTGTTTATATTTCTTTTGTATAATATTGGATTATACATTTATGTTGCAAGACAAAAGTACTTACCTATAGTGGTAGATTTTCTCATAAAAATATAAATGACGTGTTACCGTTCGGTGAAGAAAGCTACTTTAATAATAATAATCGTAATGTTATTCTATTAAATTCGTAATTAAATATGCAACGATAACTTAGTAGTAAAACCAAGGACTGCAAACACAGTGGTATCGAGTTTGATCCTCAGGCCAAGCTCCAGATCTCGTAAGCCACTTTTCGAGATTTATCGAAATTATGTGTATTTGTTTACAATTTATCACTGCTTGGTGAAGGAAAACATCATGATGGATGCCTGAGAGATGTTCTCAATAGCTTGTGAAGTTTGCCAACTCGCACTGGGCAAGCGTGGTGGACTATGGTCTAATCCCTCTCACCATGAAAGGAGACCCGATAATGGGACAGAAAAAAGGGTTTAAAAGAAATGTTAATTTTCCAAAACTAACTTATAATTAGATTCTATCAAGTGCTTGCTGGTGCCAGACCGTGTCTAGCCTGCAAGTAAAAAAAACTAAGGGAAGTAAGCAATTATCATCCATTGCATGACTGGTGGTAGGGCTGGGTATCAAGTGGGAGTACTCACTTGGTATCGAGCCCGAGCGGGTTGGTACCACTACCTCCCGTGTGACCGGCCATAAAGCTCATCGTTGCGTTTGGGCTGTAGCAGGAGATAGCCGTTTATATTTCATTTCATATCTGTGAAATGAATTGGTGAGCAGCGTGTTGACAATACTCTCGGTATAGTCGAGTCTATGGGCTTTACCAAAACAAACTTATAATTAGATTCTACCAAGTGATTGCTTGTGACAGAGCGTGTAGAGCCAGCATATAGCATTATGCCCTCTTACCATGAGTATATATATAGATACTCATGCTTAGTGGTGGGGCAATCACTAAAGTGAATACCTATACGTCCACCGAGTACGGGACGTTGGGTTTTTAGTGTGTGATAGCTTGTTTTGCCCACCTAAAGAAAAGTAGTGGGGCAATCCATTAAGGATTGTGATTTATTATGACGAGCCTCGTGGTGTACTCAGTAGTGTAACCGACTTCCGTGCATGAGGTCGTGGGTTCGATTCCCACTCACGACAATTATTTGTGTGATGAACACAGATAGGTATTTGTACTGCGTCTGTACCCATAGTACAAGCGTTAAGCTTAGTTTGGGACTAGAGGACGTTGTGTGAAATGTCCGTGAATAGGTATTTATTATTAAACATTTTACTCCCTCACAGTTATCTGAAGCAATGGTTTAGTATGAAGTACGAGTAACTTATCTATGATGTTTTTTTATTGCTTATGATGGCAGACAAGCCCTGATGGTAAGTGGTAACCGTTGCTTATGAACTCAACTATATGGAAAGTATCGTCAAGCCACTGCGCACCATTTGATTCAAGTATGAAAAATGAAAGAATAAACGGCTATCTTCTGCTACAGCCAAAACACACTAACGTGCTTCATGACCGGTCACTCAGGAGACGGTGGTACCGACCCGTTCAGACCCGATAGCTGATGAGTACTCCAATTTGGTACCTAGCCCTACCACTAGTAATGCAAAGGGTGATAATTGCTTACTTCCCTTAGTCGCCTCATACGACACCCGCGGGAATGGATGGGGTGGTGACACTTGTATTCTTAGTCCGTTACCACACAGACAGAATTCTAATAAAGTTATGGGCACTATAACGACATTCTGACATTTTTTGAAATCCTTTTGCTGTCTCACTAATGGGCACGGGTCTCCTTTCACAGTTTTAAAATTTAGGCCGTGGTCCACGTGGCACGCTGGCCCAGTACGTGTTGGCAGACTTCAATAGCGCCTGAAAAAAATTCTCAGTACAAAAGCCCAAAATATTTAGATATTTTTATATATATTTTTAGCATTTGACATGCTTAGCACTATACATTAAACACAAAGTGAAAAATTTGAAATCGAAAATAACAGTCCTGCTCGTGACTGTTATTTTTTCCCCGCGCGTACAAAAAATCTCTTTTTCCTTATTCAATTTGGACTTTAAAAAGTGGCGGAGCATGTCAAATGCTAAAAAATATAGATCAAAAAGTTTAAAAAATCGCGCCATGTAATAGTATGATTTTTAATTGCAAAATGAAACTTACTATATTGTGATCTATATTTTAGCACTTGACATGCTCAGCTACTCTTAAAGTACAAATTATAATTTGTGAATAAGGAAAAAGAGTACAGGCGGGAAGGGGGCGTTAAGACAAATGTGATAAGGAGATTGGGTATGTCTAAAAGATAGTACTGTAGCTCAGTAGATTAGAGCACTTCCCGGATATTTTCGACATTTTTCACTTTGTGTTTAAAGCCAAAAATATATTAGAAAACGCGTCTTTTCCAATCCGGGGAAGTGCTCTAAGCCACTGAGCTATCGTACAGATCTATCGATCATCCTAATCTCCTTATCACGTTTGTCTTTACGACCATCTATCGGAATGCATTTACATGCATTAAACCAATATAGTAAGTACAAATTATAATTTGTGAATAAGGAAAAAGAGTATTTTAGTACAGGCGGGAAACGAACCTGCGTCCCTTCCTATCCGGGGAAGTGCTCTAATCCACTGAACTACAGTACTATCTTTTAGACATACCCAATCTCCTTATCACATTTGTCTTAACGACCAACGCCCTCTATCGGAACGCATTTACATGCATTAATCCAATATAGTAAGTTTAATTTTGCAATTAAAATTCATACTATTTGAAGGCGTGATTTTTTTAAACATTATGATCTATATTTTAGCACTTGAGATGCTCAGCTACTCTTAAAGTACAAATTATAATTTGTGAATAAGGAAAAAGAGTATTTTAGTACAGGCGGGAAATGAACCTGCGTCCCTTCCTATCCGGGGAAGTGCTCTAATCTACTGAGCTACAGTACTATCTTTTAGACATACCCAATCTCCTTATCACATTTGTCTTAACGCCCCCTTCCCGCCTGTACTCTTTTTCCTTATTCACAAATTATAATTTGTACTTTAAGAGTAGCTGAGCATGTCAAGTGCTAAAATATAGATCACAATATAGTAAGTTTAATTTTGCAATTAAAATTCATACTATTTCATGGCGCGATTTTTTAAACTTTTTGATCTATATTTTTTAGCATTTGACATGCTCCGCCACTTTTTAAAGTCCAAATTGAATAAGGAAAAAGAGATTTTTTGTACGCGCGGGGAAAAAAAAAACAAGAATCTCTTTTTCCTAATTCAAATAATTTGTACTTTAAAAAGTGGCGGAGCATGTCAAATGCTAAAAAATATACTCGTAGATCAAAAACCAGACCGGCTATTATATATTGTATCTTAATACAATTATTCTTGTTCTCTTTCTGAAGATACGTGCCTTAGTAGGACAAGGTGAAGGTTTATGAATAAAAAAATGGTTTACGTTACTCATTCATGTGATTCCTTTATTCCTCGGGTTAAAAATAAATACCATGAGAACGTTTGCACAATGCATTGTGATCTTCAATTAGACCATAAACATCTTAAAGAATAGTCTCAACCTAAATACACAGATGGTTAAGTAATTTAAGTAGCGGTTTCCCGTGTGTTGTGTTCGGTTCCCACAAAGACTAATGTCTATATGATAATAATTTTGACCACCGTATTCGTAAATAGGACAACATAAAATAAGACTGTTTAAAATAATAACATGGATTGTGTATATTTCGTAAACAATTTGTTTTTAAAAGGTATGCCTACGGGCAGTGCCGTAACTAGGGCGGTGCCAGCGGTGCCCAGGCACAGGGCAAATACCCGTTCTTTGTTTTTAAAGGCGGGAATAAATGTTCCTAACCGCACACCCCACCGTTTGGGGCAACGAACAGGGTAGTGTGGGGCCTTCACCAACAGTTGTCGGTTCGTCAAACGATTACTACACCAGCGTGCTGACCCAGTGAGCTGTTCTGCTACGGATTTACATTTATTGCTCTTGATAGCAGACGATCCACAACCCACCTGATGGTAAGTGGTAACCGTCGCTCATGGACTCAACTATATTGAAAGTGTATATTATTTCTTAGATTTGAAATGAAAGAATAAATGACTATCTTCTGCTACAACCAAAACACACTGACGTGCTTCATACAGGAGACGGTGGTATCGACCCGTTCGGACCCAATAGCAAGTGAGTACTCTCACTTAGTACCCAGCCCTACCACCAGTAATGCATTGGGTGATAATTGCTTACTTCCCTTAGTCACCTTATATGACACCCGCAGGAAAGGATGGGGTGGTGACACTTGTATTCTTAGTCCGTCACCACACGATTCGATAGATTTTGAGCATTGCCTCCACGCTGATAGACTTTGAATTTACTATGAGGCCAAAATTAAGGCTCTAAGCTTTACCTATATTACGTTTCTCAAATGTATCGAATTTATTGTAAACCTTAATATAGAGTTATATAGACGATATGTTGGCACCGAACTATAAACGTGAGACGAATGATCTTACAACCGCAGATGTTGGTCTGGCAATGTTATCTAATTACTTCTTACATACGTTGAATTCTAATTTCAAATAATATTCTAATGAAATATTCTAGGGAAACTTCGGTATGATTTTAAGCTTTTCCTAGATTCCTAGAATATATACTAAACTCGAAAGGTATATCAGATGTTATACCATCTATACCTACACCATCTATCAGATCTGTACGCGAATTATTAATATTTTTTTTTTTAGGCGGAAAGTGTTCCTAACCGCACTTAAAGATAAACACCCTGCACTAAGGAATAATCCTTGTATCGCGAAAGACTTTATAAACATATAATTTCATGGACATAAAGTACACGGACTCAGAACAACCATTTGTGGATCACACAAAGAGTTCACCTGTGTTGAAATCGAACCCACAACACTCGGACGGGGGCCGGTATCTAAACCACGTCGCTATGCATATATTTTATGTGCAGTCTATTATTCCAATTAGGTACGCTTTATTACAATTAATTTAACATTTTGATCTATATTTTAGCACTTGACATGCTCCGCTACTCTTAAAGTACAAATCATAATTTGTGAATAAGGAAAAAGAGTATTTGAGCCGTGTGGCGGCTTTAGAATTGTCCCACCCCTCTCTACCCCCACGGGAGTCGTAAGAGCCGACTGAGGGAATACCGGGGGAGTGGGCAGCAGCATTCCCTCGAGTATTAACAACATCTACTGCGATCACCAACCCGCCTGCCATGCGTGGCGATTACGGCATTATCCCCTATGACGGGACGGCTCGTTGTGGCGTTCTCTTGGGGAGGCCTATGTCCAGCAGTGGACGTTAAAAGGCTGATGGATGGATGAATGAGTGAATATTTATTCACAGGCTATACCTACTCTTATATATTTTTTTGAAATATGCATAAAATCTTTAAAAGTCAAGAGGTGTGTGCCGTACAAGGTCTGGACTTTTAACTAGGGATTAAAATCGACACCTAACACTATCTTTTTCTGTTTATTTATATGATACTAGCTGACCCGGCAAACTTCGTACTGCCATATATTTTTTCATTAATGAATATTGCAATTATAATTTGCGATATGAAGTATCGTGTCTCTTAAGTTAGAAAAAATACACGTTTAAAAAAATTAAAGTTAAAATCGGTTCAGTAGTTTCGGAGTTAATCCCGGACAAACATCGTGACACTTATAATTTGAGATATAAAGTATCCTATCTCTTACGTTGGAACAAAACACACATTTAAAAAAAATAAAAGTTAAAATCGGTTCAGTAGTTTCGGAGTTAATCCCGGACAAACATCGTGACTCTTATAATTTGAGATATAAAGTATCCTATCTCTTAAGTTGGAACAAAACACCCATTTAAAAAAAATAAAAGTTAAAATCGGTTCCGTAGTTTCGGAGTTCATCCTGGACAAACACCGTGATACTGGAATTATATATAATAGATATCCTAATTATTTTTGTAAAGAAAATAAATATTATTAATCGAGAAATATATAAATATTTGCGACAATGCGCCTGTAGATTATAATTTAAAAATTCAAAGTGTATCAATTTGCCTGATCAACTCCTAAATGTAATCCCTACCCGAACAGAATCCACATTCTTATTCGCTGTATATTGCAACCGAAGCGTTCTACAATACACGTCTCCAAAATGCAAGGCAGCAAAACGGGGCCCAACTTAATTTAGTGACCGATAATTAAACCCTCCCGGGGTCCCTCCCTGCCCTCTCCACGATGGCCGAACGTGCTGAGTTGAGTATTTTTGTGTTATAAGAGCTGGAGGAGACTACAGATTGGGTCTTACATTATGTGATTTGTAAAAATATAGTAAAGAGTTTATAATGCGTATTTATAGTTTAAGAGAAATTACTTGGAACGGCCGTATCTATAGACAATTAATAGCGGATACTTGAGTTAAAGTAATTAAAATCTAAAATGTAATGTATATTAGAAAGTTATATTAGTAATTGTTGTAAATCTATCACGCTATTTAAATGTTAAACATATCGACAGTTTTTAAAAAATATATCCATACCTACTACCTGAAAACTCGTCTAAGACTAAAGAATATATTAATCCATGCTACCAAAACTAACTTCGTTAAAGACTGCGGGTCATCCATTAATCACGTAAAGTATTTAGCAACTTATTTAAATAATAAAATTTGTTGATGCACGGTTTTAAACCACCCTCCACCTTGCCTAAAATCACGTGTATTAATCTTCAACATTTTCACATTATTATCTTTAAATACATAAGTATAAAAATAAATATAAATATTCGGACATTTCGCACAACGTTCTCTGGTTCCAAACTAAACGTAAAGCTTGTTCTATTGGTACCAGATTACGGATATATTACCTTTTTTTTGTAAATACATACATATAATAGATAGAAAACACCCAGATTCAGTACAAATATTTGTTCATCACACAAATATTTGTCCTGAGTGGGAATCTAACCTACGACTTCGTGCACAGAAGTCGGTAACACTACCATTTACGCCACGAAGCCCGCCAAATATGAAAAAAATACATAGAGATATCTCGCTATGCCCTCGCCCCTTATATTTCGTGTTTTTTCTTAACACATACTCCTCCCTTTTGAGCCTCACGTAATTAATGGACGATCCCCTATACCTTTCCTTCGCTCTATCTACCAGCGTGTCTGGATGAATATTTCTGCTGAGGGGTTTCCCTAGCGATAGCATACGAGCGTGTTTTTCTTTAAACGAGGTTTGAAAATCCAGTTCGACACCGTTGTTAAAAAAAAACATGCTTAAGAAGAGTACGTGGGCTCTTTTTAATACTCCATTCTCAAACTGTGTATTAACGTTAAAATATAACTGACAGTTTGTTGTATTTATTTCAACTCTAAAACCTCGACTGACAAACGTTTCATAAAAAGGGGACAATTTACGCCAATTCACTCACACTGGACGTCTGTTACACCGTTACATAATAGTTTTACACTGATAGTTTAAGTATCGTACGGAATGCTGTGGGTTTGATTTCTGTTTTGCAATATCCGTCTGAATTATTACTAGTAGTATTTACGCTTTCATGTCGTAACTACTGAACTAATAATCATGAAATTTTGCATACGGTCTGGAGCCCAGAAAAATATATACCTACATTTTATCGTGGAAATTTCTGTGGGTTAGTTATTTTTGCATAGAGATAAGTGACATAATTATTGAAGTCTACGCGGGTGAAATCGCGGCCAGCATCTAGTTTGTTATATTAGTAAAGAGTAACTTTAAAGTGAATTATTGCAATAAACGCCTTTCTCCAAATCGGTAACTGTTTCGTCACTGCAATCTTATTTAAGACAGTATCAAACATACCAAGGACAAACAGTTTTACCATTCTGTAGAAGATAAAATCGCTCTTAAAATAATACAATTCACTATTGCCAAACACTCAAGATCCATCAAGCACCGGTTCCAGTGGTCTGCGAGTAAAGGCATACGGTAGGTTTGTTTGGTAGGTGAGGGCCCATCACTATCCTATTTGTTGCCCCGAACGACACAGTTAAGTACATTTTTCCCGCCTTAACAAAAAAAAAGGATCCATTAAGCAGGTCAGTCACAATTTGAGACATGTAAGGGATCTGCTCGTTCAGATAGTGGTTTTGATACTAATCCCACTTACCAGATATTGTGGGTTCGGTTCCCACACAAAACACGTTCTTGTGTGATCCACAAAACAACGATTTTTTTACGTTATTTTCAGACTGTCTTTTCGTTAGCGTGCGCTTAAAATTACTGAGCGGATTTTCAATGAACTTTCTACATAATAATATAGATATACAGCTTGATTTGGCGAATATTCGATTCAGTTAAGAATTTTTTAATCTTTATTTAAATATTTATACAAAAATATTAAATTGACGTCTCGGTTTTTGATGTCTAAATAATAGGTTTTTACTATACCTATATAAAAATATATACAACACTTGTAACAAAAATAAAATTAATTTTAACATTTTTCTCATTTAACTCGCAAATAAATGCTTTTGAATTTGAATTTGACACTTGTAACAAAAATAAAATTAATTTTAACATTTTTCTCTGTCTGACTCTTTATTCCGGCTAATCTCAAAAACGGCTGAATCAATTTGGACCTTTACTGGCTGAGAGGCTTTCGTTACAAGGAGGAACTTAGTTCTACTTCTTTTTTGAAAAAAATAATTCATTCTGCACAGAAATAAGGCGCATGCGGACTAGTATTAATAAAAAAAACATCGGTTTACGCATTTGAAGTCGTGAGCGCAAGTTGTTGCTAAATATTAAAAATGAACTATAAAGAACAAATTATTTGCGAAGAGAACTTTAGTGCGAGCGGGAATCGAACGTGCGTCGCTTGTAATCCGGGGAAGTGCTCCAACCGCTAAGCATTAGAAAGATTAGAGATTATAGCTTAAAGTAGCTGAGTTTCTTTTGTTTTGTTTTCTCTGCCTACCCTGCAAGGGAAATGGCGTGATGATAAGTTAGTTAGTAGCTGAGTATGTCAAGTGCTAAAAACACAGATCAACAAAATAATAAACTATTTTACAGCAACCATATATTTTTGAATTCACCATCTACAATCAGTTTTAATTTGGGTTCTGTTACGAGAAGGCAAGCTTTGCAAGGAAATAATTATAGTAATCCTTATATGGATTATTTTGATCTGACTTGGAGCAATCTCACTTTTATTACGAATTTAGATGATGTAACTTAATTGACTAACAAATTTGCAATTATTGTTTTGGTCGGTAATAATCTTGCTACGGTTGCCGTGTGGGGCCTGCTTTAGAATTGTCCCACCCCTTTCCACCCATGGGAGTCGTAAGAGCCGACTGAGGGAATACCGGGGGAGTGGACAGCAGCACTCCTTCAAGTATTAACAACATCCACTGCGATCGCCAACCCGCCTGCCAAGCGTGGCGATTACGGCACTATCCCCCATTCTTGGGGAGGCCTATGTCCAGCAGTGGACGTTAAAAGGCTGATGGATGGATGGATGGATGATGTCTGTGAAATGAAATTGTGGGCAGCAGCTTGACAATACTCTCGGTATAGTTGAGTCAATGAGCGACGGTTACCATTTACCATCAGATGGGCCGTGGCTCGTCTGCCACTACAAGCCGTAAACAAAAATAATAAAAAAGATAACAAGAACATTTTCTTAAGAAATATTCAAATTTAAAATGTTCTAATTTTAATTTTTTACACAGTTTGTGGCAGTTATAATAAATATTATAATAAATCATGAAAATTCGACAGATTTTGACTGATGAGTCAAATTGCGTTACAACATTTATCAACACACCTGTAGTGCTCGTTCATAATTTGGACAGTTATTTAGATTAACGAATAACCTAGATATGAACGCTTTAGAAGCAATCTAAGTAGGAGTTTTGGCGGGAATATGAAAAAAACATGTAGATCTAAAACTTGTGTTATTTCCAGTATTATTATTTATGCATCACCCACATCGTACCCAGCCCTACCACCAGTCATGAATCTTAAGGAATAAAACTATATTTTTTGCACTGTGTGTGCCCAGATTCTTTGTTTTATTTTTTTCTTTAGGAATAGTTAGGTTAGAGATATAACAATAAGAAACTATACATCAAAGACGTTTCCATCATGCTTGCTGATATTTACAAGGAAGGAGTATTCCCGTGACCATAGAGGAAATAAAATATCTGAAACATCGTGATAACAGACAATAAATTAAACACGATAAGTAGTTATTTCACAAAATATTTCTCTCAATTACAAATCGAATCCAGATCACTTTACATAGATGGTAATCCATTAAACTACAAACAACACTATCAATGTTGTTCATACATTTTAAAACATCAGGCAAATATATAATTGACGCAACCATAGTGCTTTATGAGGTGCTTCTATAGAATCACCTGGATAACGGCTGATTGTACATCACCGGTGTTTATTTCTTTCACACTCATATATCTTCAGAACGTCAAAACATTCGGGAGTTTCGGCAATAGAACGTAACTTTGAACGTCTATTAATATTTTAGATGCAGCAAAACTGTAACTAATCATGAATACTTTTTTTATAATCGTGAAGCCTTGCCTGTATGAATGGGCCGGCTTGATGGACTGATGATGAATGATGCTTGGGACGTACCATCCTTTAGCAGGAGATCGGCGTGAAACAGCGGCATATATCCCTACTGTTGTGTTTCTTAGAGTGACTTGACGGGCCTCGTGGCGTAGTCGGTAGTGTAACCGACATCCGTGCACGAGGTCATGGGTTCGATTCCCACTCAGGACAATTATTTGTGTGATGAACACAGATATTTGTGCTGCGTCTGGGTGTTTGCTATCTATTATATGTATGTTATTACAAAAAAAAACTAGACGTCGCGAGACGTCTATCAGATGTGAAAACATCGAAATTATTTTGTAGAAATAAAATGATCATAACTTGACAAAGTACTCCTTAAGACTAATCAAACGAGTATAAACTCGATGGGTTTGGGTCGTTTCATTACAGAGTTACTGAGGCCACCTTGCAGCTCCATCATCAGACCCTGGATACCATCTGGAGACAAAATACTCAGATTAATACTCATATTATTAATATTATAGATATATATTATTTTAAACTGCAAGAGTGCAAACAAGGTTATGATCTCTCTAATAGTAAGTTATCATCGGCAATGCTGGTCAAATCCGGATTGCTTTATCATCTGGCTACTGACTTCAAATGGCATCGAGAAAAGCTCGCATTTTATAAAAGCTTCTAGACAAAGTATTTCTTTTTTATACGGATGGTACAAATTTACACACTATGGACACGTAAGCGCAGTTTACTTTGGTCTCATCATAAAGCAGAGGTTATAAAAGGCAGAAATGTTTACGTTGTGTTGTCCGACTCTTGAGTGAATTTAAATTGATTTTAGGCATTTCCGAATTGTAAATCTACACGAAATGGGGCAGGTATTTTAAAGTATTTTTTTGAATACAGTGTCAATATCTCTATCAAAGTATTATTTGGACATAATATATTTAAACATAGAGGACAATTAATCAATCAAACAGTGTACTACTGTAGGATATACGGCTCCTATTTGCATCACAATATCCAGTCCTGTACCATCCATAGTCAATCGTCTTCAGCCTTGTGCATTTCATTGGTCCTTCGAGCCAATGGTGTCTTACGTTGACTTTGCCTCATAATTCGAATAGAATAACCAATTTTCTTAGTCCATCTCCTTATTAACAATGTGTGACTTGTTACAAAATATAAATATTTCATATTTCTTTTTCTTTACCTAATTTATTATAAAGTGCTACGTGGAATAATTTAAGTCTAGGAAAAGAAAAGAGTCTATCTTTTCTTTTCAATAAAAAAAATATTAAATGTTTTGATATTTTACATATTTTTTAGACGTTAAGAATTAATGTGTTATCGAAATTCGCAATCCCGAGCAGTTGTCACTATGGCTGAATTGGCAAAGCATATGGGAAGATATTCCAGGAGATGCAGGTTCAAATTATGCTCGTGATTAATAATTTTCGATTTCACATTTTTAAATGATTTATTTAATTCATAATTTATTTATCTAGCAACACCAAGGCGTTTTAAGTTTCTCCGATTTTTTGGCGGTATGTCATGGGAAGTAGTGAAATGCTGTCACAAATTATTAAAATATTATGAATTAGCTATTCCACTGACTAAAATAGTTTGGTTTTAATTTTGAAAAAATAAATCCTTTCTACCTTAGATAGATAGATACCAAGTTTCTCTAGTCAACTAAACAAAGAAAAACCTAAGTATATTAATAAAAATGCAAATTTTGAGTTGAATCTACGCCCGATTAGCCTCCTTGAGGGTACAGTGACGTAGATAACCGACAGCACTGAGGTACAGTCGCGTAGATAAGCAGCTTTCATTACTGCCTTGTCGCTGCGACAATGGATAGCGACAACAAATCTCGCCGCTGAGTTATTTGTTGCTTCTGAGGTTATGTCGGTGACTGTACCTAATATTGATGCTTTTCTTCTTGATTGTACACAGCTAGTTAAGATAATGTTCAAAGAAAAGGACAAGCTGTTACTTTGTGTATAATATATACAGAATGTTCGGATTTAGCTTTTTGTATTTCTGTTATTTTAATTATATATATCTCTATTATAATAAGTTATATTTTATGGGTGGCTCTTCTTTAGAAGTGGGATGCTTAATGTGTTGTGAAGTCGTACGGGGCAACGAACAGGACAGTACGGGGCCCTCGCCTACTAAATAAACCCGCCGTGTACCGTCTCTCCGCCTGTACTGGCGGGCTGACCAATGGAACTGTGTGACATTACTTCAGAGGCAGCACTTTTCGTTTACTGTGGTGGTGATGTGTAACTAGATAATAGAAAGAAAGAAAGGTTATTTATTGAAACGAACATACACATAAAGACACATTGAAACGAACAAACACAGAAAAAAAAGTATAGAAAAAGTGTAATAATCACCTCAAACAGCTATTATTTTTCTCTATTACAACGGAAGCAAAATGACGGGTGATTTTTAATGCCATTGATTTTAACAGCTCACACAATTTAAAGTTTTCTTTGCCGCGGAAGTATTCGCAGGCAACGAGCTTTTATATATCCTTACTAATATTATAGATACGAAAGTGTGTTTGTTTGTTAAACTTTCACTGCATAACTACTCAGCAGATCCATTGAATAAAGTTTACACATAGTTCAGAAACGAAAAAAGAACTTATTCTTTTATCCCGAAAAAAGGGATAATTCCTATGAGATAGCAAGGATTATTAGTTTGCCGTTGAGTGACTTATTTACAACCTGAAATCCCACGCGAACGGTAAGTCTCGTACAAAATCCACTATAAAATAAATTAATTACAAAAAAAACTCTATAAATTAATTGATACATCATAAACATCAAAGCTTGAAATGGCTGAAAGCTGTCAGACGGAGTGACGTCACATGGACAGCGAAACTTGAAAAGGAAATTAGCCTCAGTGTTGCGTCCATTCGCATTTTTCCTTTTATGTCAACATGACAACGACAGTGTTGCCAGCAGACAAAGGATGGGGCTGCTATCAATGCTTATAGGAATATTGCAATGGGAAACGATAATTTTATTAACTTTTTTATATATTAAAACTTTTTAGTATATATAGACAGTGTTGAGTTCGAACAATCGTCCAATGGTGACGACGTCACTCGCCACCCGTCACTTCGCGTTTACAAAGGGTTGAAATTTGTGCAAGAATATTTAATGACTGGTAATCCGTTGTCTGTGGAGCCGGCATCATGAATAGCTCCACCCCGTCTCTTCCTATGGGAGTCGTAAAAGCCGACTAAGGGATTACCGGGGGACCGGGCAGCAGCGTTCCCCTGTGTACTAAAAACATCCACTGCGATCGCCAACCCGCCTGCCAAGCGTGGCGATTATGGCAATACCCTCCCTAGGGGAGGACTATGTCCAGCAGTGGACGATCAAAGGCTGATGGATGGAATCCGTTGTCTTTGCCTATACCTCTGTTGAAACGGCGTGAAGAGACCTATGTATATATATAGTAGTGAGTTCGACCCTCAGTCCGAAGTCTGGATCTCACTAGGCATACTGACTATGAAATTATATGTGTATTTATGCTAAGTTATTACTGCTTGGTGCCCAGTTTCTCTATGACAAGTGAAGTCTGCCAGCCCGCCTTGGACATGCGTTTGGCCCTAAATCTATATCACTGTGAGATCCATGCCCAACATATATATAATATGCCAACATACGGCAGTAATGAAATTTGATAATAATTATGTCTTATGCTATGTTTTGCACGTTAAAAGAAAACGTCAGAAGATATAGAATGCGAAAGTGGAAGGATGTACGTACAGGGGGAGACTGAGACTCACCTACCTAGACCAAATCGGTCATGTATAACGAAAGGTGGAGTCAGGAGTCTCCAAAACCGGCGAGCGTATATGAAGAGAATTTTATGAATGTTGTTCCTCAACATTGGAGAGTCGTCATACAGCGGGTTTTTTTAGTAATTGAGGGCCCTAGACTATCCTATTCATTGCCTTGAATGACGGGGTGTGCACTTAGATACTTTTTTTAAGCCTTAAAAAAGGTTACCACTGATTATTTTCTGTGATATTATATATAATA
Organism: Leucoma salicis; assembly: GCA_948253155.1. Taxonomy (NCBI): domain Eukaryota; kingdom Metazoa; phylum Arthropoda; class Insecta; order Lepidoptera; family Erebidae; genus Leucoma; species Leucoma salicis. The sequence goes on from OX411809.1 coordinate 2,023,365, forward strand.
TGTACTCGTATTATTAATAAGGCCGTGTTGCCAGCTTTAGAATTGTCCCACCCCTCTCTACCCTCGGGAGTCGTAAGAGCCGACTGAGGAATACCGGGGGAGTGGGCAGCAGCACTCCCTCGAGTATTAACAACATTCACTGCGATTGCCAACCTGCCTGCCAAGCGTGGCGATTACGGCATTATTCCCCATGACGGGACCGCTCGTTGTGGCGTTCTCTTGGGGAGGCCTATGTACAGCAGTGGACGTTGAAAGGCTGATTGATGGATTATTATGAGTCATATACTTAAAATTACTCAAACCAAATAAATTAAGTATAAGTGTAGTTTATTATTTATCTCAAAGTAAAAATTAAGACGAAATATTGTATTTTAATAACCAATTTTGTTAATTGCTAGCTTTTCTAGGCGAAAAATAGCTGATATATATATATTACTTGTCACATCCTCGATAAGCATGAATGCAATTGATTAGTAAAAATATCTTTAAGAGTTTTGAAAAACTTTCTATAATAGCATTTTAAAGTACCTATCTCATAAGATTAAGCTAGCGCATGCTGCTAAAACTACAACTTTCTATAATAGCATTTTAAAGTACCTATCTCATAAGATTAAGCCAGCGCATGCTGCTAATTAGATAAGATTTTAGCAGTTGATTAAAAGTACAAATTATTTGTGAATGTGGAAAAAGAGAACTTTGGTGCGAGTGGAATTCGAACCTGCGTCCCTTCCAGTCCCGGGAAGTACTACGCTAAGTCGCTAAATTGTCGGACTGACCAACTGCAACGTCCATACCCAATCTCCACATCACATTTTGTCTTTACGACCCACGCCACCTATCGGATGCATTTACATGCATTAATCCAATATAGTAAGTTTAATTTTGCAATTAAGATTAATACTATTCGATGGCGCGATTTTTAAATATTTTGATCTGTATTTTAGCACTTGACATTCTCAGCTTCTTTAAAGTACAAATTATTTGTGAATGTGGAAAAAGAAAACTTTAGTGCAAGAGGGATTCTAACCTGCGTCCCTTACAATCCGAGGAAGTGCTCTAAGCCGCTGAGCTATCGCACTGACCAACGGCCATACCCAATATCTCTACATCACATTTTGTCTTTACGACCCACGCCACCTATCAAACGCATTTACATGCATAGTACGAATTTTAATTGCAAAATTAAACTTACTATATTGGATTATTGCATACGCATACGGACTGCCAGAAAGTAAGCGGTTACCCTATCACCCACTAAACGAAACAAAACAGTAAAGTATCTATTTTTGTTAAGGCGTGAAAAAATGTTCCTAACAGCACCCCCCGTCGTTCGGGGAAACGAGCAGGGTAGTGTGTGGCCCTCACCCACTAAATGAAACCGCCGGTGTGCCGTCTCTCCGCATTTAGTGGCGGGCCACCGGAACTATATTGCATTCCTTCAGTGGTCCATCGGAAACGGTAAAGTACCTACCGTTGTTTCACAATGGCCTTCTGTGAGAGGGCGGTACTTCCCTGGTCGAGGCAGCCCAATCATGGTGGGGTAAGCAAGGCTCTACCACTACAAAATAACTTTGTTTTTTTTTAACAAGAGTGAAAACCTCTGTTTCAAATACTTTTTTGAAATGAAAACTTCATTAGGAGCGTTGAGCACTTTTTGGGTGAATAAAAATCATGGAACTCGCGTCATCGTCACCGAACGCTCCGATAGAAGTGAAAACTAAGCAATAGCTATTATTATTTTTAAATTATTTTTGGTTCGTAAAGGAGTGTTAATGACCAATTAATGCTACAAATATATATAAATATTTATAGGGTTTGCGTCATTATTAGGTAAAAATCTTAATTGTAAAATTAAGTTTACCTGGTCGGCATAATGTATGAAAATACGTCCGACAGATGGCGCAGGCGTCACCCAAAGACGTTAAGTATGATGTGTTATCGAAATTAGCAGTCAGGAGCAATTGTCAGGATGGCTGAATTGGTAAAGCATCTGGACGGTATCCAGAAGATGCAGGTTCAAATCCTGCTCCTGACTGTTATTTTCGATTTCACATTTTTCACTTTGTGTTTAATGTATAGTGCTAAGCATGTCAAATGCTACAAATATATATAAATATTTATAGGGTTTGCGTCATTATTAGGTAAAAATCTTAATTGTAAAATTAAGTTTACCTGGTCGGTATAATGTATGAAAATACGTCCGACAGATGGCGCAGGCGTCACCCAAAGACGTTAAGTATGATGTGTTATCGAAATTAGCAGTCAGGAGCAATTGTCAGGATGGCTGAATTAGTAAAGCATCTGGACGTTATCCAGAAGATGCAGGTTCAAATCCTGCTCCTGACTGTTATTTTCGATTTCACATTTTTCACTTTGTGTTTAACTTATTACTTACTTTTCACTTTTATCGGCAGTCCCCAAAGATTGCCCCGCACGTTGTTTTTTTAATAAAAAAGTACTCACCTCATCTACACTCGCGTCATCGTCACCGAACGCTCCGATAGAAGTGAAAACTAAGTAATAGCTATTATTATTTTTAAATTATTTTTGGTTCGTAAAGGAGTGTTAATGACCAATTAATTGGTCATTAACACTTTTAATAAAAAAGTATTTTTTTAATAAAAAAGTATTATTAGTACTTTATGATTGTTTACGGTTTATTGTGCCATCAATGAAACCATCTGCGATCACCATAAAGACACAATTTGGACAAAACTGCAAATTCCAAATAAAGAAATGTCCGACAAAAATGTTATCTGAACATTTATCACGAGCGCGAATTCTTTAAAAGTAAATTCTTTTCTTCAGCATCGATGGAAGGAAAGAGAATTAATGCAAAACAAAAGTCTCGCTATCTGGTGGTAGGCGGGGAGCAGTAAATTACTCGATGGGCGTCAACCTACCGCCATGTATCAATCAGGCTGCTCTAGATTTATGGGACAGTTCACTTCGGAATCGTTAGCCTCCGCGACGAAAATGTGTTACCGTTATCCTGTGTCTTCTGACTTTCTTTTTTATTTTGTTATTCTGCAGCCTTTAGATTTATCTCGACTTGCTGAATATTCGGCTCTTTAATTACAAGTAATAATTATCTTGTATTTACTAAAGCTCTTAGAAGGTAATGATTATATTGTATGTCATTACTATATTCTATTTTCAAAGGAGTTCGTACATTTTTGCGCATTTGCTGCTCGATTGATCAGATGGGTGATGAAAAAGTGAGACCTATCTGTGACCAATTGACCTCCGTTCTGAAGACGCATTAAGTAGTAGGTCCTGGCCGTCGAATATCATATTTGCTGTCGTTAAAGATTGTTGGAGGGTTGAATAAAGAATCAGATTCCGGTCTTGTTCTAAGGTCCCTAATTTTCCTCCTAGTTGGGTCGGGGCGGATAGGCAGTCGCTCCCTGTAAATACTCGTGGATCAGCTAAAATCAGAAGCTAACCTAACAAAGCTTAGGGTGCGTATAGAAGGCACAACCATATTCTATTCTTTTCGAAAGAAAATTTAAAAAGACAAAAGATTTCAGTTAGACCCTCGAGCCTTCTCAAATTCCTTTTACAGAATAAACTGACAGACAAAGAAGAATGAAATTATATGGTTTCTGGTCTACCATAGGAGCTGGCGGTAAATTTCCGGAAGGGGTGCCCTGGGATTATTTGAATGGTGTACCCCTAACTAAGGTGCACCAGTTCCATGTATTCACCGCTGGCTTCAGGGATGATGACGACATTGGCCCTGCCAATTGTAGGGCCAAGTGGAGGACACTTAAACGTTATGTTAAAACAAACATGATTGCCCGCAGATTTGCTCGACTCGTTAAACATACATTATTTAGAGTTTACTGCACCTCCTTTTACACCTGCAGTCTGTCAGCGCCCTTCGAATGCGATACAATAATATATTTAATATGCAGATGGGGTTTCCCCGCTACTGCAGCGCATCAGGGATCTGCGCGACTGCAAATGTGAACTGCTTCTATGCTGTCAGGCGTAAGCGATGCGCATCATTGGTTCAGGTTCATCCCCAACAGCATCTCAAATATGACAGCAAGTAGTTTGAACTGCGATTATATTAATCCACTGGACCCACGTGAGTGGTATGTTCCCACGGTAGTTATTAATGTATGTACTAACATAGTTATAATCAAATTGTTTAAGTTTTGGGACTTGAAATTAAAAAATCCATTCTAATCCATTCCATTTATTTAATAAATCCATTCTAGGAGGTCTTATTATAGTAGGTGTTCTTCAGAATAAATAATAACCCCTTTAGATTTTTTGACAACGTTAGCAAGAAATATAAAAGCAATGCCATATTTAACACATATGAATATCTCAAAGTACACTCGCGTCTAACGAAAAACAAAGAACCATCACGCTTCTTCATTCCTCATAGTTTTTTCTGACAACAAAAAGTTTGCACCAACTAATTTCGTAGCTCAGGACAGAGGCTGTATTCCAAGCCTTTCTTAACAGCTAATCTTAGGACAAAAGGCTTAATATGACCGCTCCGGGGTGTAGGACGAGTGTTGCTATTGTTTATTTTAATTTTTACGCCTGCCTGGTTTTCTGTCTGTGGTACGTTAAGGTGCTATATATATAAAATGCTATACAGCGTGTGGGCGTTTTAATGTATTTTTTTTTGTTTTATTTTAAATACATCAGTGTTATTCATTATTATTAAGTAGGTATTTTAAATAGTATATGTTTTTATAGGGCGTGGGTAACAAACAAGCATAGGGTTCAATTGCCGGTAAGCGGTTACCGTAGCCTATAGATGCTAGCAACACCAGAGGCATCACTCGCACGTCGCCATCTCCAAGGAAAGGGATAGGAGGTGGAGAGGAAGGGTAATAGGGAGAGGATAGGGAGGGGATTTGGACCTCCAGCGCTCTCACTCACTATACGAAACACAAAGGTATGAGTACCGTTGTTTCACGCCGTTTTTATGTGAGAGGGTGGTACTTACCCGACCAAGCCAGCCTATTTATACTGGTATAAGGTCATTGATGGTAACTTCTTAACTTTCTTAGATACCTACGGCATTTGTGGGTAAGAATGGGTTGGTGATACTTATATTATTAGGCCGTCACAACACGGGTGTATATTTTAAGCTCTTTAAATTCAAACATGCTGTATAAACCGCGTAGGATAGCTACAAGTGATATGCAGTTCATTTTCAGCTGTAGCGAGAATTATCAGCGACGCGTGATAGGACTGTATTATAAAAACCTCTGTAAATACTTACATATTAGGTAAGCATGAATATGTGCGGCTGGAGACGCCCCGGGCCGGTCTTTGGACCATAGAGGCGCTCCAGCCTGTGCTGGAGGAGTGGGCAGGGTGACAGCACGGAGTCTTTACCTTCCGACTGGTGCAGGTGCCGTGGGGCACGGTTGCTTCGGCAGATATCTGCACCTAGTCGCAAGGAGGGAAGCGACTCCGGGCTGTCACCATTGCGGCTGCGATGAAGACACGGTGTGGCACACGCTCAAGTCGTGCCCGGCTTGGGCTGAGCAACGCCGTAAACTCGTCGCGGAAATAGGGGGAGACCTCTCGCTCCCGAGCGTCGTCAGAGCGATGCTCGGCAGCGACAGGAATTGGGCCGCGGTCGCTGCCTTCTGCGAGGAGGTTATCTCGAAGTGGCGGAGAGGGCTAGGGTGGAGGATTCTTCCGCTGATTCTTTGAGGTCAATACTTTGCGAAGACTGGGCTTTTCACTATTTAATATTTTAATACAATACATAAATAATTTATCTTAATTACTTTTTGGGCCGAGTGGGGCCGGCTTTAGAATTGTCCCACCCCTCTCTACCCACGGGAGTCACAGGAACCGACTGAGGGAATACCGGGGTAGTGGTTAGCAGCACTTCCTCGAGTATTAATAGCATCCACTGCTATCGCCAACCCACCTGCCAAGCGTCGCGATTACGGCATTATCTCCCATGACGAGCACACAATTTAAAATGGCCCCCAGTCACGGCAGCTCCACTATTCCGTGGCCTAACGGTAGCAGGCCCGGTAACGGCGGAGCAGGGGGTACGAAGAATCTCCGGTTGCGGAAAGGCTACCACAAACAACGACCTCTGGCCCTGGTAACGCATAACGTTCAGACACTTGGGACCGACGAGAGAATCACCGAGCTGGAAGAGGAATAGAGGGTGAGGGCACGACAATCCTCCAGCCCGGGAACATGTTCTTCCACCGGGAGGGCGACCACCAGTCCCAAGGAGGTGTCGGGTTTATCGTTCGCAGGTCTCTCGTAGGCAACGTGGAGAGGATTGAGAGTGGGTCGAGTAGGGTAGCGTACCTTATACTCAGAATAACCAAACGGTATTCGTTGAAGGTCATACAGGTTTATGCACCGACTTCGACACATTCCGACGACGAGGTGGAGGCCATCCACTCGTCTAAATCCTACTTCACGGTGGTTATGGGAGACATTAACACGAAACTAGGCAAAAGGACAGAAGATGAGCTGAAAGTGGGGCACTATGGTTTCGGGCAAAAGAAATCCCAGCGGAAATGGACCTGGATAAGCCCTCATGGTTCAGTTAAAAATGAGATTGACTTCATCTTGTCGGACAAACGACACATATTCAATGATGTCTCAGTGATCAGCAGTATTAAAACTGGGAGTGATCACCGACTAGTCAGGGGCATCTTGAATATTAGCATAGTCAGAGGCATCTTGAATATTAGCACGAAAGTCGAGAGGTCACGCTTGATGAAGTCTACGCTCCAACCAACACCTGCCCAATACCAGAACCCCGAGAGCTTTTAGCTCGAACTACAAAATCACTTCCAATGTTTAGATAAGTGCGAATTAGCGAGTGATTTGAACAACAGGTTCGTGCAAACTGTCCACGCGGTCGGGTTCAAGGCCCGTCGCGTTAGTAAGACTTGTGAACTCTCGGACCATACTCTCAAGCTCATGGAAAGGAGAAAAGAAATGACAGTCCAGTCTTCAGCCGATTGGTCCTGCCTGAGGCGGTTAAACAGACAGATTTCCAAGGCTGTGCGATATTCGCCAATTTAATGCTATTCGCATTAAAGAGGCGATAGAGCGGTACTAAGGCTCGAAAGTGTTCGCAAGAGATCTGTCTGTCGGCCAAAGCCAGTTGACTTAGCTGAGGACCAACGGCCCTGTCATTTCATCCAGAGATGAGATCTTGAGAGAGGTCACCAGTTCTATGGACAGTTGTACAGATCCCAGAGTCCTGTTGTCGGCTTGGTCCAAGATCCCAGATCCAAGTTAACTCGGCACTTTACCGAAGATATCCCAGACATCAGCCTGTACGAGATCAGAATGGCTCTCAAACAACTAAAGAACGTAAAGGCACCGGGAGACGACGGAATCACCATAGAGCTTCTGAGAGCAGGTGGAAATCCGGTCTTAAAAGCTCTTCAGAGACTGTACATTTCCGTCGTTGTCGGGGGCGACGTTCCAGAGTCGTGGACCAGAAGTGTGGTGGTGCTGTTCTTCAAAAAAGGTGACAGAACCCTCTTGAAGAACTATAGACCCATTTCGCTCTTGAGCCACGTCTATAAGTTGTTTTCGAGGGTCATTACAAATCGACTCACGCGCAGGCTTGACGACTTCCAGCCTCCCGAACAAGCCGGTTTCCGAAAAGGCTATAGTATGTTCCGCCAGATTATACAGAAAACCGAGGAATACAATTGGCCTCTGTGCCTGGCATTTGTGGACTATGAGAAAGCCTTCGATTCGATCGAAACATGGGCGGTGCTGCAGTCCCTTCAGCGGTGCCAAATTGACTATCGGTACATCGAAGTGCTGAAGTATAGAAACGCCACCATGACAGTCCGTGTTCAGGACAGGAGTACGTAACCGATCCAACTGCAGAGAGGTGTTAGACAGGGAGACGTTATTTCCCCGAAATTCTTCACCGCTGCATTGGAAGATGTCTTCAAGCTCTTGGACTGGACCGTATTCGGCATCAACATCAATGGCGAATACATCACTCACCTTCGATATGCCGACGACATCGTAGTCATGGCAGAATCGCTGGAGGACCTTGGCACCATGCTCAATGATCTCAGCAGGGTTTCCCGACTAGTGGGTCTCAAAATGAACATAAAAAAAAGTCTTGTCTAATGTCCATGTCATTTCAGCACCGGTCCTAGTCGGGAGTGCGCTTCTCGAAGTTGTTGATCACTATGTCTACCTAGGACAAACAGTCCAGTTAGGTAGGCACAAGTTCGAGAAAGAGGTCTATCGACGAATCCAACTCGGCTGGGCAGCGTTCAGGAAGCTATGGAAGATCTTCTCGTCCAATATTCTGCAGTGTCTGTAAACGAAGGTCTACGACCGGTGTATGTTACCAGTGATGCTATATGGAACAGAGACGTGGTCTCTGAATCTTGGCCTCGTATCAAGGCTCAAAGTGGCCATGGAGCGGGCTTGCTTGGAATTTTCCTACGTGATCGTATCCGTAATACGGAGATCCGTAGGAGAACGAGAGTGACTGACATAGCCCGCCGGGTTGCCATGCTGAAGTGGCAATGGGCAGGTCACTTCGCTCGACGAACTGAACGTTGGGGAAGAAAGGTTCTCGAGTGGCGTCCACGTATCGGACGGCGCGGCCCCCCACCAGATGGACCGACGATCTGGTCAAAGCTGTGGGGAGCCGTTGGATGCGGTCGACACAGGACCGCTCGTTGTGGCGTTCTCTTGGGGAGGCCTATGTTCAGCAATGGACGTTGAAAGGCTGATCCATCCGGATGGAATTACTTTTTGTAGATCACACAAAGAGTTGTCCTGTGTGGAAATCAAACCCACAATATTTGTGCCGGAGGTCGTTATATAAACAATTCCGCTATCTGTGCAGTCAATTAACAAGCAAATTGGAAAAATGGGCAACCAGCTATCATTTGCTTAAAAGTAAATATAGTAAAAATAATAAACAATCGCAAGCGGGATTCGAACAATCGACTTACGAAATAGCATACGCTAAGCAATCGAATATAGTACTCGCTGTATCGATGTCTACATCACATCGTACTGTCAAAATATTTGACCTCAGAGTCACACGTTTTGGTCAAGTATAGCACATATTAAAGTTTCACATTTTATTTTAATTTAAACTAGCGAACTACGAACAATAAAGATATTTTTATAAAACCATAGACTAAATAAAGCCAGCTACAGTGACACAAGTCATATCAAGATGCAGCCAGCATGGCCGGCGAGGCGTGTTGTAATGCGACGCTGAGACACCAGCATTTGCTTCTTCGTTAATTTGTTAACAAGACATCATACTACACGCGTGGCTTCTCATTAATAACTAAGCTATTATATTGTAAGTTATGTAAGAGAGGGCACGAGAAGTCTTCTGTATCAAGGCACAACAGGGTTTGAATTCTCTTTGACATATCTATACTGTTATAAAGCTTTAACAGAGCTATGTTTGTACATTTACATATTTATTTGAAAGAAAAAATACTGTATTAGGCTTTGTAATGAGACGCCTAAGCGTCTCGTCACTGGTCCGCTAGTTTTGATAACCTAAAAGCTAGCGGAGTAGCAGGCAAAGGTAGCTAGTATTTATTTATTCACTAAAGTAATGTCACACAGTTCCAGTGGTCTGCCGACACAGGCGGAGAGACGGCATATGGCGGGTTTATTTATTGGGTGAGGGTCCCACACTACCTTGTGCATCGCTCCGAACGATGGCTGTGTGGTTAGATACAGTTTTTCCCGACTTAACAAAGTGTGCCGTTTCTCCAAGTTTATTGGCAGGCCACTGGAACCATATTACATTCCTTCAGTGGTAATTAATGTGTCCTATATTAAAGAAAGACAAAAATTATTTATACGGTACTTGATTCTACCTGCGACCTCGTCTGTGTTTCGTTAATACTACGCGAACCGTAAACTGGCATACGGCCCACCTGATGGTAAGCACCTACTGTAGCGTATAAACGCCAGCAACATTCAGGGGCATCGCTGGCGCCTTGCTACCTCCAAGGACAGGGACGTGGAGAGGTGAAATAATAAGGAGAGGATAGGAAGGTTTGGGCCTCCAACGCTCTCACTTACCATACGAAACAAAACGATAACCTGCCGTTGTTTCACGCCGATTTTCTACGAGAGGGCGATACTTCCCCGATCGAGCCGGCCCATTCATGTTGGTACAAGCAAGTCTACCATTAATAACTGCTTGGACTTTATAATTGGGTCCAATACGTCACTCTACGTTTCACGGTATCTGCTTACGTCCACCCGTGTGACCATAAACACTGTAAAGTATTTTTCATTACTCATCTCTGAAAGTAGGCCTGAAGTTGCCTGAGGAGCGGGTTGAAAGTAATACTTTTGAGCCCTAGGGAGAATTACTTTCAACTGACAGCTGAGTAATTATAAAAAAAAACAGTTCTATTTTATGTACAGCCAGTCAATTACAGCGCGATGTAAAATTGAAATAACATAAAGTTAAGTATTTATTAAAGATTTTTTTTTATATGACTTTATTTTAATATAGTTGTAACTAAATATCTTTAAAATAACGAAGATTTATATTTTTTCAATGATTAAAATGAAAAATAATGGCTGAATAGCTGACAGGCCACAGGAAAAAAACAAAATCGGCGGGAAAACGGCGATTTCCAATTCAATTTTTCCTTTAGCTAATTCATGATTTTTATGTTTAGTTGCCTCGTATTCGTAATGAAAAGCACAGTGTTTACCTCGGGATAAAGACTTATTTAGTCCCGAGACGGGGTTTGGCGCCCGAGCGTAGCGAGGGCTCCAATAGTTCGAGGGATTGCTTTCATCCCTAGGGTAACAATGTACTATAAAACGCGATAGATCCCGTCAAATTAGTTTTATATCATAAGGATATATTATATCCAGTGCTGTTAACAAAAATACAGACTGCCTCACGACAAAAGTGACAGGTTGTCTCAGACGAACAATGGATAGTTTTGCACTGACGACAATGACGCTCAGATATGAAAAACACTGTTTTGTTGCTATGGGACGAGTATTTTTGTATTATGCGGCATACAGATGTTTACGCGAATACATCCTACTTCCTACTAATATCTATGTGTGTAGTATAGAGTAAAGTTTATATGCGCGTCTGTCTATTAATGCGTTTTCTTTTAAGGAGAGGATATGGAGGGGGTTTGGGCCTCCGGCGCTCTCACTCGCCATTCGAAACATAACGGTAGGCGTAACTACCGTTGTTACACGCTGATCTTTTGTGAGAGGGTGGTACTTCCCCGATCGAGCCGGCCCATTCGTGCTGGGATAAGCAAGGATCTACCACTAGAAAAAAAAACTTTTTAATGTTAGTACCTTAATTTCCAAAGAAGTTTTATATCCTATATTATTCATCTTAATAAAACGGTTTTTAATCTACTTACTTTGCGGTACTCGCTGATTTATCCCTTGCAACATATTCTTTGTGAATGTGGAATACAAAGTATTTATGAAAGTGAATTTACTGCGAACAGGATTCGAACCTCTTTCCTCCCAATCCAGGAGAGTCCTCTCAATCGCTAAGCTATTGCAGTGACCGAATGTCACATTTCTTTATATATATCTTATAACACCCAAGCAAAACAATGCATTTTTTATTCTAATAAAGAAGAAAACTGACTTAAGCGTTCGTTTCCAGCGCTCTTTTCTACCACGCGCATGTAGACTCTGGAATGAACTTTCTGCTGCGGTGTTTCTCCAGCGCCACGACATGTCCTTCTTTAAACGAGGTTTGAGAGGAGCACTTTACTTAGAGTAGGCGGCGGCTTTGCCGTTTGGGGCCGGCTTTAGAACTGTCCCATCCCTCTCCACCCATGGGAGTCGTAAGAGCCGACTGAGGGAATACCGGGGGAGTGGGCAGCAGCGCTCCGAGTATTAACAACATCCACTGCGATTGCCAACCCGCCTGCCAAGCGTGGCGATTACCGCACTATCCCCTCTTGGAGAGGCCTGTGTCAGCAGTGGACGTCGAAAGGCTGATGGATGGATGGAGGCGGCGGCTTGGCTGTAACCCTGGTGTTGCCAAAGTCTATGAGCGACAGTTACCAATTACCATCAAGTGGGCTATTTGCTCGTCTGCTACCGTTGGCAATAAAAAAATATAAAAAAATAATAATATGTTTGTTCTTGTGTGAATTTCATACAAAAAAAAAACAACTTGGCGTCTCAAATTGAAGATAGCTAGAAATATATTTACCTATAAGAATTCAACTATCTTTATTCCCGATAGCCAGGACACCTAAATCAGAACCTGACCGCGCCAAACTCATTCAGAATTCACGTGCCACCTTCAAAGGCTATCAAATCGGAAATATATTCACGTAAATGCACCCATCTGGACGACTGAGGCCACTAATATCTCAGGCGCGACCAACGACTTGCTTTTACTTAACGACCAACTTACATATGCAGTTGCCAAAACCGTAACTAGCACTACTATCACTTGTAAACCTTATATTACAATTGTTATTCCTATGACCAGCAATATCTGGACGGCAAATGGATTTTTGTGAGTTATAAAGCAGATAGCGTTTACGAAGCGAGCTGTGGTCGAGCTAAGGTTAAAATATGCAGCGCTTGTATTGAGGGGACCTGTATAAAGGCGTAAGACCGTGTGGCTATAACGCACTCCATACATGCACTTTATTTTGAATGTTTCCAAAAGATCGAACGATACGAACACGTTACGAAATCAAACTGATGAATTTAAGTTAAGAATAAAATATTTTCGTTTAAAAAGTTTTACTAAGTTTTATTGACGCATGCAAACCGTCAAAACTGGGAATGAACCAACCTTTTACAAAATACCGACGTATAATAAAAGTAAATATTGTTATTGTTGCGCTTCGTTCGGTAAGTAAGAGTACCAGAGGTCTAATCTCCTGCATATCCTCTAACATCTTTATGTTCCACCTTTACGTGCTTTCTGATGCATGGGAGTTTACGGGAGTGAAATACCGCCAATTACCTAACTGTGAGCTGCTACTGAGAAGTTCTTAAAGGAAAAACCCAGTAATGTTTTTGTTGACCCTACAACATTGAACCCAAAATTTCGTGATCCGCAGCCGCATACAGTACTATTAAACCACACCGGCAATATTATATGGACAGCCTTATTTTATTGATGCACTATTATTCTATGTTGAGTTTCCTCTCAGAATAACGGCACTGCCTAGCACTGCTCACCATTTCATTTCTCCCACGGGAAATGAATGCATGGACTGCTATATCTTGGTATAACCAAAACACACCGACGCTTTTCACAGGCAAATACACGGAAGATGGTGGTACTGACCCGCTCGAGCCCGATAACAAGTGAGTACTCCTACCAAACTCTACCACCAATAAAGAGTCAAGTTATGTTTAAGTCCCACGTAATAGGGGACAAGCCTATTGCCATCTACCGGGAACATTTCCAAACTCCGGGCTGCTACTGAGAACTACTGTGTTTTTCTTTTTACGAAAAAGCTCAATAACATTGCCCGACCCGGGGATCGAACCCAAGGCCTCATGATCAGCAGTCGCTTACACTACCGCTGCACCACAGAGGTAGTTATAGACAAAAGAATGGCTATAATGAAGTTTCTCTTCTCTCAGTAAAGTGAAGAAGTGTAATCGTAAGATAACTTACGTACAATGGAAACAAACGCTAAGTCAGTTTTCAAAAACCTTTTGGGAGTTAACGTGCACAAAGTGACCGTTGTTAAACATTCATTGCTGTTTCACTAAGGTGTTAAGTTGTCTTCAGTCGCTTTGAGGCAGGTTTGTATGCACGTGTGAGATAAAATACATGAGAGTGCTTAATAATTTGAAGAGCAATCAAAGAGAATCTGAGATGTCCAGGTATTTTCTTATGAATATTCAAAAGTTAATGCAGTAGAATATTGTTAAATGCCATCATGTGTCATAAGCATGTGGCTTCCAAAGCTATGCGTTAGACTCGGTTAGGGCCAAAAATGCGTTATGGTTTTTATTTAAAAAGAGATCTCTTTTACCTCTGGTGTCATGCAAGGTGGAGTAAATGTAAACACATTCACTTTACGCTCATTTAACAGTGGCATATGAATGAACTTATTCATCTCTTCTCTTATCTATCTATACTATTATAAAGCTGTTACAGAGCTGTGTCTGTACATTTAAGATATTTGAGAAATAATGACTGAATTAGGCTATATAGGCGTGTCTAAACACAAAACGATTTTTTTAGATTTTTTGTCTGTTTGTCTGTTTATCTGTTTGTCTGTTTGTTTGTTCGCGCATTACACGAAAAATTGGACTTGGATTTTGATGAAACTTTTTTTGTTTGATAGTTCTTGAGCAGACTTAACAACTGGTATACATTTTAACCCGCTACTATATCGGAAACCTGAGATATTACCTAAAAAGTAGCTTTTAACTGCGGCGGAGCCGCGGGCAAAGGCTACTACTATTATAAAGCTGTAACAGAGCTGTGTCTGTAAATTTAAGATATTTGAGAAGAAATAACTGTAATAGGCTATATAGGCGTGTCAAAACACAAAACATTTTTTTTTTTAGAATTTTTGTCTGTTTGTCTGTGTGTTTGTTCGCGCATCACGCAAAAACTATTGAACGGATTTTGACGCAACTTATTTTTATTTTGTAGTTCTTGACTAGACTTATAAACTGGTATATATTTTATCCCGCTACTATATCGGGAACCTGAGGTATAAACTAAAAACAATCCAAAGGCTAGTCTTATATAAAATCAAAGACAAGGAAGCAGTAAACTAAATATTTAGAATAAGATAATTGTACATAACGAATATTTTTATCTGTACACACTTGACATGCTCAGCTACTTTAAAGAACAAATTAGATGTGAATGTGAAAAAAAAGAGCTTTACTGCGAGTAGGATTCGAACAGGCGTCCCATGCAATCCGAGGAAGTGCTCTAGACCGCTAAGCTATCGCAATCAACGAACGACCACTTCACTCCATCGAATTGCGAATTTAAATCATCCAGGAATCATTAAAATCGGCTGTACCATTTTCGAGGTTTTACGAGACGTGATTTTTATATAAACATTCTTGATTTATAATCCATTCAATCCTTGACAATGGCCTCCCTTAAAGAACCACCTGCAGCTCGGTTTAGCTAGTAGGAGGCCGTCCCATAAGTTCGTCACTCTAAAATGTTTCTTTCTCAACTATTATCGAGCACGAGCAATGTGACCAGTTCATTGTTGCATTCAGGAAAAGGTCTTGTATAGAGTACCCGCACCAAACCAGGTACGTATAGAGTACAAACCAGATTAAAAATACCTGTGAGAAGTCAAGCCGGGACACTAAAGCTACTGTACAAATAAAAGCTGTAACACATCACACATGAACGCTGACGTCTGATATAAAATAAACAAGCGGGTATGATTACAGGCGGGGGTCGGGGGCGATCGATGGCGTTTGACCCCTTTACCTGCCCCCACTGTCCGTCCGTCCGTCTTGAAATCCATTGCAACTGAATTAAGGGGAAGCTCGTTGGAAAAAAACTGTCTTGATAAAGGTGATTTTTCAGTTTATTAGTTTAGAAACCGCATAAAGGTTATCATTATGTATTCAAAAGGTACGGGTAGTGGTGTAGGAATTAAATGCTACATTGAGCGGTCGTGTGCCGCCTGCGGCCAATGCCATTGATCAGGTTGTTGGCGCAAAGGAGGCTGCCGTTGGTTAAAAAAAAAACAGTAAATATTTGTTGGCCTGACCCGTTGGCTGATTATGTAAAAATTAGCAGACAGCAATACAGCCTAACGACAGCTGCACAGCATTACCGCGACCAGTTGCAAAATGTAAAAAAAAACGTATCACGTAAGCCAATAGCGTCTTGGTTAATTAGTCATTAAATTACAATGGCGACGAATGCATTTTTAGTTTACGGCAGACGAGCCATGGCCCATCGGATGGTAAATGATAACCGTCGCTCGTGGACTCAACTATATCGAGAGTATTGTCAACTCACCATTTCATTTCACGGATATGAAATGAAAGAATAAACGGCTATCTTCTGCTACAGCCAACACACACTGTCATGCTTCATGACTGGTCACACAGAAGACGGTGGCACTGACCCGTTCGAGCCCGATAGCAAGTTAGTACTCCCACTTAGTACCCAGCCCTACCACCAGTCAAAAAATTTACATAGAATAACAAATCATCTAGAATAATATTTACAATTTGTTCGTGTGTTTGGGAGATGCTTCCTCTTAAGAGGGTGGTAGGTGCAATCTGCTGCCTTTTGTCCGCTTCGTGTCACCCCAGTAGTCTTCACTCAGCGATCTTTTCTGTTTCGAAATGTACTCACACATGTATGTATAAGTAAATATGTTTATTAGTAATAGAATATAAGGCTCTTTTGTATTTGTTTAATGATATATTTAAATTTAGGTTTAAATTAAACATGTTGCAGCCTGTTGGAGGTTAAGCGATAACTCAAACTAATAACCTAAAACACTTTTTCTTTGTTCAATACTAATAACCTAGTTTTAAGTGAAAATAAAACTAAATATATAAAATTTACCACACCCAATGTAAGGCATGTAGAAACCAATGTACAATTGAATGGCGTTAAACTGGACCTTGTGGAGTCCACGGTTTTCCTAGGTATCACTATAGATAACAAACTCCAATGGGGCCCCCATATTAAAAAATTGTCAGGTAGGTTAAGCTCAGTGGCATATGCGGTAAAAAAAATTAGATTATTGACTGATGTTGAAACGGCTAGAATAGTTTATTTCAGTTATTTTCATAGTATTATGTCCTATGGCATACTGCTATGGGGATGTTCCGCCGATTTAAATTCCATATTTGTACTTCAGAAAAGGGCTGTTCGTGCAATCTATAATC
This sequence comes from Leucoma salicis, assembly GCA_948253155.1. NCBI lineage: Eukaryota > Metazoa > Arthropoda > Insecta > Lepidoptera > Erebidae > Leucoma > Leucoma salicis. The sequence continues at coordinate 2,040,228 of OX411809.1, forward strand.
TGGGCCCGAGAGTTTCCCTTAGACAGAAATTCAAAGAGATGAATATTCTAACTGTTGTGTCTCAATTTATATACGAAAATCTGTTGTATGTCAAGAAAAACATCGGATGTTTTGATAAGTATAGCGATGTTCATCACATTAATACTAGGAACAAAGGCAATCTTATTGCACACAGTACTCGTCTCCACAGAATTAGTAGATCTTTTATGGGGCAATGTGTATGCTTTTACAATAAGATTCCTGAAAATGTCCGAAACACGCCACTAAATAAGTTTAAGAAAGCCATAAAAATTAGACTTTGTAATCAAGGTTATTACACTGTTTCGGATTTATCTTGAGGACAAAACAAAATGGGCTTGAGCTGCTCCTCATTCATTATTTTTCAAAATTGTTTTGTATGATACAATGTCATTTTAGTTATAAAGATTATATTAAATTATAATAAATTGGCAATTTAAAAAAGTGGCCCATGAGTTTCTTGCCGGGTTCTTCTCATGAAAGGCTTTACTTCGGAATCCGGCCGCTTGTGGCGATTGCAATCGCCACTTTGTTACTGCGGATGCACTCGCCTCAGGCGCTCGTGTTGATTATTAGTGTATTCTTGACGATTTTAAGTGCTATTTAATAGGCTTATGAAATAAAGATATTTTTGAATTTGAATTTGAATTTGAATTTGAATTTGAACTGCACAAAATCAGTAAAAGGGAGTTTAAACCTCCGGCATTCTCACACACCGAGTGATACAGAACAGTAGCCGATAATATAATTGCCTTTATTATGTAGGACTATTGCATATCCGAAATGTTTGATACAATTTTGCTTAGTTTGGAGTTAAGGAATATTTTAGGAAAAGTGGTAATTAAAAATACCGATACGTTTTTTTTATACTACAGTGGCGAACAAGCATATGACCCACCTGATGGTAAGCGGTTACCGTAGCCTATAGACGCTAGCAACACCAGAGTTATCACTCGCGCGTCGCCATCATCAAAGAAAGGGATAGGAGGTGGCTAGGAAGGGTTTGGGCCTTCAGCTCTCTCACTCACCATACGAAATACAACGGTAGGCGTAACTACCGTTGTTACACGCTGATCACACTGATCTTGTCTGTGTGGTGACGGACTAAGTTCGTACTTCCCCGATCGAGCTGTCCGGGTTAAGCAAGGCACTACCACTGTACAAAGTTCTTGTAATCCTTTAACTGAGTCTTTTGTGTCTTAATAATTACTAAACAGGTTAATTATTTATGCTATTAATAAATATATTTTGTAAATCTGATCTTTTTTGCACGCCTCATAAGCGAAGCGTTGAGGTGGGTACTGCTCTCGTTTCATATAGAACAACTGATTTTTCAAACTTAAAATGTCTCTATTTATCATATATTGTACTTGTAAAACAATATATACACACACATATCAAGAAAACACACTATTTTTGACACTCATGATATTTTTTGTGCCATTTTTGTTATTTAAACTAGTTAAAAAACTGTTTAAAAAGTTGTGTCTTGGACGTCCGTTTGTTGTAGGTAATGTATGTTAACACGATAACAACCGAAATACTTTACTAATCGAGTCTTTTTTTTCTTATTAACTTCAGTACAACTAGGATTATTTACTTTTCACGGTCTTATTTGATGTGGTTCAATTGTTATTTAAAACAAAAAAAATGTGAATATTTACGCTGAATTCGACACTAAAACCAGCGCTATCCTTATTTCGTGAGAAATGTGAGAACTATTTCTATAGACCAATATTGAAGTACTTCTTAAAATTAACGCTAGATGGCGTATAAGAAATGAAAACCACAGTACTTTTTTAAAGTAGCGCTATCTATGTGATTTATTGAAAACTGCTTAGTAAGACCAATATATTATTAGTTATTTATCAAATAATCAATTTTATTATGAAAAATGAAGATTATGAGGCGTGCTCTTTTGGATTTTCCAAAGTATTTTGTACTACAATGGAGGCAAAGGAACATACGAAGAAACATGAATTGTTTTTGTTTATTAACGTACCTATCTATATACGAGTATGTATCGAAGGGAGGCTGAAAGGACCTAGTATAAATCCTTCACATTAATAATTTTTCAAGCACCAGATACCTGCCAAGTGTTAAGAGACACCAACTAAGTAAACAGGAGATATTTTAGTGCACGACTATGTGCGCAAGTGCACTAGTTGTTGCCAATCTTATAATGCGATAAAACGGGATGTCGACACGACCGGAGAGAATTCAGACACCGGACCACCGGAATTGTTGGTTGTCCCAATTAAATAAGTTCTTTCTTTCTTTCCGAGGCAAAGGGCTGAAACACTGCCACCTTCCTAACTCCTATAAAAAACTTCTTGATGGAAAATCCTAATAACTTTTGTGTTGGTACGACCCAGACCTCGAACCCGAGACTTCAAGTTCCACAATCACATGCACTACTGCTAGACCACTGAGGCACAGCCAAATTAGTATAAACCCGACCTGGTATTAATATACCCAACAGGGGGTTAGAAAAACTGTTTCTAAAACCTCTTCCAGATGAATACAGAAATCATTGTTCTAAAGTCTCAAGTCTTAGTAAGTTGAAACTCATTTTCATATTTCCTACTATCTGACCGGCAAAACAAACCCACAATTCACTGTGTAATAGTTACGTACAATCGTAGTGCATTAATGCGCTTTGAACATAGAATCAGATTCTACAAAATGCGGCAAGAAAATATTTAATTGTAAGACTAGGGCGATAATTGAATTCCACTGAAGTAATCCAACACAGTTCCAGTGGTCCAACAACACAGGCGGAGAGACGGCACACGGCGGGTTTATTTAATGGGCGAGGGCCCCATACTACCTTGTTGGTTGCCCCGAACGATGGGGTGTACGGTTAGCACACATCTCTGACTTTTAGAGATTTTTCGAAACTATTTGTGTATTTGTTTATAATTTATCACTGCTCGTGAGGAAACCTGTATGTCTGACAAATTTTCTCGACGGCTTGTGAGGTCTTCCAACTCGCCTTGGACCAGCCTGGTGGCCTATACTCGAATTCATCTCACTATGACAGGAGACCCGATAACGGGACAGACAAAGGATTGAAAAAAAAAGATTTTTATAAAAAAATATCTGTGTATCCACTTCCAGATTCACATAACACGTGTAACTATTTATGACCGCTGCTTACCACGTTGCATCCGGGGGTCTCATAAAATTCTATCGCCGGGATTGTGCCACGTTGATCCGTCTGCATCGGGGGGTCGTAGATTATGAAATGACCCCCCACAGACCACCCCACTGACCCCACACTTCGAAGCAATTATTTCGGATATTAAGGGGTTTTAATGTCTGTTGTTAGTTTGAATGTTAGTTACTGTGACAAATAACGGTGTGGTATTGATAGCAAAGGATTACAAGTAAATATTCCTTTGCCTGATTTTTAATTGTTAAGAACCCCATCTTCTTGTCCAATATTCCACAGTATCTGAAGATGAAGGTCTACGACCAGTGTTTGTTACCAGTGATGACTTACGGCACAGAGGCAAGTGAGCGAGAGTGCTCTCTGAATGTTGGCCTTATATCAAGGCTTAAAGTCGCTCAGCGTGCTATGGAGCGGATAGCCCACTTGGGATCTCTCTACGTGATAAGATCCGTAAGAGAACGGGAGTGACCGACATAGCCCGCCGGGTCAGCATGCTGAGTGGCAATGGGCGGGCCACATCGCTCGACGAACCGACAACCGTTGGGGAAGAAAGGTTCTCGAGTGGCGACCGCGTAACGGACGGCGCAGTGTAGGACGGTCTCCCACCAGGTGACCCGATGACTTGGTCAAAGTCGTTGGATGCAGGCGGCACAGGGCCGTTCGCTATGGCATTCTCTTGGGGAGGCCTATGTCCAGCAGTGGACGATGAAAGGCTGATGGATGGATGGATGGATGAAGAACCCCACAAAGATGGCCTTTCATGGAAAAATTCTTATTAATTTTAGCTAAATATTGTCTGTTTCATATGATTACTTTTAAAAATATTTAGATCACAAATAAAATCAAAGTTTCATCTAAATAGTTATTTCGTGATGCGAGTATAAGTGGAAAGACAAATATTCCAAAATATATGTCTTGAGTTCAGATGTCCACTAGTTTTTTTTTTATTGCATTTGGTGGCTGATGAGCCACGGCCCACCTGATGGTACATGGTAACCGTCGCTTATGGACTCAATTATTTCGGAGTATTGTCAAGCCGCTGCTCGCCATTTCATTTCAGATATGAATTAACGGCTATCTCCTGCTACAACCAAAACACAACGATGTGCTTCATGGCCGGTCACACAGGAGATGGTGGTACCAAGTGATAGCAAGAGAGCACTCCCACTTGCTACCCAGCCCTACCACCAGTAATGTAATGGGTGATAACTGCTCACTTCCCTTAGTCACCTCGTACGACACCCGTGTGAAAGAATGGGGTGGTGATACTTGTATTTTTAGTCCATCACCACACGGAGTTTCTGCCCTCGACTCCGTATGTGTGGACTTCATAGTTAGCTAGCAGCCCAAAGCACTTCCCCGGACTGGAAGGGACGCAGGTTCGAATGCCTCTCGCAGTAAATCTCTCTTTTACCACTTTCACAAATAATTAGTTATTAACCCATACTAATATTATAAATACGAAATTGTTTGTTTGTTAATCTTTCACGCCCTAACTAATGCACCGATCATCTTAAAATTTTGCATACACGGGTGAATTTCAACAAGAGATTTTTTGTGTCATTTTGGTTGGATTTTTTTATTTCAATGCTATCTACATATTTTTAATGACAAATAAAATTTTAGCCTATTTTATAACATTGTGCGTGAGTGGACATCAAATATTATCAAACCTTACATACATATTTAAGGATGAATTTTTAAGAGTCCACTGAAATGAAAAGTGCACACAACCAAGAACAGCTAAGAACAACCGTGCCGGGCAGCCTGGGTTCCATACTTGATTAGTTTCGATTTCCACAAATTTTAGATAAACACTGAGATAGGACAGTACACAGTTATTTTAATATCATCATTAATATACAGATATTACAGTTAGTATTACATATATCATTCTTTCAGGTTACAATAACCTCAAAGAATGATATTAATGTAATGTTTATTATGATATGAATGAATTGATTCTTTACTTTTATAACCTTTCGTAATTTTTCTGGTTGTTGTTGTGCGAAAATGTTGGAAACCTTTATCGTAAATGCTGGTAACCATTTTGAAATAAATTGCTGGGTGGAAACCATAAATAAATATTTTTGTTTGTTTATGAACTAACACTAATTAACTTGATATATTTTCAAAAGAGTGAGAGAGAAAACACCGAAAATAATTCTTGAGGCACTTTTATTTTACTAAGAGGACATGTCGTTACATTTACTAAGAGGACATGTCGTTACATTTACTAAGAGGACATGTCGTTACATTTACTAAGAGGACATGTCGTTACATTTACTAAGAGGACATGTCGTTACATTTACTAAGAGGACATGTCGATACATTTACTAAGAGGACATGTCGTTACATTTACTAAGAGGACATGTCGTTACATTTACTAAGAGGACATGTCGTACATTTACTAAGAGGACATGTCGTTACATTTACTAAGAGGACATGTCGTTACATTTACTAAGAGGACATGTCGATACATTTACTAAGAGGACATGTCGTTACATTTACTAAGAGGACATGTCGTTACATTTACTAAGAGGACATGTCGTACATTTACTAAGAGGACATGTCGTTACATTTACTAAGAGGACATGTCGTTACATTTACTAAGAGGACATGTCGTACATTTACTAAGAAGACATGTCGTTACATTTACTAAGAGGACATGTCGTTACATTTGCTAAGAGGACATGTCGTTACATTTACTAAGAGGACATGTCGTTACATTTACTAAGAGGACATGTTGTACATTTACTAAGAGGACATGTCGTTACATTTACTGAGGACATGTCGTACATTTACTAAGAGGACATGTCATACATTTACTAAGAGGACATGTCGTACATTTACTAAGAGGACATGTCGTTACATTTACTAAGAGGACATGTCGTACATTTACTAAGAAGACATGTCGTTACATTTACTAAGAGGACATGTCGTTACATTAACTAAGAGGACATGTCGTTACATTTACTAAGAGGACATGTCGTTACATTTACTAAGAGGACATGTCGATACATTTACTAAGAGGACATGTCGTTACATTTACTGAGGACATGTCGTACATTTACTAAGAGGACATGTCATTCATTTACTAAGAGGACATGTCGTACATTTACTAAGAGGACATGTCGTTACATTTACTAAGAGGACATGTCGTACATTTACTAAGAAGACATGTCGTTACATTTACTAAGAGGACATGTCGTTACATTAACTAAGAGGACATGTCGTACATTTACTAAGAAGACATGTCGTTACATTTACTAAGAGGACATGTCGTTACATTTACTAAGAGGACATGTCGTTACATTTACTAAGAGGACATGTCGTACATTTACTAAGAGGACATGTCGTTACATTTACTAAGAGGACATGTCGTACATTTACTAAGAGGACATGTCGTTACATTTACTAAGAGAACATGTCGTACATTTACTAAGAGGACATGTCGTTACATTTACTAAGAGGACATGTCGTACATTTACTAAGAGGACATGTCGTTACATTTACTAAGAGGACATGTCGTTACATTTACTAAGAGGACATGTCGTTACATTTACTAAGAGGACATGTCGTTACATTTACTAAACGGACATGTCGATACATTTACTAAGAGGACATGTCGTTACATTTACTAAGAGGACATGTCGTTACATTTACTAAGAGGACATGTCGATACATTTACTAAGAGGACATGTCGTTACATTTACTAAGAGGACATGTCGATACATTTACTAAGAGGACATGTCGATACATTTACTAAGAGGACATGTCATACATTTACTAAGAGGACATGTCGTACATTTACTAAGAAGACATGTCGTTACATTTACTAAGAGGACATGTCGTTACATTTACTAAGAGGACATGTCGATACATTTACTAAGAGGACATGTCGTTACATTTACTAAGAGGACATGTCGATACATTTACTAAGAGGACATGTCGTTACATTTACTAAGAGGACATGTCGTTACATTTACTAAGAGGACATGTCGTTACATTTACTAAGAGGACATGTCGTTACATTTACTAAGAGGACATGTCGTTACATTTACTAAGAGGGCATGTCGTTACATTTTTAAGAGGACATGTCGTTACATTTACTAAGAGGACATGACGATACATTTACTAAGAGGACATGTCATACATTTACTAAGAGGACATGTCGTTACATTTACTAAGAGGGCATGTCGTTACATTTACTAAGAGGACATGTCGATACATTTACTAAGAGGACATGTCGTTACATTTACTAAGAGGACATGTCGTTACATTTACTAAGAGGACATGTCGTTACATTTACTAATAGGGCATGTCGTTACATTTTTAAGAGGACATGTCGTTACATTTACTAAGAGGACATGTCGATACATTTACTAAGAGGACATGTCATACATTTACTAAGAGGACATGTCGTTACATTTACTAAGAGGACATGTCGTTACATTTACTAAGAGGACATGTCGTTACATTTACTAAGAGGACATGTCGATACATTTACTAAGAGGACATGTCATACATTTACTAAGAGGACATGTCGTTACATTTACTAAGAGGACATGTCGTTACATTTACTAAGAGGACATGTCGTTACATTTACTAAGAGGACATGTCGTTACATTTACTAAGAGGACATGTCGTTACATTTTTAAGAGGACATGTCGTTACATTTACTAAGAGGACATGTCGATACATTTACTAAGAGGACATGTCATACATTTACTAAGAGGACATGTCGTTACATTTACTAAGAGGACATGTCGATACATTTACTAAGAGGACATGTCATACATTTACTAAGAGGACATGTCGATACATTTACTAAGAGGACATGTCATACATTTACTAAGAGGACATGTCGTAAATTTACTAAGAGGACATGTCGTTACATTTACTAAGAGGACATGTCGTTACATTTACTAAGAGGACATGTCGTTACATTTACTAAGAGGACATGTCGTTACATGTACTAAGAGGACATGTCGATACATTTACTAAGAGGACATGTCGTACATTTACTAAGAGGACATGTCGTACGTTTACTAAGAAGACATGTCGTTACATTTACTAAGAGGACATGTCGTTACATTTACTAAGAGGACATGTCGTTACATTTACTAAGAGGGCATGTCGTTACATTTTTAAGAGGACATGTCGTTACATTTACTAAGAGGACATGACGATACATTTACTAAGAGGACATGTCATACATTTACTAAGAGGACATGTCGTTACATTTACTAAGAGGGCATGTCGTTACATTTACTAAGAGGACATGTCGATACATTTACTAAGAGGACATGTCGTTACATTTACTAAGAGGACATGTCGTTACATTTACTAAGAGGACATGTCATACATTTACTAAGAGGACATGTCGTTACATTTACTAAGAGGACATGTCGTTACATTTACTAAGAGGACATGTCGTTACATTTACTAAGAGGACATGTCGTTACATTTACTAAGAGGACATGTCGTTACATTTTTAAGAGGACATGTCGTTACATTTACTAAGAGGACATGTCGATACATTTACTAAGAGGACATGTCATACATTTACTAAGAGGACATGTCGTACGTTTACTAAGAAGACATGTCGTTACATTTACTAAGAGGACATGTCGTTACATGTACTAAGAGGACATGTCGATACATTTACTAAGAGGACATGTCGTACATTTACTAAGAGGACATGTCGTACGTTTACTAAGAAGACATGTCGTTACATTTACTAAGAGGACATGACGTTACATTTACTAAGAGGACATGTCGTTACATTTACTAAGAGGACATGTCGATACATTTACTAAGAGGACATGTCGTTACATTTACTAAGAGGACATGTCGTTACATTTACTAAGAGGACATGTCGTTACATTTACTAAGAGGACATGTCGTTACATTTACTAAGAGGACATGTCGTTACATTTACTAATAGGGCATGTCGTTACATTTTTAAGAGGACATGTCGTTACATTTACTAAGAGGACATGTCGATACATTTACTAAGAGGACATGTCATACATTTACTAAGAGGACATGTCGTTACATTTACTAAGAGGACATGTCGTTACATTTACTAAGAGGACATGTCGTTACATTTACTAAGAGGACATGTCGTTACATTTACTAAGAGGACATGTCGTTACATTTTTAAGAGGACATGTCGTTACATTTACTAAGAGGACATGTCGATACATTTACTAAGAGGACATGTCATACATTTACTAAGAGGACATGTCGTTACATTTACTAAGAGGACATGTCGATACATTTACTAAGAGGACATGTCATACATTTACTAAGAGGACATGTCGTACATTTACTAAGAGGACATGTCGTTACATTTACTAAGAGGACATGTCGTTACATTTACTAAGAGGACATGTCGTTACATTTACTAAGAGGACATGTCGTTACATGTACTAAGAGGACATGTCGATACATTTACTAAGAGGACATGTCGTACATTTACTAAGAGGACATGTCGTACGTTTACTAAGAAGACATGTCGTTACATTTACTAAGAGGACATGACGTTACATTTACTAAGAGGACATGTCGTTACATTTACTAAGAGGACATGTCGATACATTTACTAAGAGGACATGTCGTTACATTTACTAAGAGGACATGTCGTTACATTTACTAAGAGGACATGTCGTTACATTTACTAAGAGGACATGTCGTTACATTTACTAAGAGGACATGTCGTTACATTTACTAAGAGGACATGTCGTTACATTTACTAAGAGGACATGTCGTTACATTTACTAAGAGGACATGTCGATACATTTACTAAGAGGACATGTCATACATTTACTAAGAGGACATGTCGTTACATTTACTAAGAGGACATGTCGTTACATTTACTAAGAGGACATGTCGTTACATTTACTAAGAGGACATGTCGTTACATTTACTAAGAGGACATGTCGTTACATTTACTAAGAGGGCATGTCGTTACATTTTTAAGAGGACATGTCGTTACATTTACTAAGAGGACATGACGATACATTTACTAAGAGGACATGTCATACATTTACTAAGAGGACATGTCGTTACATTTACTAAGAGGGCATGTCGTTACATTTACTAAGAGGACATGTCGATACATTTACTAAGAGGACATGTCGTTACATTTACTAAGAGGACATGTCGTTACATTTACTAAGAGGACATGTCGTTACATTTACTAATAGGGCATGTCGTTACATTTTTAAGAGGACATGTCGTTACATTTACTAAGAGGACATGTCGATACATTTACTAAGAGGACATGTCATACATTTACTAAGAGGACATGTCGTTACATTTACTAAGAGGACATGTCGTTACATTTACTAAGAGGACATGTCGTTACATTTACTAAGAGGACATGTCGATACATTTACTAAGAGGACATGTCATACATTTACTAAGAGGACATGTCGTTACATTTACTAAGAGGACATGTCGTTACATTTACTAAGAGGACATGTCGTTACATTTACTAAGAGGACATGTCGTTACATTTACTAAGAGGACATGTCGTTACATTTTTAAGAGGACATGTCGTTACATTTACTAAGAGGACATGTCGATACATTTACTAAGAGGACATGTCATACATTTACTAAGAGGACATGTCGTTACATTTACTAAGAGGACATGTCGATACATTTACTAAGAGGACATGTCATACATTTACTAAGAGGACATGTCGTACATTTACTAAGAGGACATGTCGTTACATTTACTAAGAGGACATGTCGTTACATTTACTAAGAGGACATGTCGTTACATTTACTAAGAGGACATGTCGTTACATGTACTAAGAGGACATGTCGATACATTTACTAAGAGGACATGTCGTACATTTACTAAGAGGACATGTCGTACGTTTACTAAGAAGACATGTCGTTACATTTACTAAGAGGACATGACGTTACATTTACTAAGAGGACATGTCGTTACATTTACTAAGAGGACATGTCGATACATTTACTAAGAGGACATGTCGTTACATTTACTAAGAGGACATGTCGTTACATTTACTAAGAGGACATGTCGTTACATTTACTAAGAGGACATGTCGTTACATTTACTAAGAGGACATGTCGTTACATTTACTAAGAGGACATGTCGTTACATTTACTAAGAGGACATGTCGTTACATTTACTAAGAGGACATGTCGATACATTTACTAAGAGGACATGTCATACATTTACTAAGAGGACATGTCGTTACATTTACTAAGAGGACGTATCGATCTCAGTTCAAATTCTGGATGAAACGTGGATCTCTAAAACTTTATGGTTTCTTTATGGTTTTTTTATCATTTCGGGGATACATTTAATTCCGGTGGACTGTAATTGGTATAACAGTCCACCGAATCCACTGAAATGATAACACTGAGATGATAAAATAGAGGTTAGTTCTACATTTAACTCCGAAATAAAATTGTTACAAAAATATGAATACTACTCAAACAAAACAGCACTTACGGCAAATTCAATACACAATTTTGAAACAAATTAAACAAATCTAACACGAGTTATAACAGCCACCGAAATGAAACTATTTTTGTCCTCGAATATCACTGAAGTGATAAACTTACTTTTTTGCCGGGAAACCGCCAACGTTGGGACCAATGCATTCGCGCCGAGCTTGAGCCGGGCAGATCCGAAGTGAAGAAAGGTGAGGAGGGCGTAACAACGCAATGTTGACGTGGCTATTCTACTAGAACTTACTGTCCTCTGAAATGATAACTTTTTTCCAGACAAAAGTTAACTGCCTTTCAAATCCATTTGAAAGAAGATAAACAAACAAAAATAGTTTTATTAGATCCAATGTATTATAATTTAATGATTACAAAATCGATTTAAATCCATATTACGAATGTATTTGCAGGGGAAGGTATTTTATGAGTGGAATTGGGTTCAGGACAGGGCGCTGTGATGATAAAATAACACTTTGTATTTTTTTTTCGTATATTAATGGGTTGAAATCAATGATTTTTTTTGTCAAGGTAGAGAAGTACTTACGCTTTTGAGAAGAAATATATAATATTAAAAATCAGCACATTGCACTACCGTTCTCAGATTTGCCGTGTATTTTTTTGCTTGTACAATTCACCCACACATATTCTGAAGCCTAGCAAAGGAAAGGCTTTATCCCGGAAAATTAATAGTTCCTTTTTTCCAGAGATAAATGTACCGTTTTCTTTAGAGATAATGATTGACTTTTTTTTTAATGCATGTAATGATAGACGAGCAACGTCCCATCTGATGGTAAATGGTAACCTTCGCCCATGGACTCAACTATACCGAGAGTATTGTCAAGCCGCTGCTCACCATTTCATTTCACTGATATGAAATGAAAGAATAAACGGCTATCTCCTGCTACAGCCAAAATGCAACGATGTGCTTCATGACCGGTCACACGGGAGATGGTGGTACCAACCCGCTCGGGTCCGATACCAAGTGAGTACTCCCATTTATTACCTAGCCCTACTACAAATCATGCAATGGATGATAATTGCTTACTTCCCTTAGTCGCCTCATACGACGCCCGTGGGAAAGAATGGGGTGGTGACACTTATATTCTTAGTCCGTCACCACACGGACAAAATATATTTTGAAGGCTACGTGGATTGAGTTGTGAGCAGAATTTAATATGGCCTAAAGCTCTTTAATTCTCATTGGGTTATAACACTAGTATTAGAAGTGTTGGTTGTGAAAAATAAATTTACAATCATAATCTTATATTAGGTTCGCATATTCTCTATGAAGTTGTCCAATACCTACAACTTACGAGGACGACCTAGCTTAGTTTTCGATTTGGCAACCGATGCAGCAATCCCGTTCAGTTTGTGAAACATACTTACTCTATATGCGTTTATTAGTTATATTCTTGTTGTTTTAAACTTCAAATGTGTTTCGATAGATATCGATTTAATAATACGAGTAGCAAACGTGATTTTTTTTATACTACGCACCTTATAGTAATTGGTTACCGTAGGCGCACCAAAGGTATCGCTCGCTACACAAAGGAAAGGGATAGGAGATGGATAGGATATTAATGAAAGGACAGAGAGGGGTTTGAGCCTCCGGCGCTCACTCATCATACGAAACACATTTTCACGCTGATTTTGTGTGCGAGGGTAGTACTTCCCCGATCGAACTCCCATTCATGCTGGAATAAGGGATAAGCAAGGGTTATTGAATTCTTTTCTTGTTGCGTATGGTGGTAGATGATCCACGGCCCACCTGACCGTGTGGTACGGTGACAGTAAGTAGTACGGATGAACTTCACTGTGAATAATATTAAATCTGATTTATTGATTATAGTCGGTCATCCAGGTCCATTACCGGAGAAAAAATGTTCTATATTTGTACAAAATTTTATCCAAATTCGTTCTGGTGGTAGTACTCACTTGCTATCGGGCTCGTGCGGGTCGGTACTACCGTCTTCCACGTGAGCGACCGTGAAGAACCTCGGTGAGATTTCTCTTGTTTTTGTTTCACATCCATGAAATGAAGCAATGAGCAGTGGCTTAACAATACTCCTAGTATAGTTAAGTCCATGACACATGGTTACCGTTCATCATTAGGTGAACAACGGCAATAAAAAAAATTAAGTTTGAAAAATCTGTTGTTCTGTATGAAACGAGAGTAGTACCCACCTCAACGCTTCACTTATGAGGCGTGCAAAAGTTGTTTTTGGTTGAGCAACAAATCACCCAAACATTTTAAACGAAATGTTACACTGGTTTTCGTAATCGTGGCTTAGAATACTTTTTTATTATCGCAATAAGTGTTTGTAGAAATAACTCAGTATTTCAAGTATTCGTTGTTTGAATACTGATGCTGGAGTCGTCCTATGCCATCTCCCTCCTATCCCTTTCCTTGGAGTTAGCGACGTGCGAGTAAATGTATGGTGACGGACTAAGTATACAAGTGTCACCACCCCATTCTTTCCCACGGGTGTTGTATGAGGCGACTAAGGGAAGTAAGCAATTATCATCCATTGCATGACTGGTAGTGGGGCTGGGTGCCAAGTGGGAGTATTCACTTGGTGTCGGGCCCGAGCGGGTTGGTACCATCATCTCCCATGTGATCGGTCATGAAGCACTTCGTTGCGTTTTGGCTGTAGCAGGAGATTCTTTCATTTCATATCTGTGGAATGAAATAGTGAGCAGCGGCTTGACAATACTCTCGGTATAGTTGAGTCCATGAGCGAAGGTTACCATTTACCATCAGATGGACCGTGGGTCGTCTGCCACTCATCCATCCATCCATCAGCCTTTCAACGTCCACTGCTGGACATAGGCCTCCCCAAGAATGGGGGATAGGGCCGTAATCGCCACGCTTGGCAGGCGGGTTGGCGATCGCAGTGGATGTTGTTAATACTCGAAGGAATGCTACTGCCCACTCCCCCGGTATTCCCTCAGTCGGCTCTTACGACTCCCGTGGGTGGGAAGGGGTGGGACAATTCTAAAGCCGGCCCCACACGGCAAACGTCTCGTCTACCACTACCAGCAATAAAAAAAAAAGGGACGCCTCTGGCGTTGCTTGCGTCTGTCATGCTTGTTTGCCACACACGTAGTATTATAAAAAAAACCTTTTTTAATATAATTATTAAGAGCGAGTAGGTATGAAAGAGAGTATTGGTGTAAAGATGCGAAAGGGAATGCTCCGATGGTTTGGACATGTGGAAAGAATGCCGGACGAGAGACTGGCTAAGAAGATATACAATGCGAAAGTGCAAGGATGTAGGTACAGGGGGAGACCGAGACTTACCTACCTAGACCAAATTGGTCATGTATTGAAGGAAGATGGAGTCAGGAGTCTCCGAAACCGGTGAGCGTGTATTAAGAGAGTTATGAATGTTGAGGAAGCGAGAGATGTATGCAAGAATAGAGCCTCTTGGCACTCTGTTCTCTCTGCCTACCCTGCAAGGGAATTGGTGTGATGATAAGTTGTGGTAGTATTATTGATCGTAGCGGTGACTCCCCCTGTGGTGCAGCGGTAGTTTAAGTGACTCCTGATCATGACGTTTCGGGCTCGATCCCCGGGCCGGGCAGTGTTATTGAGCTTTATCGTAAAAATAAAAATTCTTAGTAGCATGGACCGGTAGACGGCAGTAGGCTCGCCCGCTATTACCTGGGACTTAAACATAGCTGCCAAACCGTTGGTGTGTAATACACCTCTGCCTACCCATTCGGGGAATATAGTCGTGATTCTAAGGTAACTGAGTGTCTCAAGTATTTAATAAAAACAGTTAAGTTACCACAGCAGAAGTCATTACATCGAGAATAAAACAACATCATATATATATAATACCATCAAAAATCTTATTTCAGCACAAATAACACTGAGTACCTATCGTAATTATTTAATAAAGCAACACTAAAGACAAGCACGTACGGTCAGCAGGTAAACAAAGCGACGCATTAGTAGGGTAGATTAACAAAAAAGGGTGGGGGGTGAGGTGAAATACGACGGTGCCTGTAAATTTTCTTACGGGCGCCCCTCTCTGACGGCTGGGAACATCGACACTGTGCTGACATGTGTACGGTTGACAAAAAAACCTTTTATTATAACTGATTACAATTAAATTATATATAATGCAAATTTTTAAGCAAATCCGTTTGGTGACGTTCTAAAAATACAAGTCTCACCTCTCCAGACTTTCCCGTGTGTGATGTACGGGGCAACTAAAGGAAGTAAGCAATTATCACTCATTACTGCTGGTGGGCTGTGTGGGACCGGCTTTAGAATTGTCCCACCCCTCTCCACCCATGGGAGTCGTAAGAGCCGACTGAGGGAATACCAGGGGGAGTGGGCAGCAGCACTCCCTTGAGTGTTAACAACATCTACTGCGATCGCTAACCTGCCTGCGAAGCGTGGCGATTACGGCAGTACAACCCCAATTTGGGGAGGCCTATGTCCAGCAGTGGACATCGAAAGGCTGATGGATGGATGGATGGAAATTACTGCTGGTAGGCCTGAGTACTAAGTGAGAGTAAGTACTCACTTGTTATGGGGTCCAAGTGGGTTGGTACAATGTTCTACCGTGTAACTGGTCATGAAGTACTCTGGTCCGTTTTTGTTGTAGCGGGTATAGCTTCTATTTTTATATCCGCGAAATGAAATGGTGAGCAGTGCCTTTATAATACTCTTAGTATAGCTGGATTGCATTTAAAATTAACAGCAAAAACTTAGGTACACTCTGGAATACGATTAAGCTATAGCTTTTATTTAAAAAAAAATATGCTAACTTTTTTTCCTTTCGATAGCAGACGATCTGTGGTCCATCTGAATGTAAGTGGTAACCACTACTCTAGGCCTCAGCAATAATACAAGAACAGGTAAGTATCTGCTTACCATGAAGATCAAATCTCTTATGTTCAATGAAAGTCCTCGCGAATAAAGACAAGAATATAAATAATTATTAAGTGTTTTCTTTAAGTATGGAAGAGAAATTTCAAACACTCTAACTGGCAGGTGAAGGGAAAGACAGGGATAGTAGTGATTGGATTTGTCTTTGGTATTACTAAATCCATGAGCGACGGCTACCACTTACCATCTGCTATCTGCAAATTCTACCTGGTAATATTACTAGTAAAAAAACATAGTATTATTAGATTTACATTGCTATTAAGTATATATATTTTTTTATTCAAAATAATATTAAACTTAGATTTTTTTTTCCAACTGTACTCTCGTCTCCCGATTCGTCCCACCGAAAATTTTCGTTCGAGCCGTTTCTAAAGCGCCTTTTTTAATCTCTATAAATCAAATTTATGACTTGTGTAAGCTTTCTGTTTTATTTACCCTTTTATAATTTTGTTGTCTGTACATACAGGGATGGAGTTGGGGCAGTGAGACACGCATACACACACACACACACACACACACACACCCATAGACACACACTGGAGTCGTGACGTCACGAGAGAAAATTCTTTACTAATGTATGATGAGTTCTGGACTATTTAATGACAAACCATACCTACATATTTTTATGGTTATTTTCGTATCCATCATTTGTTCTTCGTAGTAGTCATAAGTATGTAGCTTGATTCCTCAGTTTGATTCCCAGGTCAGACGAAAATGTATAAAGCTTTGTAATCAGGAACTTTTATAAGATTAGAACTAGTACTACAGTAGATCCTCTTTTTTTTTCTTTTTGTAATTTTTTTTTTATTGCGTGTAGTGGCGGACGAGCCACGGTCCATCTGATGTTAAATGGTAACCGTCACCCATAGACTTGACTATATCGAGAGTATTGTCAAGCCGCTGCTCACCAATTCACTTCACATATATGAAATGAAATATAAACGGCTATCTCCTGTTACAGCCAAAACGCAACGATGTGCTTCATGGCCGGTCACACGGGAGATTGTGGTACCAACCCAGTCGGGCCTGATACCAAGTGAGTACTCCCACTTGGTACCCAGCCCTACCACCAGTCATGCAATGGACGATAATTGCTTACTTTCCTTAGTCGCCTCATACGACACCCGTGGGAAAGAATGGGGTGGTGACACTTGTATTCTTAGTCCGTCACCACACGGACCGAAGGCGGGAAAAAATGTTCCTAACCGTACACCCCGTCGTTCGGGGCATCGAACAGGGTAGTGTGGGGCCCTCACCCACTAAAGAAACCCGCCGTGTACCATCTCTCCGCCTTTATTGGCGGGCCACCGGAACTATATTACATTCTTATATATATTTTTAGCATTTGACATGCTTAACACTATACATTAAACACAAAGTGAAAAATGTGAAATCGAAAATAACAGTCGGAAGCAGGATTTGAACCTGCATCTTCTGGATACCGTCCAGATGCTTTACCAATTCAGCCATCCTGGCAATTGCTCCTGACTGCTAATTTCGATAACACATCATACTTAACGTCTTTGGGTGACGCCTGCGTCATCTGTCGGAAGTATTTTCATACATTATACCGACCAAGTAAACTTAATCATGCTTAGCACTATACATTAAACACAAAGTGAAAAATGTGAAATCGAAAATAACAGTCAGGAGCAGGATTTGAACCTGCATCTTCTGGATACCGTCCAGATGCTTTACCAATTCAGCCATCCTGACAATTGCTCCTGACTGCTAATTTCGATAACACATCATACTTAACGTCTTTGGGTGACGCCTGCGCCATCTGTCGGAAGTATTTTCATACATTATACCGACCAAGTAAACTTAATCATGCTTAGCACTATACATTAAACACAAAGTGAAAAATGTGAAATCGAAAATAACAGTCAGGAGCAGGATTTGAACCTGCATCTCCTGGATACCGTCCAGATGCTTTACCAATTCAGCCATCCTGACAATTGCTCCTGACTGCTAATTTCGATAACACATCATACTTAACGTCTTTGGGTGACGCCTGCGCCATCTGTCGGAAGTATTTTCATACATTATACCGACCAGGTAAACTTAATTTTACAATTAAGATTTTTACCTAATAATGACGCAAACCCTATAAATATTTAGATATTAAGTTTACCTGGTCAGTATAATGTATGAAAATACTTCCGACAGATGGTGCAGGCGTCACCCAAAGACGTTAAGTATGATGTGTTATCGAAATTAGCAGTCAGGAGCAATTGTCAGGATGGCTTAATTGGTAAAGCATCTGGACGGTATCCAGAAGATGCAGGTTCAAATCCTGCTCCTGACTGTTATTTTCGATTTCACATTTTTCACTTTGTGTTTAATATATTACATTCCTTCAGTGGTACTACAGTAGATCCTGCTCATTCTTCCTGATCACCCTTTTCCACAGGTTAGTTTTTTCTGGAAAAAATAGTAGAGTTGCTGTGTTCTGCATAAAGATTAAGGTAACGTAGAGAGATAGAACCTATTTACGTTATATTTACACAATCCTAAAATCTAAGGCTAAGTTACGTGCAGAATAACTTAGTTTATGCTATTAGTAGTAGCTATGTTCACACCAAATACTCAAGAACAGCGTCGATCGTAATGTGCATTCAGTTCTATCAATAACCCGCGTATATCATCACGCTTTCAAACGCAAGTTTCACCGATAAACAATCGGAAAACATCTGCGCTTCTGGGCGTATTAGGTAATTAATTCGAGTATTGTTCACCACGTGTGCTGTAGGAATTATGGGCGCGTCTTTGTGTAGGGTGCCAGGCGAGGTGTGCAACCCTTAAAAAATATGTTCGCATTGAGATCTCCCGATGTTTACGATCGAATGTTTTGGGTTCGATGTTTTTGATAATCGAATGAGTGTGTTGTTCTTGACAAATTACCAATTGAAAAATAGTATAGTTTTTTTTTGAAAAGACTAACCTCTATAGCTCATACGACTTACCGTGTGAATACTTGTATCGTGTGGGACTTTATATACATACAATTGCACGGACACAAAGTACACCCAGACTCAAAACAACCACTTGTGGATGGCACAAAGATTTGTCCTGTGTGGGAATCGAACCCACAACACTCGGGCGGGAGGCCGTAATCTAAACCACTCCGCCATCTGTGCTGTCAGTTAGACTAGCTGACCCTGGCAGAAGCGTTAAAGCGTTGGCCTGCTGACTATAAGGCCTCTCAGAATGTATTTTAATATTAAAATTTTTGATAACAATGGTTTGAAATAAGTTGTTATTAAGCGAAAAATCATAAAAGAATAAAAAAATAACATCAAAACTACTAATATAAATTCTGATATATAATTTCAACGCCATCTACTGTGTATAAAATTAAACAATTCATGGACCCATTCAAAAACACAAAACATTTCATCAAAATCATTTCTCTATTGGTAGAGCTTTGCTTATCCCAGAATGATTAAGCCAGTTCTATCAGGACATTACCACCCTCTCACAAAAGATCAACAAGAAACAACGATAGGTACTCTTACCGATGTATTTCGCATGGTTAGTGAGAGCGCCGGAGTCCCAAACTGAGGGGGCCTATCCACTCCTTATTATCCTTACTAGCTTCTCCTTAATATCCTTCCTATCCAGGTGATTAAGATCAAATACTACGCTTGATTGGAGTGGAAATAAGATTACGTATCTTCTTTAACATTTGAACTCGTGTGAAGCAAGGACACAGTGGTACCACCTCTTTCGGGTCCAACAAAAAGTTCTTACTTTTGCTTGTACTTCCTACTAAACCCTACCACCAATACGGTAGTGACTATAAATAAGCCTACCTCCCGGCTAGTTGTAAAGTGTTCCAAACTATTATGGCAACCTATAGACCCTAACAAGACAAGAGAATCAACACAAAGTGTGAAAATGTGAAATCGAAAATAACAGCCACGAGCAGGATTTGAACCTGCATCTCCTGGATACCGTCCAGATGCTTTGCCAATTCAGCCATCGTGACAATTGCTCATGACTGCTAATTACGATAACACATTCATACTTAACGTCTTGGGTGACGCCTGCGCCATCTGTCGGAAGTATTTTTAAACATTATACCGACCAGGTAAACTTAATTTTACGATTAAGATTGATTATGGGTAAGCATGTCAAATGCTAAAAAATATATATAAAAATATCTAAAAAAAAATATAAGAGAACTCACGGTGGAGAGAGAAACTTACTAGAACAAAATTCAAGAAAGCGTAAAACAACGACAGTTTCTCCTACAATTGAGTTTCATATGGTGAGTGAGAGCGCAGGAGGCCCAAACACCTTCCTTGTCTTCTCCTTATTGTCCTGTCCTTGTCATACTTCTTCTCCACCTTTCCTTGGAGATGGCAACGCGCTAGTGATGCCTCTGGTGTTGCTAGCGTCTATCCATCCATCCATCCATCCATCAGCCTTTAATCGTCCACTGCTGGACATAGGTCTCCCCAAAATGGGGGTTTTACCATAATCGCCACGCTTGGCAGGCGGGTTGGCGATCGCAGTGGATGTTTTTAGTACACAGGGGAACGCTGCTGCCCGGTCCCCCGGTAGTCCCTAAGTCGGCATTTACTACTCCCATAGGAAGAGACGGGGTAGAGCTATTCTTGGTGCCGGCCCCACACGGCCAACTAGCGTCTATAAGCTACGGTAAAGGATTATACTTATCTACTCTACGATATTTTAATAGGATGGTATTTCCCCGGCATTCATATTGAAATCAGTAAAGCTTTGATAGTCCATCCATCCATCCATCCATCAGCCTTTCATCGTCCACTGCTGGACATAGGCCTCCCCAAAATGGAGGTTTTACCATAATCGCCAAGCTTGGCAGGCGGGTTGGCGATCGCAGTGCATGTTTTTAGTACACAGGGGAACGCTGCTGCCCGGTCCCCCGGTAATCCCTTAGTCGGCTTTTACAACTCCCATAGGAAGAGACGGGGTGAAGCCATTCTTGGTGCCGGCCCCACATGGCATGACATCACGGCTTTGATAGTAAAAATATATATTCTGAAAACGAGGTTGAACCCATTTGGGCCATCTATCGGCCCAACAACGTGGGCTGTTGAACATAGGCTGTTGGCTATGGCTTTGACCAGATCGTCAGTCTACGTGATGGGAAAGAAAGACACTCAAATCTCAACCTCGTTTTTCATCAGTCCTATTTCTTCAGCGAACAATGTACAGTTATTTTCGCGTTATAATTTCTTCGGGGTGTATACACGACCAAAACTTCTTTGAAACTCAGCTAAAACATTTAGCAATAGATTTAACCCTTAAAATTTAATGAACCAATAATATAATAAAATATAAAGTATCAGACA
Organism: Leucoma salicis; assembly: GCA_948253155.1. Classification (NCBI taxonomy): domain Eukaryota; kingdom Metazoa; phylum Arthropoda; class Insecta; order Lepidoptera; family Erebidae; genus Leucoma; species Leucoma salicis. Next base: position 2,062,158 of record OX411809.1, read on the forward strand.
TCAACGTTGAAATAATAAATCTGGATGTCCACCCTGCCCCCACTGTAGAAGCTCAAGGAGGCATCCATGAACGCTGTCAAGCGATGATAGACGGCCGCCCATAAAACTGACGAGACGAGTACCCGCGCTACGAAATGGCTCTTTGGAGCCCACTATATCACTTTTATTACATGCCATCTTCATTTTCATATTTCATATTTGCATTTCTGTAGCGATCCCCCTCCCAAAGACCCCCCTTTTTAAGCGTTTCGCACGTTTTTCTATGTAATAGCTCGCTTTGTGTATGCGACGTGGTCGGTTCCGTCAAAGGAAAGTTGTTTTTTGTTACGTCGACTCGCGACGCTAATTTTTTTGGGTTCCGTAAGTAATATAATGTACATGTTTTTATTATTTTGTTCTTTAATTTGCTTTTACAAATTACTAAATTCTGCCCGCGTCTCCTTCCGCGTGAAAATCAATATATAAATGCCCACATAACTCTATGTTAAATTTAATATTGCTAAAAATAGCTATAACTTTAAAACCATATATTTTTCCGGGATGATAGTATCTCACATCCTTATCAGTACTCTACACTATATGTATGCTAAATTCCATGATGATTAGTTCAGTACTACTACTACTACTAGTACTAGTACTAACGAAACGCACTTTCGCATTTATAAGTAAGGATTTTTAAAAACTTCAATTTCAATCTAGTGAAGTTTTTAAGGACTATTTTCTGCCTGCGGCAAAGTTAGTTTTTTGATTATGGTATACCTACAATATTAATATGGTGGTGCTATACCATATTAATAGTTCATTTGGTATGCTACGGTATAGTATTGGTATGATAACTCTAAACTTACTAATAAGTATTATAAATATGAATGTTTGTAAAGATGTTTGTATGTTTAGATATTTGGCCCTCACGCCTAAATGACGGGGCGCGTTCGGAAGAAATTTGGTACTTCAATAATACATATATGAGAATTGACTGGATAATGCTTATAGGATACTTTTAGGCAGAAAAAAATCTGAATTCCTGTGGGATAGTTCTTTTCGGCATACAAACCTGACAACTGAATGGATTTGTACAGAATTTGGTATATGTAGATAAATTTTTTTACCCCACTTAAGAATTTCTGTGGGGTATGCCTACACGATTCTATGCGTGAATTTTGAAATCCACGCAGGTAAAGTCACGGGTGTATTTACTGAATCACCACGGAGTGTAATATACGTTAGACTATAGCAACATTGCTGAATGGGGAGCCTTATTGTAAGTAAATTGTTTTATCTATAATCTCATTTAGTGTTATGTTATTATCAATTTTATTAGTGACAATAAACATAGCTTTCTTTCTTTTATTTATTTATTTCAAATGATTTTATGAAATGCTTGTAAATATTACCCTGCGCATCTCTGTTTGAACCGATACATTATTATCTAGTACATTACGTGTTCAGTGTTCATCTCTATCGCGTAAGTGCAAGCTTAGAATAAACTGAGTGCTGAGGTCTTCTGTGTGTCTTTAGATAATATTAAATGAATACAGCTTCAAAATTATTTACCTTTAAATGAGACTAAAATGCTTCTAATACACCAAATAGGCTGCTGACTCTTCTGCTACCATGAAAAAGTATTAATTAGAATTAAATAATAAATAAATATTCACGGAAATTTCACACAACGTCCTCTGGTCCCAATCTAAGCTTTACGCTTGTGCTATGGGTACCAGATTACGGATATAATACATATATTACCTTTTTTTTGTAAATACGTACATATAATAGATAGAAAACACCCAGACGCAGTAGGAATATCTGTGTTCATCACACAAATAATTTGTCCTGAGTGGGAATCGAACCCACAACCTCATGCACGGAAGTCGGTTACACTACTACGCCACGACACCCATCTGTAATTAAACTGTACCTTGCAATGGAATAGAAAAAATATACGAAATCAAAATGTAGAGTTATTTATTTGAATTTTAACTGCTTATCCGGGTAAAACATTTTAATTACAATTGTAGAGGTTGTAGCCTAGTTGTTTATAGTACGAATGATCAGCAAGGTTAAGCTACTTTCGCTCGATTGGCAGTCAGACGGGTGACCAAATTTGACGCCTATTTATGGACAACTGACCTCCTCCGATTCGGATCCTCCTGGCAGTCGTTAACGGTTGTCGGTATGGAATAAAAATCTGACACCGGTCATGTTCTAAGGTAGCCAATCTTTTTCTTCCTGTTGAGTCGTGGAGCTCAGATAGATAGTCGATTCATGTAAATTGGAGGATCAGCTAAAACCCAAAGAAAGGAAGAAAGGAAGTGGGCAATTAAAATCTATTCCATAACTGGTGGTAGGGCTGGATACCAAGTGGGAGTACTCACTTGGTATCAGGCCCGAGCGGGTTGGTACCACCATCTCCCGTGTGACCGGCCATGAAGCACATCGTTGCGTTTTGGCTGTAGCAGGAGATAGCCGTTTATATTTCATTTCATATCTGTGAAATGAATTGGTGAGCAGCGGCTTGACAATACTCTCAGTATAGTCGAGTCCATGGGCGACGGTTACCATTTACCATCAGATGGACCGTGGCTCGTCTGCCACTACATGCAATACAAAAAAAAACCTAAGATCCCCTCAAGACATAGTTTTTTTGAAATTATACTTTTTTAGGCGCGTTATGGAAAAATGATGAGAGTGAAATTTTAAGATGCGCGCGCACTGTAACACAAATTATAACAGGTAGCATGCTACGTTATCTTAACCAGTTTCATAGATTGCGCTGTTAAATAAATTAAAGACATGTTCGAAGATAACATAGCATGCTTCAACCTGTTACAGTGATGCGAACTAAAATAATTTATTTGAATAATAGTTACGAATTTAATCATTACTTTATTTATTAATGATGTCTAAGAAGTATAACTTCTCACGCGCGTACATAAGTACATGCACCCATTTTATTTTATTGCAAATGGTGGCAGACGAGCCACGGCCCACCTGATGGTAAGTGGTAACTGGCGCTCATGGACTCAACTACACCGAGAGTATTGTCAAGGCGTCGTGCACCATTTCATTTATCAGATATGAAATGAAACAATAAACGGCCATCTTCTGCTATAGCCAAAACACACTGACGTGCTTCATGACCGGTCACACAGGAGACGGTGGTACCGACCCGTTCCGAAGTGAGTACTATTAGTTGGTACCGAGTCCTACCACCAGTAATACAATGGGCTATAATTGCTTACTTCCCTTTGTCGCCTTAAACGACACCCGCGGGAAACGACGGGCTGATGACACTTGTATTCTTAGTCCTTCACCACACGGATGAACACACAGTAATAGACAATCGGTATCAAGAAAATATTATTTTTTTTGATTACGCAATGTTTTTTGTATATTTTTAATACAACTGCGGAACCCTAATAGGTTAACTCAAGGAAATGTATAACAAAGTTCAGGGTCTGTTGTGACGTGTGCCTTGTACGAGCGAGCTCTGGCAAAGTAACCACGTCGGGTACATATTTTGTAGTGTTTCTTCATTTTATTAATTTTAATAGAAAGCAACTCTAAAGGTATTTTTTTACTCTCATACATACATATCATTATGCCATCTCCCTTGCTGGGTAAATAGAGAAAACAGTGTGCCTATTATTGCATACATCTCTCGCTTCGTCAACATCCATAATTCTCTTCATACACGCTCGCCGGTTTCGGAGGCTACTGACTGCATCTTCCTTCAATATATGACCAATTTGATCTGGGTAGGTTAGTCTTGGTCTAAGCTGCGGCTGAATGGACTGGGGAACGTTCACTACCCGCAAGGCCTCCCGCGAAAGGACGCTCCGTGTGAGTATGCCTCGCTCAGTACCTCTACTGTGCGAGGCATCTACATACGGAGCGTCCGTACTCGAAAGAGTAAGCCGCCAGCGGACCACTGAAGTAATGCATTCCAGTGGCCCACCAACACAGGTGGAGAGACGGCACATGGTGGGTTAATTTAGTGGATGAGGGCCCTACACTACAAAAAAAAGGTTAGTATCGGTCTCTCCTTGTATCTTAATGAATAATGCGCTTAGCTAGCCTACATCCTCTAATCTAAAAGCATAATGCGCCAAGCTAGCCATGTATCAGTTGATAAATTTCAACAAGCCGTCGGCAAAATTTCAGAGGCATTATCTCACAGATTATTCATGCTTCAGATTTATGTAATAGTGTAACAATCACTTTAAGTGATGCTGAACTCGATTGCATTTTATGCACTAAGCCTCAAAATATTAAGTGCCACCAACAAGAATCGTAAATATAATAAAACAGCTAAATTAAGGTCAGCACATTCGGGGTAAACTCACCACTGCCCCGTACCTGAATCACCATAAACCGTTTAACATATTCAATATATGCAAAAATAATAATAAACGTACTTGATCAAATAATCTTCATAGATTTTAACATTCTTATAACGAGTAAATAATTCGGATATTAGTACAATATGAGAACTATCCTTACTAATATTATAAATGGGAAAATGAGTTTGTCACGCTTTCACGGTGTAACTACTGGACCAATCATCATGAAAATTTGCATACATATAAACCAGAAAAAGATATAGCCTTTTATCGTGGAAAAATGTTATTATCGTGGCAATTCTTTTTTCCGAAAAATTAATGGTTCCCTTGGCATAGCTATTTTTAAATAGTCCTACTTATTCGTAACTAATACGAATAAATCATTCTATATACATAATACCTAGTATTAAATAAAAAATTTATTATTTTTCTAAATAGACAAAATATATTCTGTTAATCTGAAAGTGAGTCTATCATTTTGTTACTTTGATGGTTTTTTTATACTAAGTGGGTGGCAAAAAAGCATATGACCACCGGCCGGTAAGCGGTTACCGTAGCCTATAGATGAGTATCACCAGACGCTAGCATCAACATCTTCATCTTCAAAGAACGAGGACAGGAAGGATAAGAAGGAGTGGATAGAATACATACTAAGGAGAGATTAGTAAACATAATAAAGAGTGGATAGGGATGGGGTGTGGGCCTGCGGCGCTCTCACTCGCTATACAAAACACAACGGCAGGAGTACCAACGGTTGTTTCACGCCGATCTTCTGTGAGAGGGTGGTACTACCCCGATCGAGCCTTCCCATTTGCTTGCTCTACCACTAAAGTAGCATTACTAAAAAGACAGCTTATATTACATAGTTTAAAATATTATTGCTTTTTGCGTTTATCCAATACAAATGTACGTAACTCGCTGCTTACGAGCTACTCGTATGTATAGTCCAAACAAAAGTCTCACCATTCTAACGCTACACAGGTAGGCACGGCTAGCAAAGCCATGTGGAGATGTTTACGAGTACTCGGTCGCGTAGATCAAGGCAACAATGCGCCAGTGTGCGCCCACCCTAACGCGCTTCTAATACCATTAGCTTTTAACTGTGTGTACGCTGCTTTTTGTTCTTACCTGCATGCTTTTACCGGTATATAAGATTATGTAGTACAGCGTAATATTAGTGACATTAATTTTATTAGAAACTAACTTTTGCCAAAACTAGTTCGTCAAAAGCTAGTTTTAGGTTTATATATAGTAAATATTGTAACTGCTAAAGTGAGTTTGATTATTTTTTACCAACCACTGAACCAATACTCTTGAAGTGCAAGAGCATGTCAAGTGCTAAAAATATAGATCAATAGTCATGAAGTTTTGCATACTTATCACCTGAAGCCCGGAAACGGACTTTATCATCCCTGAAAAATGAATAGTTAGCTATTTTATATAGAAACTAGCCTTTGCCCGCGATTATTTAGGATATATCTCAGGTTCCTGATATAATAGCGGGATAAAATGTATACCAGTTTTTAAGTCTAATCAGAAGCTACCAAATAAAAAAAGTTGCATCAAAATCCGTTCAGTAGTTTTGTCGCTCTTTGTGTTCATTTATACAACAAATTCAAATGCATCATTTTTTTTTGCTAATGTTGGCAGACGAGCCACGGCCCACCTAATGGTAAGTGGTAACCGTCGCTCATAGACTCAACTATACCGAGGGTATTGTCAAGGCGACGGTGCGCAGCGGCTCATTTCTCAAATATGAAATGAAAGAAGTCTTTATTATTTAAAGAGTTCTTTATTTAGTTACATAACAATTATAAATTGATATCAGTGAACTTGACAAACGTATCAGTTTTATGTCAACGTAGCTGTTGAACGATGCATTTATCTAGCTTAGCAATATAAAGGTGCGTAGAAAAATAGGTTTTTAATTGGGCTGTCATCAATGTTACGTTCATTGGAGATGCTCCTTGCTGCAAAATATAGAATTAGTTTTGTTGCCGAATACATCAGTAGTTGTCAGGAAGTTTCGCAGCTCAGCAGATTCGGGAACTTGTCTTGCCAATACAAAGATGTTACTCGCTCCACCCTTTAAGAATTCGTAATACATAGCGTAGTTACCATTTAAAATTTTCCATTGGAAAACATCATGGGTATAACCTTCATCAGTAGAACACGTCACTTTCGGTATATTATTTTGTTCATAATTATTTTCAAGGATATTCACATAATATTCATGTGGTTTTGATTCAATTGTTCCATCTAGAAATACTTGAACCATTATGGCCTTACGTGTGATTCCATCTGAGCACGGAAGTTGAACGTCATCAATACTGCGAGTATATGAAAAAACAAAACACTTATTTAGTGGGGTAGTTTCGTACGTAGGAACCCGGGCTACTAATGTCCATTTTCCTATAATATTATTGACACTTCGATCTGCATCTCCTACCGCGAATAAAACTGCCAGAAGGATTATTACTTTCCGCATTATTATAAATATATCAGTAACTATAACGTTTCACACTAAAGTTGTACTGGTATGATGCAAAATTACTCGCATTTTTATAGACATCTCGTATGATCTATATTAAAGATCACCTTTAACATAGGTATAATGATAACAAATTTTATATTTTGTTTTTCATAAGCTTTATCATCATTCGTTTTATAACATAATGACTTTAATACTTTTACCACGCCTCGCGCACGTGGGAGTCACACCTTCGCGGTAAGCTTCCACGGACGGCAGGGCAATCTCTGACCTCAACATCCACAACCTCGGCTAGGGCGGCATCAGGCGCAGGTAATTGCGCCCACGCCGCCCACGTGCTGGCGGCGAATTGGGCCCGCGAAGAAGGATTACTCCTGGGCCCTCTCCTCCACCTCCTTCCGCAAGATGACAGCCTTGCAGACCGCGGTCTAGCGGTCACCGCCGTGACAGGGCCCGTAGGCCCTGTCACGGTCAACCATCGCTCGCGCAACGGCCGGCAGATCCACGCCTATAACTCTAGTGAGTTCCCGGCGCTGCTCATCCGAGGCAGGGCACGACTCCAGCGTGTGCTGCGCTGAGTCCTCGCTGCAGTCGCAGTGGTGACAGCCTGGGTTTGTCTCTGTCCTAGCGATCATGTGCAGGTATTTGCCGCAGCAACCATGCCCCGACAAAACCTGCATCAAACGGAAGGTGAGGACCCCGTGCTGCCGCTCTGCCCATCCATTTAAGATCGGCCGGAGTGCCTCTACGGTCCAGAGACCATCCCGGGCCCTCCACTTTAGGACGGTGGTGTGGCGGGCATTTCCATGAAGAGATCACGCTCGGCGAGGGGCGACTGCCCCCCGCCCGCGCCATCGACGCCGCCGATAAATGCCGGCGAGCCGTTCCAAAAGAGATTTTTAGTAGGAGCGGGAATCGAACCCGCGTTTTTTCCCATCCGGGGAAGTGCTCTAAGCCACTGAGCTATCCTACTGATCTTTCGATCATCCCAATCTCCTCATCACATTTGTCTTACGACCAACGCCATCTATCGGCAAGCATTGCACGCACCCAATATAGTAAGTTTTATTTTGGCGCGATTTTTTTTTTAAATATTTTAGATCTATATTTTTTAGCAATTGACATGCGCCGCTACTTTTTAAAGTATAAATTATTTGTGAATTATCTGTGGATTGGAAAAGACGCGGGTTCGATTCCCGCTCCTACTAAAAATCTATTTTTCCTTATTCACAAATAATTTATACTTTGAATATATTTTTTAAGCAATTGACATAGTTAGCCATATAAATAAATACTAAGTGCGGAATATAATTAATAATCTATATACTTTGTAAAGCTGTAACAGAGCTGTGTCTGTACATTAAGAATAGTTGAGAAAAAAATAATGTAGAAAACTAAGAATGAATAAAATAAGGTCTAAAGGTGGAGACATTCTTACGCAAACACAAGATGTGTTAAGCCGATGGAGTGAATATTTTGGAGATATGTATGCGGATGTTCAGGGTGATGCCGATGCCACATATGGTCTAACAGATCAGCATTCGGTACCGGCATCCTCTGATGACATTAGTATGGATGAAGTTGAATGGGCGATAAGAAGTTTGAAAAATGGAAAGGCAGTAGGTATTGATATGGTGTCTGCTGAGATGATCAAGCTTGGAGGCTCATGTGTCTGGCAATTCTTCCTGATGCTTCTACATTTAACTTGGAGCTCAGGAATGGTTCCCAAGGACTGGAGAAGCGCAGTCATCGTGCCCTTGTTTAATAACAAGGGTTCACGTTATGACTGTGCAAACTACAGAGCCATAAGCTTGACCAGTTTAGCAGCCAAAGTGTAGGGTAAGATTATTGAAAGGAGAATGAGGATAGTGTCGAATTTTTGTGTGAGGCACAAGGAGGTTTCAGGTATAGAAGAGGATGCATGGATCAAGTGTTTTCTCTGCGCAACATTGTGGAGAAGCATCTGGCTGTAGGGCAGAGGGTTATCTGCAGTTTTGTGGATTTGGAGAAAGACAAGACACGGTTGTACGAAAGGAACTTTGGGACATTTTGCCGGAATATGATATTAACGGTAGACAAGCCGTGCATTCCAACTACATAGACTGCAGAGCATGTGTGCGGCTGGATGATGGAATGTCACCCTGGTTTAATGTCAATATCGGCGTTAAACAGGGCTGCGTTCTATCAGGCAGACTGTTTATCATATATCTGGATAAATGTCTACATGTTGAATAAAATTAATGTGGGAGTTCAGATGGGCGACTCAGTGGTTAACTCGCTGCTATATGCAGACGATGCGGTCCTATTAGCGCAGTCTGCGACTGACCTGCAAACCCTAGTCGACGTAATGGCAGAATATTGTAAGAAAAGGGGCCTAAGTGTGAATGTGAGCAAATCCAAAATATTGGTTTTAGAGTAGCAATAGGAAATGGTGTGCTAGAACAAGTGGATGAATTTGTATATCTTGGATGTGGATTCAGTCGGGATGGAAGGTACAACCACTAATGTAGATAGAAGAGTGAATGCGGGAAATAGAGTGAACGGAGCATTGGGACAACTTCTCAGCAGCCACCACCTCAGCCAGAAGGCACGTGTCGCAATCCACAACGCAGTGCTTGTCGCAACGTTATTATATGGAAGCGAGAGTTGGGTATGCAAAAAGGAGCATGAGAGTAAAATAAATGCGGTCGAAATGCGATCTCTGCGGAGAATCTGTGGAGTGAGGCTGACTGACTGCATTCGTAACAATGACGTAAGAGAACGAATAGGTATGAAAGAGAGTATTGGTGTAAAGATGCGAAAGGGAATGCTCCGATGGTTCGGACATGTGGAAAGAATGCCGAACGAGCGACTGGCTAAGAAGATATACAATGCGAAAGTAGAAGGATGTAGGTACAGAGGGAGACCGAGACTTACCTACCTAGACCAAATCGGTCATGTATTGAAGGAAGGTGGAGTCAGGGGTCTCCGAAACCGGCGAGCGTGTATGAAGAGAGTTATGAATGTTGAGGAAGAGAGAGAGCAAGAATAGAGCCCCTTGGCACTCGGTTCTCTCTGCCTACCCCGCAAGGGGAATAGCGTGATGATACCTTAGTTAGTTAAAATTAATGTAATAGGCGTGTCTAAACACAAAACATTTTCTTTTTTAGATTTTCTGTCAGTTTATCTGTTCGTTCGCGCATCACGCAAAAATTACCAAATGGATTTTGATGCAGCTTTTTTTTACAAAATTACAGTCACGAGCATGATATATCAAATAATATCCTGCTCGTGACTGTTATTTTTCATTCATTTATACAACAAATTCAAATGCATCTTATGTTTTATTGCTAATAATGGTAGACGAGCCACGGCCCACCTGATGGTAAGCGGTAACCGTCGCTCATAGGCTCAACTATACCGAGGATATTGTAAAGGCGACGGTGCGCAGCGGCTCATTTCTCAAATATGAAATGAAAGAATTCTTCTTTTTTCTTCTTTCTTTATTTAGTTACATAACAATAATTAATTGATATCAGTGAACTTGAAAAACGTTATCAGTTTTATGTCAACGTAGTTGTTGAACGATACATTTATCAAGCTTAGCAATATAAAGGTGTGTAGAAAAAATTATGGCTGTCATCAAAGTTACGTTCATGGGAGATGCTCCTTGCTGCAAAATATAGAATTAGTTCTGTTGCCGAATACATCAGTAGTTGTTAGGAAGTTTCGCAGCTCTGCAGATTCGGGAACTTGTCTTGCTAATACAAAGATATTACTCGCTCGACCATTTGAGAATTCATAATAGATAGCGTAGTTATCATTTAAAATTTTCCATTGGTAAACTCCACGGGTACAGCGTTTACCACAAGAACACGTCACTTGGGGTATATCATTTTGTTCATAATTATTTTCAAGGATATTCGCATAATATTTTTGTAGTTCTTCTGCAATCGTTCCATTAGCTAGAGATAATTGAGCCATTACGGCCTTACGTGTGATTCCATCTGAGCAGGGATGTTGAATGTCATCAGTACTGCGAGTATATGAAATAACAAAACACATAATTGGTGGGCTAGTATCGTACCCAGGAACCCGACCTACTAATGTCCAGTTTCCTAAAATATTTTCGGCACTTCGATCTGCATCTCCTACCGCGATTAAACAAACTGCCAGAAGGATTATTACTTTCCACATTATTATAGATATATCAATAACTGTTATGTTTCACACAAAAGTTGTACTGGCATTGTTCAATATAACCCGCATATTTATATACATCTATGATGTGATCTTTAACATTAGGTATATTGATATATTTTGTTTTTCATAAGCGTTATCATAATTCATTTATAACATAGTGATTAAACCAAGGACTGCTAAGATGGTATAATGTTATAATGGTATTGAGGTTGATTCCCTGTCAGAGGTACGGCACAACTAAACGATGTGTGTATTGGTTTTCAAATAATATCTGCCAACACGCATTAGGCCAGCATGGTGGACTACAGTCTATAGCTCGACCGCTGTAAGCGCGGCCCTCCTAATGGTATGCGGGACGCGGGGCGGGTGATGTTCTCGCTATACACAATGCAATGACTTAATATCTTGAGATATACTAGCCTTAAGATTATATACAATATGATGGAATATATGTATATTTAGTTTATATTATTGAGTTTATTATAAATGCATATTTAAAACATAACTGTGTTATATTTTGTTGCTGTCATTGGTGTCTACTCCTGGCTTACAGTAATCGAATAATCAATTTCATCCATACATCCATCAGCCTTTTGATGTCCACTGCTGGACATAGGCCTCCCCAAAATGAGGGATAGTGCCGTAATCGCCACGCTTGGCAGGCGGTTTGGCGATCAATAATAAAAAAAATAATCAATTTTCTAAATTAAAATAAACAACGGTCCTCTATATTTTTTATTCCCGTTATTTACGCTAAAGTAGATAATTGAATGAAAACATTGTAGGTAAATAGAAAATTGAAAAATACTATAATTAATCTAAACTTTCTTAAGTACCTGAAAATTCTTCATTTGAAGATTCCGATGTATGTCATAATTCACATAATTCAATAATAAGTGGTCAATACATGTCATCGTAGACCTTGTCTATTAGATTATCTATTTTTTACCCATATATTTGTCTTCTATTTTGATCACATGTTCAACACATTTACCCCATTGAGACAATGACTACAATGTAATCATCCATCCATCCATCCATCCATCAGCCTTTCGAAATCCACTGCTGGACACAGGCCTCCCCAAGAGACAGGCGGGTTGGCGATTGCAGTGGATGTTGTTAATACTCGAGGCAGTGCTGCTGCCTACTCTCCCGGTATTCCCTCAGTCGGCTCTTACAACTCCCATGGGTGGAGAGGGGTGGGACAACTCCAAAGCCGGCCCCACACGGAAAATGTAATCAAAGAGTATATACTTACTAAAAAAATGTAATAATGAATAATGTAATGCTCTGATAGTAAGCGTCTATCGACGTCGGCAAGCCAGTCTCATCATAAAACAGCAAATATAGGTTACAGTGTAACTTTGTTAAAATTTCCATTATTTTATATATTTTGCAACATTTAATAACATCAATTTTTGCTTGTTGACTTTTTCATTCGCAGAGTAGGCAGGTTATCCAAGTCGCAAGATAAATAATACCGTGTGTAGGAGGTCATTAAAAAATATCACGCGTGGACACACCTCTGAGTGTTGTGGTCTTGGATAATAATCTAATAGCTCGACGATACAATTCACAAGTTACTTAGTTTTCACTTCTATCGGCAGTCCCTAAAGACTGCCTCGCATCTTTGTTTTAGGGCCAACACCCTGCACTAGAGATAATCCTTGTATATCGGGAACTTTACGAACATACAACTTCATGGACACAAATTACTACAAGACTCAGAACAACCATTTGTGGGTCACACGAAGAATTTTCCTGCGTGGGAATCAAACCCACAACACAGGCATTGGAGGTCGGTATTTATATGCGCCATCTGTGTAGCAATACGGAAATCCATACGATTGCAGGGTAAGCACGCTGAAGCGGAAATTGGTTAGCCTCGATGGCTAGATCGGCAACTGCTGGAGAAGGTAGGTTCACTATGACAGAAAACTAGACAGTTAGTCTAGAAAGTTCTAGAGACCCATTGAACGCTCTTAGTGGCACTCTCTTGTGTCCACCAGTGGACGTCGTGGAAAGGTTGAACGATGGATTGATTCAAGTCTAAAGGAATATTAATTAAATTCTTTGGACCGTTTATAACTGACCGCCAGCATGGATTAACGATTCACTACTCCTATTATTAAAGTACAAATTATTTGTGAATAAGGAAAAAGAGATTTTTAGTACGAGCGGAAATCGAACCCGCGTCTTATCCGATCCGGGGAAGTGCTCTAAACCACTGAGCTATCGTACTGACCTATTCGGTCGTCCCAATTTCCTCATCACATTTGTCTTTACGACCAACGCCATCTATCGCAATGCATTTACATGCATTAATCCAACATAGTAAGTTTAATTTTGCAATTAAAATTCATACTATTTGATGGCACGATTTTTTAAACATTTTGAAAGTAGCGGAGCATGTCAAATGCTAAAAAATATTGATCAAAAATACTCCTATTATGCATCATGAATAAAAATTACGTTTACGGAATCGCGTTTACTTGATTTTCTACTATCCCGACGTTTCGAATACTTCACAGCATTCAGGACGTTCCATAATGTGAAACATACTACTTATCATCACGCCATTTCCTACCGCAGAGAGACAAGAGTGCCAAAAGGCGCTATTCACACATCTCTCGCTTCCTGAACATAAATAATTCTCTTCATACACGCTCGCTGGTTTCGTAGACTCCTGACTCCGCGATCCTTCATGACCAATTTGGTCTAGGTAGGTGAGTATCGGTCTCCCCCTGTACCTACCATCCTTCCACTTTCGCATTACAAAACGTTTATTGTAGAAAAGACTTTGGTTGTTTTCCTTGTTATTAAAGTTGTGTCAATCCATCAACAACATTCTGTATTTCGTGATCAAAGTGGTACAAACAGATCTAAGTAGTACACAGTACGCGTTTGTGATAACTCTAATGAGGAAAATAAATTATAATAATTTCTGATATTTACGCGAATGTTACATATTGACCAAAAAATACGTTTTCGTTATTTTTGGACTAGGCACCGACTTCAAACACAGGTTCAGGTTAGAGTAGATGTTATGATGCATGTCGTGCGGCATCCCGCAGGGTTTGATTCTAGGGTCGCTCCTGTGGGACATCGGCTACGACTGGGTCCTCCGTGGCCGGCTCCCCCGCGGGCTGGGTGTAATTTGCTACGCAGACGATACACTCGTCACAAACCAGGGCGGGACCATCGAGGAGGTGGCAATGCTGGCCACCTCAGGTACCGCGGTGGCGGTCAGGCGGATCGAGGCGCTGGGGCTTAGGGTGGCCCTTGCAAAATCGAAGTCCCTACTCTTCCATGGGCCCCGACGTGGTCCACCCGCCAGCGCCTTGATAACGGTCAATGGTGTAGGCGTTCCAATCCAGGCCCACATTAAATATCTGGGCCTGATATTGTATGGATGGTGGCACTTCGGACGAGCACTTTCGCCGTCTTGTGCCAAGACTCGTCGGCACAGCGTTCGCCTTCGGGCGTTTGATGCCGAATTCCGCGTGGCATATGTGCCCACCGCGCCACCGTCCTCAAGTGGAGGTCTCGGCTGGAGACGCCCCGGGCAGGTCTCTGGACCGTAGGGGTGCTCCAGCCGATCTTGGAATAATGGGCAGGGTGGCAGCACGGGGTCCTCACCGGTTGGTGTGGGTTTTGTTGGGGCATGGTTGCTTCGGCAAATACCTGCACGCGATCGCTAGGAGGGAGACCACCCCAGGCTATCTCCACTGCGACAGCACACGCTCGAGTCGTGCCCGGCCGGAGATGTGCAGCGCCGGGAACTCGCTGCAGTCATAGGCGTGGACCTGTCGCTGCCGGCTTTTAGTGGGTGAGAGCCACTAAACTACCCCGTTTGTCTCCCCGGGCAGCGGGGTGTGCAGTAGGACATTTTTGCCCACATAAAAAAAGGTGTAACATGATGGGGAGGCCTTCCGTGGGCGCATCTCGTATGAGAAATCGTCGATCACAGGAGTATGAAAATGATAAAGACGTGCGCTTAAAGCGCAGTAGAGAAAGAAATAGAGCACAGCGTCTCGGAGACCTTGAAGAAAGGTTGGTGTACCCATATATAATATGGGTACACCAACTAAACGCGCTGCTCCAATGAGACAGAGAGGTTACTAAGTAAACGAAAAACTATAATCAATAAATACAATTTATTCGAGTTTTGTTGATTTTTGAAAAACCACCACCGTCATCACCTCTGAATTAGAGCCTACCAAGTAAAAAATAGTCATTGAAATAAATTTATAATTGGCGGAATAATCGCGTAACAAACATACAAAAACATACAGTCGAATTGAGAACCTCCTCCTTTTAGAAGTCGGTTGAAAAGTAAACAAAATAATTATATTAATAATCTTATTACCGTAATGTCAAAGATTATCTACATCATGTCCGTATCACAGTGCTAATCAGCTATTGTAAATTTATATTTGAAACTTATAGTCTGAAATATTTACAAACAATGTGAAAAATATGTTATTATTTCGGGTTTTTCCTGAAAGGCTTAAGAAGAATATATATTTTTTTAACAAATTTAGTTTGGCTGTAGCAGGAGATAGCCGTTTATTCTTTCATTTCATATCGGTGAAATGAAATGGTGAGCAGTGGCTTCACAATAGTTTCGGTATAGCTAAGTCCATGAGCGACGGTTACCATTTACCATCAGATGGGCCCTAGCTTAACTGGTCGAAACAATCCATCCATCCATCAGCCTTTTAACGTCCACTGCTGGACATAGACCTCCACAAGAATGGGGGATAGTGCCGTAATCGCCACGCTTGGCAGGCGGGTTGGCGATCGCAGTAGATGTTGTTAATACTCGAAGGAGTGCTGCTGCCCACTCCCCCGATATTCCCTCAGTCGGCTCTTACGACTCCCATACAATTCTAAAGCCGGCCCCACACGGCATGGTCGAAACAATATAAGTAAATAATATAGATGTCGCAGGTGTCACCACCCAACACATTAAGAAGGAATGATTTAACGAAATTGATAGTCCCGAGCAAATATCACGATGGCTTAGTTGGCAAAGCGTCTGGAACGGTTATCCAGAAGATGCAGATTCAAATCGTGCTGGTGGATATCGTTCTTGATTTCTCATTTTTGGACTTTGTATTCATTTAATGTGGAAAATGATCTATCTGGCAAGAGCGAAATATTATTGATCATAGGAGAATAGATTCTTCAATCTACAAATGTGTGCAACTGCAAACAAAAAGATCGTTCTAGAACTATTAACCCTCAACCTTGTTGGAAATAAGCATTTTTTTATTAAGTCGGGAAAATGTGCTCCTAACGACACACCCCGTCGTTTGGGGCAACGAACAGGGTAGTGTGGGGCTTTCACCCACTAAAGAAACACGCTGTGTGCCGTCTCTCCACCTTTATTGGCGAGCCACTGAAACTATGTTACATTCCTTCGGTGGTCCGCCGGCGGGTTGGAAATAAGCGTAAGAAGATAAGAATTTATTGTAAGCATGTTAATAACAATTCATTACTCTGCTCAAATTTCCTTATAAATAGTTTATATATTGTGATGTTCTAAAATATTCTCGAAACACAGGATAATCTTATCCAAATGAGTTGCGGACGTATGGAGGTCAGATGACATTCGCTATTTGTACTTATATTGTATAGAAACTACTTGTGTTCTAGTGGTAGATCCTTGCTCATCCTAGCATGAACGGGCACGCTCGGTCGGAAGTACCACCCTCTCACAGAAGATCATTGTGAAACAGCGTTAGAAACTTCTACCATTGCGTTTCGTATGGCGATTGTGTTAACATCTCCTTAGTATCCTTTCTATCCTTATCGTTCTTCTCTACCCCCTATCCCTTTCCTTAGAGATAGCGATGCGTGATTGATATCTTTATTGTTGATAGCATCTATAGGTTACGGTAACCCCTTGTTTGCCCACGTAGTAAAAAATACTTCACCCAGTACTGATCCAGAAGAATGTTGTCTTGTATTATCGCTACCACTACGCTATCAGCCATGGTGGAATACTAGTCATCACGAACATGTAGATCTCCCTATCCCGTGTAGTTAAAAATCGGTTTAAAAATATTCGTAACAAATTTCATGATCTTGCATGTCCGGGGGTGTGGCACTATACCTCGAGTCTCCGATGTCTCTACCAGAAGTCGTCGGCAACGTCAAGGGTCTGCTAGGCTTTCTGGGGATACTGGGTTGGCAAGAGTAGTGCCATCAACCCATCATGCAAAAAAGGCGCATCTATAACGTCGAGTTGTGGAAAATTAGCCCGCGTCTACATTTATGTAAACAATATCCTATATATTAGCTTAATTTGTTTTAATGTTAATTTACCTACCTAGAGTTTAATTAGACGTAGTTGCTTAGATAGAGTACCTAACTTTATCTAAGCGTAGGTGAATGTATATAAACATTTATCAGGTGATCTTTGACATTATAATGAAAATGTTTATATTTGTTTTTGTTTATAAGAGCTACCACATAGGTACCTATCGCTTTATTTTTTTTTAAATTTAGTTTTTAAACGACGATATCCCTTTATTATATGCCAACCTTATCCTAAACTTGTTAAAATATACGCCGGACTTTACATGAAATATATAATGTATGGACACAAATAAACGACATGCTCAAATAATAATTCGGGGGTTCGATTCCCACTCAGGACAAATCATTGTATTTGTGTGATGAACACAGATATTTGTACTGCGTTTAGGTGTTTTCTATTATATTATATATGAATGTATTTATAAAAAAAAAGTAATATATGTGATATATCCATAATCTGGTACCCATAGCACAAGCGTTAAGCTTAGTTTGGGACCAGAGGGCATTGTGTAAAATGTCCGTGAATATTTATTTATAAATAACAGTTTTCGGATCTCACGAATAATTTTCATCTATGGGAGTTGAACCTATAGCAATCTAAACAAGTTTTGCATAGTCCACATTGATGCTCATCAATTAATCTTATCAGTATAACCAAATGTTATTCTTGTAAGTGGTTGCATTGTTATGGAATATAATATGTAGTGAAGTGTAGTGGAAGGCCTTGCTTGTCCCAGCATGGATGGACTGGCTCTTTCGGTTAAGTACCATCCTCTCACAGAAGATCAGCCCCTCTGGTGTTGTTAGCATTTATAGACTACTGTCACTGCTTACCATCAGGTGGGCCATGTGCTCGTTTGTCATCCGCGTAAATATAAAAATACGACCCCACTGCTTAACGTGCCTTATGAATGCACAATAAATGTCCAATGTCCAAAGTAGCTTTATCTTGTCCATCGCTCGAGCCGGCTCTTCAATCTAACCTAAAAAAAAAAATTGCTGGAAAATTATTTATTCTCAGATCTAACAAGAGAAACATTTCTAACGAGAATAGGGAGTTAAAATGCAAATTCTCTGTAGCACAACGCCTAGGACTTAATATCTGTTTATTTGTGCCTTAAACCTTTTATAATTCTGCTGGCCACCACATGGCTGTTTCTGCCGGCTAGAATATCGTAAAGAGCAACGCACACTAGCAGTTTTTGTGTTCAGCTTCAACTCACCGCACAGTTAAGGGGTAGTTTGTTTCAATTAGTAAAGGAACTATCATGGCAGCAGAATTTATGAAAATAACAAATTTAGTGGCTATTTGATAGTCAATTATATTTACTTTATGAAATAAACTGCTTTTTGAATACTTTAAAGAATTTTAAATAGCTTACAAAATTAATGATCACGGGTGAACTATTTTTTTTTTAATAGCCGAATAAACTCGTACGTAATCTTCACATTAAGTTTATGATACTGGTGGTAGGGTTGGGTACCAAGTGGGGGAGTATTCACTTGTTATCGGACCCGGGATCTGATCATGTGGCCGACCGTGAAACATTTCCAATCCGCTTAATGAAATGGTGAGCAGAGGCTTCACAATATTTTTCAGTAAAAACATTCATAACAAAATTCCAAAAGTCACAAGAATTCTGCCTATTTATTTTTTGTTAATACTCACAATAATTAATAGTATGTAATTTCACTTTATACATCTGGGTTTTAACCAGATCAATGAGATTTTTGGGTATTTTGAATGCATTTTTTTAACGATAAGTGTTTTTTAAAGTGATAATCTAGCGGTAAAGACAGGGACTGCAAAGAGAATATTAAGTTGAATCCCCAGATTGAGTTCAAAAACCACACAGTAAACACATCTGAATTATAAAAGTTATATTGCAAATTGTCTCTACGCAATAAGGCAAAACTCTCTTTAGAAAACTTGATTTTCGGAGAGATTTTTCGACAGCTTGTGAAGTATGCCAATCTGCATTGGGTCTAGTATAGTAGACCGTCTACTTTTGCTCTGAGCTAAGCCCCATGCTGAGAGTCAGTAACAGGTTATTATGTACGCCTTTTTTACCCGACTACGGCAAAACTAAAAGTAAGGGTTATGGTCTTAGCAGTCTATGTATATACAATATATTTATATATAATATATTTGTATTTACGTATCCAGCATTTCCTATCTAAATGGTGTTTGAGAGAATCCCTTCAGTACGAGTTCAGCCACGTAACGATATGCATCATAATAAGATATGCATTTAAATTGTCATAACGATTATCAAGCGTTAAAACGGATTTTTTATTATTAAAAACTATGATCTAAAAAGTACGAAATTAGAAAATAAAGACAGAAATCAAGAAATGCATTTTTGTACAATGGTCAAGGGTATTCGCCTTAAGGAGTGGGAAGGTATTTAGCAGTATTTATAGTGCAGTGTGTTAGGCTGAGTTAGTGAAACCTGTGCTGATATTATGCGATAGTTGAGACTGTTCTTTGTCGGAGGCTTAGTTTAACCTGACCATTGCTACATGTTCAAGCTTATCTTTGACATTAAAATGTTTGGGTGCTCATTAAATGTTATTATTTACAATAAATAGGTTATTTTAATTGATTATTTTTTTAACTATTGATTAAATATTATTTTCTTAACTTGTAGTAATTCAACTTCTCTCACATGATTGTATAGCTGGCAGTTTGGCCATTACAGTAATAAGCGAAAATTCTAAATTCAAAATTAGAATTTCATTTATTTATCCTATAAATGAAATGATTCACTGTTTTGAGACAAATGTGTATTAAGAGTTGGAGTACATTTCACCTTTGAAACCTAAAAATTAGCACTTATCTTGAAACTTTTTGTTCTGTGTTCTGTATACTGTGTGTGTACTGTGACTTTGGGGCGTCTGAAAAAGTTTTTTTCTAAAACATATGGATACCTACTTCGCCCGCAGAAGCCGCCCAAGTGGTGGCATAGCTGGATTCTGGACTTAGTCAGCGTGTTGTGGCTGATTGCATCTAAGCCTGTCGTCTATTCATAAACTCTATAAACGCTATCAGGAGACTGGTTTGTTCACGCGACGCGTTTGTTTATTGTAACAACTTCTTTGCAAAATCGACGCCTTAATGCTTTTCAACTGCAGCAGCAGCTTCTTATACGTAGGGTGTCTGTAAGTGTCTCTGCAATTAGAAGAAGGTTGAAGAAACGTGAACTGGTACCACACAAGCCAGCAAATGGGCCGAAATTAACTGCAGACCATCGAAGAGCACGCCTTAACTTTGCACGTGAGCAACTAAATTGGTCATACCTCCAGTGGAAAAAAGTCCTCTTTTCTGATGAGTGTAAAATTATGCTGTATTGTAACGACGGAAGGAACAAGGTCTACAGAAGAGATGGAGAACGCTTTGCACAATGCTGCATTGAAGAAAAGGTCAGCTATGGTGGCGGTTCGTGGACGGTTTGGAGAGGAATCAGCGGCGACGGTAAGACAGAGCTTGTCTTTCTGTCTGAGCCACGTCTGCCTGCACTTAAAAGTCATCGGTACATCGAACAGTGTCTTGAGCCTCACATGATGCCCTATGCACATTTTATTGGCAACGGTTTCATATTCATGCACGACAATGCTAGGGCTCACACCGCGAGCGTCGTACGAGATTATGTTAGCGAAGTCGGTATCTCCATTATGGAATGGCCAGCAAGAAGCCCGGACATGAATCCGATTGAACATCTATGACATGATATTTAGATATTTTTATATATATTTTTATCATTTGACATGCTTAGCACTATACATTAAACACAAAGTGAAAAATGTGAAATCGAAAATAACAGGAGCATTTCATCATTTTTCACTTTGTGTTTAATGTATAGTGCTAAGCATGTCAAATGATAAAAATATATATAAAAATATCTAAATATTTATAGGGTTTGCGTCATTATTAGGTAAAAATCTTAATTGTAAAATTAAGTTTACCTGGTCGGTATAATGTATGAAAATACTCCCGACAGATGGCGCAGGCGTCACCCAAAGACGTTAAGTATGATGTGTTATCGAAATTAGCAGTCAGGAGCAATTGTCAGGATGGCTGAATTGGCAAAGCATCTGGACGGTATCCAGGAGATGCAGGTTCAAATCCTGTTCCTGAGTGTTATTTTCGATTTCACATTTTTCACTTTGTGTTTAATCTATGACATGAATTAAAGAGACGAATTCGTGCAAGAGATCCTGCCCGAGAAACACTTAGCCAGCTGCAAAATGCAGTCCAAGAGGAATGGAATGGAATGCCACAATATTTGATCGTGACTCTCATCCGATCG
Source organism: Leucoma salicis (assembly GCA_948253155.1). Taxonomy (NCBI): domain Eukaryota; kingdom Metazoa; phylum Arthropoda; class Insecta; order Lepidoptera; family Erebidae; genus Leucoma; species Leucoma salicis. The sequence continues at coordinate 2,083,811 of OX411809.1, forward strand.
ATGAAGAACCGTATGGAAGCAGTAATAAAAGCTCGGGGAGGGAATACAATTTATTAAATAAACGTTTCCTTGCTTTTTTATCATTTACATGCGTTGTTTTATCAATTCAAATTAAATTTTCGTTGGTTTCGTATTTTGTTTAACAAGTCATTTTTACCCAGTATGGACATATTTCTATTATTAACGACATTTGACATTATTCCTAAATATACATATTTTTCTGATAATCCTTACAAAACATAAACTTGCAAGGTGTTTCGATTTTTCTGATGAGAAGTTTATTTATAGGTATTATAATTATTGACCCAATGGTGCAGTACGGTCCACGCAGTAGAGGTCGCAGGCAACAGCTAGTTTCTTAGTCTCATACATATAAGTATAACTATATGTCCGTGTGGTGACAGACTAAGAAAAAAAGTGCCACTACCCCATTAATTCCCGCGGGTGTCGTACAAGGCGACTAAGGGAAGTAAGCAATTATCACCCATTGCATAACTGGTGGTAGGGCTAGATACCAAGTGAGAGTACTCACTTGCTATCAAGCCTCAACGGGTTGGTACCACCGTCTCCTGTGTGACCGGTCATGAAGCACGTCAGTGTGTTTTGACTGTAGCAGAAGATAGCCGTTTATTCTTTCATTTCATATTTGAGAAATGAGATGGTGCGCAGCGGCTTGACAATACTCTCGGTATAGTTAGTCCATGAGCAACGGTTGCCACTTACCAGCAGGTGGGCCGTGGTTCATCTACCATCATTAGCAATAAGAAAATATATAATTGCAGAATTTAAATTTCGGTTTTGCTTCAATAAATATTTTTATTCTTGCTTTTATATAAAACGTTTATTGTTACCAAACAAATTTGTGCAGGTGATTCTGCTACTAAGTGCTCATAAGCTTCTCGAAACACATGAAGTTCAGGACACATTTTTGATAGTGGATAGAATATTACTTAAACTTTTGACTTAAATAGAAACAATTGACATCTTCGAGGAATTGTGTCAAAACTTTATTTGGTAAAATTCGGCCCGAAATGACTCGCCACAGGTCTTAACCAACATTCCATTATGAAGAGATGATTCTAAGTACTTTAGTATCATAACAATAGTTTTTTGGATCGCACCAAAAAATTACCAGAGTGTAAATAAAATTAGGCTGGCCGTGTGGGGCTGGCTTTAGTATTGTCCCACCCCTTTCTACCCACGGGAGTTGTAAGAGCCGACTGAGGGAATAGTGGGGGAGTTGGCAGAAGCACTCCCTCGAGTATTAACAACATCCACTGCGATCGCCAACCCACCTGCCAAGCGTGGTGATTACGGCATTATCCCCCATGACGGGACCGCTCGTTGTGGCGTTCTCTTGGGGAGGCCTATGTCCAGCAGTGGACGTTGAAAGGCTGATGGATGGATGGATGGATGGAAATTAAATTAAACCTACAATATACGCCAGACGATGTGCTATCTTAACCACTACTGATTGAGTGAGGTGGTAAAAAAAACTGGCAGAAGGCTGTGTGCCTGCGAGGTCTCGACCTTCGAATGGGAATATACCTAACTCAATATCATTGCCCTTGTTTTAAACGTAAGTCAGCCAGTTGATTTAATAAAAAAAATCGCACAAATAATCTAAACGAGTCATAAACACGTCATCGTTACTTACATAATTTATAAAATTTCAACACCGCGTAACTAATACTGTCTAACGATAATAACGATACACCAATATAACCGGTAAAAGTAAAATATTAAATTATAACCGGTAACAGAAATATAAATATTTACACTAACGTTACAATGCTGAGAATCACGCAGTTGAAACGAATAAATCTGTTGGTACCGCGTGAGCAAGATCTACTGATCTTTGTTATGGAATTCATATCAATGAATGTGCGCCTGAGGTGACCCAAGACTTTAGTTAATCACGGGAACAGTCCCGTTTTTTCATTTACGTGCGTGACAAACAAGAATAAGGCATACCTGATGGTAAGCGCTTACCGTTACAGATGTTAGCAAAACCAGAGGCATCATTCACGCGTCGCCATCTCCAAGGATAGGGAGGTGGACAGGAGGGATAATAAGGAGAGGATAGGGAGGAGGTAACGCTGATCTTCTGTAGGATAGTGGTACTTCTTTAATCGAACCAGCCTGTTCATACTGGGATAAACAAGGCTCTACCACTTGAACTCGTTTGATAGTTTATAAAAATCATTAGAAATATTGGGTATTGCCTATCAAACTGTTATTCATCATAATTTTACTCTTGTAATAATTACTATAATAATTACTATAAATGTAAGAAAGGTTTTTTTTTAATCTACCTTTAAACTGCTGTCAGTATATATTTTCGTTTTTGCCAGTTATTATTTTATTTTAATTACAAATTTAATAGAGAATACCACATATAAGTATAATATTATACATATTCAATGTAATCTTAAATACGTTAGTATGGTACCTGCGTGGATAGTGCTTTTATTTTGTGTATTTTCGAAGAAGATACTTACCAATTTAGGAAAACTTAAAAAGCTAATCAACCTTTCAACGTCCACTGTTGGACATAGGCCTCCCCAAAAAATGGGGGATAATGCCGTAATCGCCACGCTTGGCAGGCGGGTTGGCGAACGCAGTGGATTTTGTTAATACTCGAGGAAGTGCTGAAAAAAAGCTAAACGTTTACTAAAATACTTATTTAACGCCATCTTGTAGAATTTTGAGGTACAAGTATGCTAATAACAACATAGCAAGCCATAAAGATACACTAAATGCGTAAAACACGGCGTTTTTACAGGATGTACGCATTCTACCTAGATACAAAATTTTATATAAATTGTTATGGCCGTTTCCGAGATACCTAAGCGAAATAAATAAAAAAAATAAGTACAACAATATTATTTTATTAATTTCTCGTTTAACAAATCAATGTTATTTTCTCGTTTATTTTTACGTATTATATACTTAGGAAGGAATACCAAGACTAGAAAATTGTTGTAATATTTTTTTATGAAAACAGTGATGATAGATGTTAAGTTTAGATGAATATCGTCACAATATGGTTTGTCCTGTCAACTGATAGTAGCATGATGGAGAAAATTTATGTTCACCCCAACTTATAACGGTAATTTTTACTCAAGGTGTACAGGAGATATTTGACCATTCGTCAATGATGAGATAAATTTGTTAACACTACATAGTAACTGGGTATCTTGGAGTTGCGTTACAGACCATATTACTGTATAGATCTCGCACTCGTTACTAAAAAATCTTAAAACAGCCTCATCATATGCAGTACAAATAGAATGACTTAATGTTGATGGTGGAATTGCAGTTATATATCGGTGCCACTGTATTCTCATATTGGAGAAGTTTTGATATTGCATATCTCATGACCAGCCGCCTGTCACCTATCACCTTGTTATATTAATAAACGAATGTTGGGCATGAAGGTGGATGGAAGAGGAGCGGTCGGTAGGCCAAAGAAAAGATGGATGGATAATGTCAATGAGGGCAAGAGATGGAAAGGAGTAAATGCTGGGACAACAAGAGACACCTCTCTGTCTCTGGAAGAGAAAAACATGTAGTGCTTATGAAAAAGTGATACCAGTAGGTATATTGATTGTATTCCAGCCGTAAAGATTCAAAATCCATCACAAGGTTTACAGCAGTCGCCTTTGTTCCCTATTCTTTATAATCCATTCTAACTTCTAGAGAACAGCTGCATTTTAACAAATATAGAGTTATGGAGTCTAAAAGAAGTTACTTCTTACGATCAGATAATTTTTGTGCTGTCTTCATATATTTAAATCTGTTTCAATCTTGAAAATACTCCTGTGCCTTAATCTTGTTGAGGTATGTCAATCGGCACCTACATATCCCACACTAGTGTACAATAGCTTCGTATACAAATAGGGTTGCCAATTTTAAAAATTTTGCTGACGACTTGTAGTGTCAAAAAAAAAAAGTGTGTAACTCTGAGAGACCCGTGCCCAAAAGCGAGGCAGTAGCTAATGGGTTCACAAAAATATGATTCTTAATTGGGTGAATAAACTAAGACAACCCTAAATTTGAACGCCGGGACAGCTGTAGAACACACGCGGATATAAACAATATGATTTATGAGAAATCTACCAGTGTGATCACTACATCCAATTCACTTTAGGTTGAGACAACAATACATGTATACAACGAAACCAATGTTTCTCAAAGAATCCAGGTTCACTCATGTTTTAAACTACTTAAACGTCAATATAAAAACAAAAAACAATTAACAACTAACGAAATATGTAAGAAAAACTCAACAAAGGTAACAAGAAAATAATATTAAATCACCTAATATGTGTATTGTCGTGCCGTGTGGGGCTTTAGAATTGTCCTACCCCTCTCCACCCATGGGAGTCGTAGGAGCCTACTGAGGGAATACCGGGGGAGTGGGCAGCAGTACTTCTTCGAGCATTAACAACATCCACTGCGATCGCCAACCCGCCTGCCAAGCGTGGCGATTACGGCAATATCCCCTCACATGAGCGAAACACATGTTGTGGCGTTCTCTTGGGGAGGCATATGTCCAGCAGTGGACTTCTTAAGGCTGATGGATGGAATATGTGTATTATTTAAAAACTGCTCTCTATCGATGGTAAAAATCGAAAATGAAACGTATTTCTTCAGTGTACATTACCTGTAATTTGGTAGCATTAAAATTCATCCAAATTTGAGAATTGCATTTTATTTAGGTTTTGTTGCATGACGACTATGTCATTTATATTTTTTTACATTGTGACATTCAAATTCAAATACTTAATTTAAAAAGTATATAGTTCTGCATAAATAGTCTCATTAAATATCATTTACAGTTTAATTATTAGTAAATTACTTCGATAATTATTTTCATTATAGTGATTTTTAGCATTAGACATGATCAGCATTTTACTGAAACAAATTTTTGTGTAAGTAAGTCTTAGGAGAATAAAAATGTAAGGTGGAAATTGAGAGTTGTAGCAGGTTACTATGATAGCTTACCCGTTGTCCTAGGTGAGATTCGCGACGCGACGTGACGCGATGTGACGTAATGCGGCAATACTTTAACCACTTTGCGTCGCATTCAAATTAGGCGACAACGTAGGCCATAAATACATACAACCTCTATTGCACGCCTCATAAGCGAAGCGCTGAGGTGGGTTCTACTCCCGTTTTGCACGGAACACGCGAACCTTTTCTCTCACGGCAACAGTATATATAGGGCTGATAAAGCCGAATATTACCGAACCGAACTATGTGATGACGTGAATTGTGTAGATACCTACTACAGTTTCGGTTAAATAATTAATTTGCATTACCGGGAATTTTTATCGTATTATTGTTTAATCCCCACAAATTCTTCAATCTTCTCTGGACTCAATTTTAAAGGCGAAAAAGCCGCGGTCATGTGCTAGTGGCTCACACAAGCGAATACAATAACAACCCTAAATATAAACAATGTTATGAGGAATTTTTTCGTGAACAATTAAAGAGTTCAGTTTAATTTAATAATGTGTTTCATAAGTGTAACTTCAACTGCTTCTCTGTAGGGGCTTGGTGATGGACTGCAAATAGAAAGTGATATTAATTGTCATGAGTGTATTGTTTTTATTAAAGTCTATTGTTATTCTACTGTTGGGTATGGGACTCCTTAATGTTTAAGAGGGGTTTAGGCTATATTTGCTGTACACCACGCTGGCAGTGCGGGTCAACAATCCGCAACATCTATTGTCAATAACAAGCGCAACAAATATCATTAAATTATTAATGACGGCGCAAGTGATATGACCGGTGAAGTAATTAAATTTAATCACTCATACATATTTCTATTTCTCTTTTTGACTGAATTCTAAATTCTAAAATGATGCCATTTGGCAGAAGCCTGTTAAATATAATACACATGAACATATTATATAAAACTAAGGTAAATAATAAATTAACATAAATTGTGTACTCGGATAATATAATTAAAAATCACAATTACTATTGGTACGTCGACACAAGCTTTTAACCGCAATCAAACACAGTTGCACATTAAATAAGGTAGATCCACCAGTTGTCGGCTTTAAGATATTTTTTTTTTAAAATACTTTTTCAAAGTTAATTAAAGTCACTGTTTGGTGCCAAAGAAGTCGTCTCAAAATACAGAATTATAGAGAAAACATAGTCCTCCACGTTGACCCAACGCGGGTTAGCAGACTTGACACTGTTTCGAGAAAATCTTTCAGGCATGAAAATTTTCACACAAATCATCAATATTTGATAAACCGACAATGATAATTCAAGACCAAATGCTACTATTATCTTTTTATACAAAATAATTCAAGAATAAAAGAAAGAGTTTAGTTTCAACAACACAAACTCCACTTTTCTTCTCTTCTATATCATCTTTTGTCTCCACTCCCTATCCTCTCTATCATATTTCATCTCCGTCTCCTCATTTTCTGCACCTCCTCTCCCTTTCCCTAGTGTTGGCAACGCGAAAGTTATAACCCACCCGCAAGTTATGTTATTAGCATCTATAAGTCGATACGGGCAGTACAATTGTTTGCCATTCTTGTAGTTAGTATAATGAAATAGACTCAGAATTGAACCCACTATCTCGTAATAGCCCTTGATGTTACCACTCTAACTCAAATTTTATCAATTTATTTTACGACCACGCGGCCTTCAACTGTTGTCTGTACCCTGTAATTCATTATCAACAAAAATGAGTATATATTTATTTGCACAGACCGCAAACTTCAAAACAATGCGACACCCCATTCCATTTTACACTTGGGGGAGACGCTGCCGGCATTTACCACAAAAACTAGATTATACTGATTAAAACCGTCGAATACAAGTTAAAAATGACACACATATGATGTACGGATTAAATTATATGTGATTATCTAAATGTTATGAAAAGCAAATTATATTATTTTCCATGGTATTGTTTTGAAATACTAAAGGTAAGCATTTGAAATACCTGCAATTTTGAGATGGTAGTCCTCCCTATACCTCGGTGTTGGAAATGTTATTCCTTACGCATTTAAACCGTATCCTATAAACGCTAGCAACACCGGAGCCATCACACGCGCTTTTCCATTCCCAGGGTAAGCAAAAGGAGGTAGATAGGAAGGATGATAGAAAGGAAACGAGGTGGTGGAGGCCAGTAAGGACCCGGCGCTCTCACTTACCCTAAGAAACACAACAGGACCACTCACCGTTACTTCAAGTCGATCTTTTGTGAGTGGGTGAACTTCTCCAGTAGAATCAGCCCATTTATGCTGGGATGATTATCTACCACTCACTTAATAAATTAATAATATTTCTCTAAATTAAATTTGCATCCACATATCATAGGGCTGCAGACAAGGACTCCTTATATCACAAAATAATGCGCTTCTAAAATATCCGATATATTTATTTATGGCGTATATAATACCGAATATATATCACCGAACTGTCATAACGGCTGCGATAATGCAAAATTTGCGATTTGAGAATGGCGTAGAGTGGCTTAATTAGCTGTTTAAGCAATTATTATCATAATTACGTTTAAGATAATCTTTGTTAATGAATATGATATAAATAATGGATTACACGAGCCATAACGCCGTTGTTAGGGAATACATACGAGTACATACATCCACTGAAGGAATGTAATATGGTTCCGGTGGCCCGGCAATAAAGGAGGATGGCACATGGCGGGTTTCTTTAGTGGGTGAAAGCCCCGCACTACCCTGTACGTTGCCCCGAACGACGGGTGTGTGGTTGGATACATTGTTTCCCGCCTAAACAAAAATTTTCTATATTGTTATGTACAAATCGTAATTTATATTAACAAATCTATACCTCGTCTACTTTGGAATTCCGGTGGACGTCAAGAGCCTAGCTACCTTTAACGTTGTTACTTCCAAGAAGAACGTAAACATTGCCTACCCTTTTGGGGATTAAGGTATGAAAATAAAGAAACAGCAATATTTATTCATGACTCCTAAAAAACAAGGGGGAGGCCATGTCCAGCAGTGGACGTCGAAAGGCTGATGGATGGATGACAGGACCACAGCCCACTAAATACCACTCTGTGGAGGATGAACCTCTTCCACGGTAACATACTGAAAACACCATGATATGCTGGCTAAACGGATTCCCGTATTACTTAATTTTAGTTGTAGAATAGAGTAGATGATGACGTCGTGACTGATAGACTAAAAGTCCACATGTGCTATGTATTCATTAAAAAGGATTTTTTTCCCTCTAATAAGTTGTCTCTTGTTGTTGTAGAGCCTAGCGACAATTATTTTAATGAGAGTAAAATTTCAGCACAAATAAGTGATGTCCAAGTCAGGGTCGATCAAATTTTTTTTTACAATGCATTCTCCATGCATTTGCCTGTTCGCGTAGGGCCGCAAGCATCGAAGCACGCTAGTAACGAGAGACCCGTCACAATAATTCTCCGGCACGACAATGCTTTAATGTGCGTTTGATTCATTTGTAACAAAATGAGGTTATCATTTGCAGTTATATGCATTGTTTTAATGAAATTCGCTAAATGTCAGGGAGGGACGTGAATGAGGCCGAAATTACAGCAATTTTAGCGCTTTGTGACTAAAGCCTGATTTGATTTTTTAGGCTATAAATGTGTTAGCAAGTAATACAGAATGTCTGATAGTGACGATATTGTAGTAAGCGCTTCCCGTGACTAGACGCTGGCAACACCAGCAGCATCATATGTGTGTTGCTAGCCCCAAGGAACACCCTTAACACAAGCTTTTTTACATTCTACTGTAGGACATAGCTTGAGGACTCTTGTCTCTTAGCTGGTAACTATTTAACCAATCATCATGAAATTTTGTATTCACCTTGTCCAGAGAGGAATTTTCTTTTCAATTTTTACCCCAGATAAAATTAGCGGTTCCTCTGAGATAGCAATTTTCGCATAGATATAATATTTTTTGATTTGACATATCCAGAATTCCACGCAGATGAAGGCAAGCAGAATGTGTGTATGGTAAACTATAAAGTCATAAGCCCCACTGGACACCAAATATCCGATATCTAAATTTACCAGTATTTGACCATGCTTCAGAAAACCTCCAAGCTATACCCATAAAAATAGTAAAAAATATCCTGCTCCTTACCTTCACATTAACATTATAAATGCAAGACAAAAATCGTACTCCATGCGACGGAACGCTGACACCACCAAAACTTATCCGCCAGGGCACTTTTCACCCGGACACCTTGAGGCCATTAAGGCACTAATGACTCCCTGTAAATTGGCCATAACTCAGGCCTGGCCGTAAATAACTGCTCGGCTCTTGATAAGGGCCCCGCTGACTTGTCGCAAACGTCCGAACATGTCTGTCTTAGTTTAACATGTGCAATTTATAGTCGGCCCAAGTTTGTCGCACTTTATGTACGCACATATTAAGTAGTTCGGTCTGTTAACGTTCGGTGATATTGATGGCAACGCCATCTGTTGTTCTAAGACGTAATTAAGACAAGTTTCGGTTGTTACACGATAGATGGCTTTAATTTGTCGATATTGATGGTGTTTCGTGTTTATGCTGACTGTAGGAAATAAGAGCAGATTGAAATTACACAGCTTCCTATAAGTATAAATGTTCTAGTCGAAAACGATACCTTATAATGTGTAATAATCTAAACACAGAACTTCATGATCTGTTTTTCAATATTATTATGACAGTCCAATTTGCTTTTACCTAAATAGTTGTAAAAATATTTACTACACAACATAATCACGATCACTAAAAAGTTATACATGGCGATTGAAATGGCAACATTGCGAATGCACTTGCCTCAAGCGCTTGTCTTAGTTATTAATAACTTTGACGATTTTCAGTGCTATATAATATGCTTATTAGCTTATGAAATAAAGATATTTTTGAATTTGATGAAAGGTGTGCTTATAATATCCAAAATCCGTGTGGTGTCAGACTAAGAATACAAGTGTCTCCACCCCATTCTTTTCCACGGGTGTCCTATAAGGCGACTAAGGGTAGTAAGCAATTATCATCCATAGCATGACTGGTGATTGGGCTGGGTACCAAGTGGGAGTACTCACTTGGTATCGGGCCCGATCGGGTTGGTAGCACCATCTCCCGTGTGACCGGCCATTAAGCACATCGTTACGTTTTGGCTGTAGCAGGAGATAGCCGTTTATTCTTTCATTTCATATCGGTGAAATGAAATGGTGAGCAGTGGCCTGACAATACTCATAGTATAGTTGAGTCCATGAGCAACGGTTACCATTTACCAACAGATGGGCCGTGGCTCGTCTGCCACTACATGCAATAAAAAAAAACAGAAAATTACTTGTACCTATAGATACGTGCATAGCTGATAGTGTTTATAATTCAAATGTTTCGAAGCGTATCTAATTCCTGCAAATTGTATCGTCTCCAAATCATAAACCCTCAAGTTTCTCAACTTCCTCCAGTTCCTCAAGTTTTTCTGACAATCCGGTAGTTATGTGTCCCATCGTTGATCCTAAACAATAGCAGGGAAATTAGCTCATTAGACCCTACAGGTCACATTTGTGGACAATGGGAAGTTTTTTTTGCAGTTCTCTTAAAAGTAGTTCTAGCGGTATTGACTTTTTTCAACCAATTACTGCCCCACTGTTGGACCCGGGTCTCCTCTTAGAGTGAGAGGGATTGAGGCTCTAGTCCACCATGCTGGGCCAGCATGGGTTGAATGGTCTACACAAATTATCGGAAAACTCTCAGGAATGCAGTCTCGTCACGATGTTTTCCTTCACTGGGCAGTGCTCATTTGTAAACAAATACACACATCATTATGAAGATTCTCGAAAAGTGAGAGATGTGTGTGACTTCAGACTGCAAATCGAACTTAATGCCACCGTCTTTACAGTCCTTGGTTTTACCACACCGCTATCACTGCACTCCTTATTGACGTTTCATCTTGACTGTACAGATAGCGGACCTCCCGCCCGAGTGTTGTGATTTCGATTCTGAGAGTGGGTATACTCTGTGTCCGTGAAATTATATGTCTGTAAATTCTGCCGGGTTACAAGGACTATTCCTTAGTGCAGGGTGTTGTCTTAAGATGAGTGCTTATTTTTCGATTTCTCGATCTTCGCATAGAATGGAAATTATTCTTTGTCTATTTCCATTTAAAAATAATGTACCTATATATTCTAGCTTTATTACAACTGTAACAATGAAAACGGAACAATACCCAGTAAACAGATACACACTAAGGTGTGGCCGGTCATAGCCGTGTAATGAACTTCTTCATCTCAGTATATCACAGTGTCGCTCAGCCAGTTGACAAGGAGCTACGAAGCTTAGATGATCCAAATGCAAATTCAAATTCGTTTATTTCTTTAAAAAGTTTAGGTTACAAGGCTAGTGGATGAAGCTTCCTTTTAAGCAAAATGCCTGTGTTAGGTAACTTCGCTCTTCCATATCATACATTAAACAAAAACCTTAAATTTAGACATTTTCATGTGTATTAATAATTACAGTTCAATTTTTAATAGTAAGATAGCGCGAGTGTACACACGCTGTTAGGTAGGCCACCATCGGCAGACCACTGAGGTATTATAACACAGTTCCAGTGGTCCGCCAATACAAGTGGAGAGAGCATCTGGCAGGTTTATTTTGTGAGTGAAGGCCCCACTACCCTTTTCGTTTACCTGAACGAGGGGTGTGCGATTAGGTAATTTTTTTCCAGCCTTAACAAAAAATGTTACGCCAGTATGTCTTTATTTTAAAAGGCTATAAGCATCGTGTGTTCCAGTTGCAGATAGCTGATACATTCTCTCTATCAAGCATAGAGATTAAAACTTAAGGTGCGTTGGTATCGTTGCCATTCAAACCAATTGTCACTTTTTCAAGAATATGAATTTTTGTACTAACCTTTTTTATCAATAAAATACCATATCCAAAAGTTAACGATCGTTGTTTGACGAGGGACCGGCGCGTAACGTCTTGTTTAAATCAAGCAGGAAATGATGGCAATAACAGTTAGCAGGCGAGTTACGTTCGCCAGAGATAATGGCAGCCCCGAAGATTCCCTCAAAGTAATTGCTAATTTTCGGCGCGCGCACTGTGATAATTGTTTGTGTGCTTCTTTGTTTAATCCAGAGTGATATTTATCATTGTGGTATGTATTACGCTATGTGGGGGGGTAGTGCTTGTGGGACGTACTAACACTGCCTTATGTTACGTTGTATGCGCTTTTCTTGCTAATTGTGTTATAACACAATATAGTACTGTGGTAAGCAAGCATACGACTCGCTCGATGAATACAGTACCCTATAGATGCTACACCAGGGTTATAACTCACAAGATTTTTTATACCACGCTGATGGCAAGCAAGCATACGACCCACCTAAAGGTAAGCGGTTACAGTAGCCTCTCACTCACTCACGTGAAAGCACCCCAGGGATAGGAGATGAGCAGTTAAGTTAATAGAGAGAGGGGTGAGAAATTTGGGCCCCCGGCGCTGTCAGTCACCATATGAAATCCATCAGAGTGGTACTTCCCCGAGCGAACCGGCCAGCTCGAGAAACCAAGAGCCTTTTTAGTTAAAGAAAGAAAATTACCTAAACGCACATTCTGTCGTTACGTTTCTCCACCTGTATTGCGGGACCACTGGAACTGTATGATATTACTTCTCTGGTAACAAGACACTAATTACCAAAAAAATCGGTAAATTTAAATATAGGCATTAATTTTCTTTTCATAAGAAATTATAATAAAAATCTTAATTGTAAGATTAAGTTTACCTGGTGATGACAGATGGCGCAGGCGTCAACCAAGACGTTAAGAATGAATGTGTTATCGAAATTCTTAGTTCCGCACAATTGTCACGATGGCTAGATTGGCAAAGCATCTGGGACGGTATTCCAGGAGATGCATGTTCAAATCCTGCTCGTGACTGTTATTTTCGATTTCTCATTTTCACACATTGTGTTAATTTACATGGCTAAGCATGTCAAATGCTAAAAAAATATATAAAAATTAGCGGACCCAACAAACGTTGTCCTGTCCGAACAGTGACGTTTCATTTGGATGGAGCATTATTTTAGCTACTAAGGATTATTTTCAAAAATGGGGTTGTTGGTGTGGGAAATTTTGTTGTTAGGTAGGTCCTGAAATCCTATCGTGGCGCCACCTACCGGGTCCAAAGGTAAACCATCCCGGTACTTACACAAACATACACAAAAATATCGTTAAGATCGGTTCAACGGCCCCAGACAGAGAAACCGCACATTTTACCACTGCATAGAAAAATTATAAGATATCAAACCTACTGCCTCACGGAAATCAGTCCTTGTATCACAGGGGTCTTTTCAAACACTTCTTCACGGACACAAATTGCACCCAGACTCAGAACAACCATTTGTGGGTCACATAAAGATTTGTCCTGTGTGTCGACAACCCGACCCGGGAGGCCGGTATTTAAGCCACTCCACCGTCTGTGCAGTCAAGGCTCGTCTTCAACTATTAGAAATAAAAAATCCATAGCCTATTTTGAACAGAGACAGTTTTACAGATTATGCTAATAAAAATAACGTAATGAAATGAAGGTAACAATAAGAAATTGTCTCCACTTTAAAACTATTATGGGGATATTACAGAGATTCGAACAGCATTTGTTTCGGGGTCGGCTCGCGGCGTGATCACCAAACTTCAAGATTTTTTGAGGATTTTTTCTGTGTAACGACTAAATCCTATGGTATATTTTAATTTTGTGGTATTTTAATTACCTCGACAAATATTTGTAAATATTAAAGTTTTAAAAATATTGTTTAATGAGATTTAATATATAATTATTTAACTGTCACAGAGAAGAAATATTTGTATACTAGAATAAATTATAGTTAAAATTTAGTTGATACATTTCTATAATATTTAAACGGTGTGGTGACGGACTAAGAATACAAGTGTCACCATCATCATCAGTCATCCTTCCTGCGGGTGTCGTATGAGGCGACTAAGGGAAGTAAGCAATTATCACCCATTGCATTACTGGTGGTTGGGCTGGGTACCAAGTGAAAGTACTCACTTGCTATCGGGGCCGAACGGGTCGGTACCCCCGTCTCCCGTGGAACCGGTCATGAAGCACGTCAGTGTGTTGACCAAACTCTTGATATAGTTGAGTCCATGAGCGACGGTTACCACTTACCATCAGGTGGGCCGTGGCTCGTCTGCTATCATTAGCAATAAAAAAAAATAATACTAAGAAGCTACAAGACTCATTTTACAATTACAACATGAGTTTTTCGAAAATCCACTATTTATCCTGTTCAGGCCACACTAATAGACAACGTCAATGTCCATCATCGTGATAATAAGTATTGCTTTAACGGGATTAATTGGGTAGCCACACTTGAACGATCAACTTTTTTTGAAGGAGTTATCTCCACTGGAATTATCGCCTAACGTCAAACGGAAATGTGAATGCCCTTGTGGAATTTGTGCGATAAGTCGTGGCTACACCAATGTTAAAAGTCCTTTTTATGTGTGTTTTTTTAGTTTAAGTTATGATGGGGCTGGCTTAACATTTAATGTTTTAAGCGCCAAAACAAATAAAGAAAAAAAAAACAATGTTAAACGTCCATCATCGCGATAAATAAGGGCATTTTCCATTAGTGTGGCCCGAGCATTAAGTTTATTCTGCAAGTTATACATAGCGCACGCAAATTATGGAGGGTTTATTTCATAAACAATGTGTGAATGTATTAAAAGGACAAAAACTATAATGAGTAATTCTCTTCTTCACGCAAAACAGAATGCATCATTTTGTAGAGGAAATAAACTGATATATAGAGTTGAGACTAAATTATAAACAGCTTTGCAAAAAAAAAATTATACTTCTCAATGACGATAGTAATTCGATAAACTAGCAACGGTGTATTTATTACAATCTTGTAACCTAGCAACTATATGTTTATCATAGTATTTCTTAAAGCCTTAATATCAGTATCAGTCAAATTATTAATATTAAGTAGGTATTTGAGCAAGATAATATATTTAACATCCTCAAAAACACCTTTGGGAAGTAATACAGAGATGGCAGGTTAACTCCATAACATAGCATCACGCCTATACAGGCGGGGAATACTCCCCGAAGGGGTAGGCAGAGGTATATTGCACACCCATGGTTCGCCAGCTATGTGTTTAAGTACCACGTAATAGGGGGCGAGCCTATTGCCGTATACCAGGCACATTTCTCAAAAAAAAAAAATTCAAACTCCGAGCAGCTACTGAGAATTTTTATTTTTACGAAAAAGCTCGGTAACACTACCAGACCCGGGGATTGAAGCCGAGACCTCATGATCAACAGTCGCTTACACTACCGTTGCACCACAGAGGCAGTTTACTCCACATACGGACAAAAACATTTTAATACAAAAATTCAAAATAATTATAGTTGTAGGTACCTATTTGAAACCATGTCCCACTTTTGGGACATTAGCTGGTGACAACAGCCACCCGTCGCCCCATGGATTACACAGGCAGAGGGGGGACATTTAGTAGTGACATTTGGAGTATTTATTCGCATAATAATAATTCCTCAACGCGACGACGGGGGCGCCTCCGCTGTTAAGAGTTATGGCCGGGGGAGACACCTTCAAGGTGACGCGGTTGGATTACGATGGATGTGCTCGAATTTCGAGAAGAATGAACTACGTTTTGTGTTTGCAAAAGTTTGAAAATTTTGATTTTCAAATGCTTTCGCAGAAACGTACAGCGTTAGTGAGACTTTAAAAAACGAGGTAGTTGCTTAACTATGGTCGAATCTGTTCTAAAATAGACTTGGACTACAAATGCATAACAGAACTGCTTCTGACGTAACAATTATGTGGGTAGCTGTGCATAAACGCGGTACAAAATCGAATTGGGAATTATATATAATAAGGTTCAAATTATAATTAATAAGGTTTAAGGGCAAACAGCACGAATGTGGAAACTGAGCTATCGTGGGTATTATACAATTAAAATGCCCGTGCACTGAAAAATATGAAACTATTTTTGGCAAAAATTTTCAAAAAAGTTAAGGACACTTACATACTTAAGACATTTATCTATTATTTTAAAGTTTTGAAGTTGATGTCAACTACTATGTATCTAATAAATACTGCACCGACTTCAATATTATTGTACAATATGTAATTTGTCTTTTACGTTTTTGGATTCATTGTTTTTGTGGCAAAATGTTGATTGATTCCAAGTTATTTCCCTTCTGTAAAACACATTATACCGTAACTTATTTAAAACATTGTATAGAGTAACTTATAAAAACTAACGCAGCTATGTCCACACTATGCTTACAATCGGCGTCCAGGTTTTCAAGATTAAGGCATTAACCGTTACAAGTAGCGACGTCGCCGTCGGCGTCGGTCGGTGTGACCGGCCGATGTTGTATATAATGTCATAACATGGACATGATGTCACTAGAACTGCTGCAAAGATGGCAAATATCGCATCGTGATTTAGATACCGAGCTTTGAGGGTTCGATTGCCACACAAACATTTATAATATAAATGTTACATTATATCATAAATGTTTGTGTAATTCACAAATGGTTATTTTAAGTTTGATTGCACCGTTTAAAATTCCTACATCGCGGGGAACCCCATGGTACTGGGTCTTTTCTCTTTAGCGAGGTAATATATTTAATAAAAAAAATACAATAAGGATAGATTAATTCTATACGTAAATTCAAACCTGTAGGAATCAGTGAGATTAAATAAACAAAAATATACTAAATTTTGAGAATCAGCGTAAACACATACTTAGTTTCTTTTTTTTCCACAAAAGACAACATCCTGCACTAGGAAATAATCCTTGTATGGCGAAAAACTTTACAAATATACAATGTCATGGACACAAAGAACACTCAGACTCAGACCATCCATTTGTGGATCACACAAATAGTTCTCATGAGCAAGACCCGAAACCATAACACTCGATGTCGAATCTACTCCGAAATATCCGAAATATGTGCATCGATTAGTAGGATATTTATTGAACCAAGCAGATCTGTCGTAAAAACATAATTTCTAAAAAACCTTTTTCTATTTTAGTAATATTTAATTAATTAAGTAACAAGGCATACAAAATGTTAAAATTAAATTAAATTTACATTAATTTACCAAGCAAAACTAATGCGAAGTGGCATCAAAATGTGAAATAATTTCAGTAATATGCCACATCCAGCAATTATATAATTATGTAACGTGCGGTGTCCTAGAATTAGAGCAATACCCATGATTACCTCATCAACACAAATACCCAAGATTAAGCTTGAAGAATTAACTCGTTACTGTCAACCAACAGCCTACTGCCGAAGAGGGGTTAAGACGAACTACTTGGAAGCCCAAATAAAGACAATTAGTTACTTATATATTTTTTTTACTATTAAGGTGACAAACATGTATAGGGCCTCCTGATAGGGAGGGGTTACCAAAACCAGAAAGCAATCCTTCTCTTTAAAAGGTGTGGAAAAGGATTCATTACTACTCTCGGGATGCAAAGGTAGCAGAGTAAAGAAATCTACTTTTTTTGTTAAATTTATGTATCTAAGTATTCTTATTTATGGTGAATAAAATGAGATATGACTACAAAACGAAATATATTTTTGTGGCAGGTATAAATCGCTACACCCCATCGTTCGGGGCAACGAACAGGGTAGTGTGGGGCCATCACCAACTAAATAAACCCACCGTGTACCGTCTCTCCGCCTGTATTAGCGGACCACTCGAACTGTGTTACATTCAGTAGTCATGATAATATAACGTCCTGGTAGTCACTAAAGCTGTCAGAAAAAAAAACAGATGGCGGAGTGGTTTAGATACCGGCTTCCCAACCGAATGTTGTGGATTTGATTCCCATACAGGACAACTCTTTGTGTGATCCACAAATGGTTTTTCTGAGTCTGGGTGTACTATGTGTCCATGAAATTGTATATTTGTAAAGTCCCCCGCGATACAAGGATTATTCCTAGGTGTTGTCTTTAACCACCGAAGGAATGTAACATAGTTCCAGTAGCCCGCCAATAAAGGCGGAGAGACAGTTTTATTTATTGAGTGAGGGCCCCACACTACCCTGTTCGTTGCCCCGAACGATGAGGTGTGCGGTTAGGAACATTTTTTCCCGCCTTAACAAATAAAAAAAGGGTGTTTTCTTTAAAAAAAGAAAGGAAAAAGTAGCTGCGATCGCTACTTGTTCTACTTAGATCGTGGAAGTCAAACAGGCAGTCGCTCTCCGTAAATCCTGGTGATAAGCTGAAGCTAAATAGAAATTGACCCTAACAAAGTTTGAAGTCTATGAAGTTTATGAAGTTAAATAATTATGTGCCTCTATATACCCACACTCACAAATTAATAGGACGGCAACCTGGAACCTTCGGAAACAGATTACAGTACTGAAGACATTCAGTGTTCTCCGAGGCATATGCCACTTTATTGACTTTAGGCTGCTATTAACACAAAAGCATATTAAATCTAGGTTCTGTAATTCCAGAGATTAACTACTAAAAAGTTGTTTGTCTGCGATGAACTCCAAAATTATTTACTCGATCTTAACTTTTTCTCCATATGTGTGATTTGTTTCAACTTAAAAGATAGGATCGTTGTTTTTATACTATATTGGTGGCGAACAAGCATACGGCCCACCTGATGGTAAGCGGTTACCTTAGCCCATAGATCCTAGCGACACCGACACAAGAGATACCACTCGCGCCAAGAAAAGGGGTAGGAGGTGGATACAAAAGATAATAAGGAGAGAACAGGGAGGGGTTTGGACCTCCGGCGCTCTCACTCACCATACAGAACACAACGGTAGGGGTAACTACCGGTGTTACACGCTGATCTTTTGTGAGAGAGTGATGGTACTTCCACAATCGAGCTAGCCCATTCATGCTGGCATAAGCAAGGCTCCACCACTATTTATTTGCTAAATTATTTTAATAATTATGTTTGTCACAGTAACACGTGTGATACGTGCCTAGTATATTTTTAATAAACTATCTTTAAATGCGATAAACAGTAGATTCCACGCGGAGATCATAGTATATATATTATTTAAGGCAGGCCTCGGTACATAAAGTATTGAATGATAAAACGATATTCACAAGAACAAACATAAGATTTCAAACGATGAAAACTGTTGGAAATCTTCGAAGTATACTACAATGGCTCACATAATAAAGCTCGAAGCCGACTGGATATATGAGTCGCGATAAAAACGTATCCATCCCGATATGCCCACACTAAATCACCACTTAATAGTCGAGATGGTCGTAAATATGTCAACAAGCGCCAATATCTAAAGATGTATACGCTAGGAGATCTTTTTTTGTGCGAAGTTGCGATGCGTTGGGATCAGTCGATCTTACGAGTATGGGCGCTGTAAGTACTTAATTTATAGCCGTAATTCTAATGTTTGGGCGCATAATGATAGCCTGAATTAGTTAATGGAATGGCAATCATGGCGGATGTATTTTCAAAGTAAATGGTTGGCTACTTACTTATTCCAAATATATGTGTGGTGACAGTCTAAGAATACAAGTGTCACCACCCCATCCTTTCCCGCGGGTGTCGTACAAGGCGACTAAGGGAAGTAAGCAATTATTAGCCATTGCATTACTGGTGGTAGGGCTGGGTACCAAATGAGAGTACTCACTTGCTATCGGACCCGAACGGGTTAGTACCACCGTCTTCTGTGTATTCAGTCATGAAGTACGTCAGTGGGCCTAGCATGTAGCATTCTATGATCGCTAACGCTAATAGAAAACTATTTAAATGTATAGGAATTTGACATCTTTAGCCTTAGATAAAGAACCTATATTTATCTAAGTCTTTAACAATATCTATAACGCTAAGCCACGTAACGTTAGTTAGAGATGTCAAATTTCCATACATTTTAATAGTTTTCTATTAGCGTTAGAGATCTTAGAATGCAACTTGGCTAGACCCACAGTGTGTTTTGGCTGTAGCAGAAGATAGCCGTTTATTATTTCATTTTATATCTGAGAAATGAAATGGGGCACAGCGGCTTGACAATACTATCGGAATAGTTGAGTCCATGAGCGACGGTTACCACTTACCATTAGGTGGGCTGTGGCTCGTTTGCCATCATTAGCAATAAAACATAATATGTGATATTCTCAAAAAAAACTAAAACGGATTTAACACTACTTTTTATTAGACTGATGCTCAAAATTTAGCCGTCCGTAGAAATTTGCTGACATCCGATTAAAATTAAATAAAGTTTGGGAAAACTGCATTAAAATCCGTTCAGTAATTTTCGAGACGTAACAAACAGACTGAAAAAAATACTGTTTCTTTGTGTTCTATTACCATTATCTTATCGTCCTCTCTCCATTTTATTTTATAATCGTACTAGTTGATGCCAGCTTCTTTGCACGCGTGAATGATGTGACCAACAAATAGGATTTACATAAGAAAATATTGTAATTGGTAAACTATAAATGTCTGTAAATGAGCTAGTAAAGCGCTAGCCTTATTTGTCTCAGCATGAATGAGCCGGCCCGGTTGGGGAAGGCCCTCCTCTCACAGAAAATCAATGTGAAACAATGGTAGGAACTCCTGCTTTTGTATTTCGTATGGTGAGCCGGAGACCTATTCACCTCCTATTACTCTCCTTATTATCCTCCCTATCCTCTCTTTACTATCCTTCCTATCCTCTCCTTAGTATCTTTCTCCATTCCAAGTCCTGCGGGCCTAGCCAAGTTGCATTCTATGATCGCTAACGCTAATAGAAAACTATTTAAATGTATGGGAATTTGACATCTTTAACCATAGATAAAGAACCTATATTTATCTAAGTCTTTAACAATATCTATAACGCTAAGTCACGTGACTTAGCGTTAGAAATGTGAAATTTCCATACATTTAAATAGTTTTCTATTAGCGTTAGCGATCATAGAATGCAACTTGGCTAGACCTGCTGACCGTTTTTTTGGAGATAGCGACGTGCTAATGATGGCTTTGGTGTTCTAGCAACACCACAATCATTAGCGCGTCTCCAACTCCATCTATAGGCTACAGTTACCGCTTAACATTAGGTGGGCCGTATACTTGTTTGCCACAATCATAATATAAAAAATATATTAACTGTGAAAAGAAAATGTTTTTTTTTTATTGCATGTAGTGGCGGACGAGCCACGGTCCATTTGATGGTAAATGGTAACCGTCGCCCATGGACTCGACTATACCGAGAGTATTGTCAAGCCGCTGCTCACTAGTTCACTTCACATGTATGAAATGAAATATAAACGGCTATCTCCTGCTACAGCCAAAACCCAACGATGTGCTTCATGGCCGGTTACACTGAAGATAGTGGTACCAACCCGCTCGGGCCCCATACTAAGTGAGTACTCCCACTGGGTACCCAGCCCTACCACCAGTCATGCAATGGATGATAATTGCTTACTTCCCTTAGTCGCCTCGTACGACACCCGTGGGAAAGAATGGGGTAGTGACACTTGTATTACTTAGTCCGTCAACACACGGACAAATTTTTATTACAAATATATAAAATAAATATTACTAGTCAACTGATCATTGTGAAATTTTGCATGTATAAAATTCTATTCATGCTTATACAATGCGAAAACTAATTAAATTCAAATTAATCGTAAAAAAGCGAATCACGTCAAATTGACCGTAAAATTTGAAGAAAGAAAAACAATGGGGTACGGACGATAACGGAGCTGGACTTAAATTAAATCGGAGTCGTTTCGACGAACCCTTCACTTTTGAAAACATACGGGGATCTATGTGGAAACTAACAGCAACGTTTTATAGTAATACTAGATTCTGCTTGCGTCCGTGGTGACTTCAGGATAAAAATACATAAATATACGCCACACGAATTCTGTCTGTGTGTAAATTGCTATATCACAGAACTTTCCACAATTTAAACTTTCCATATTTACGACATATATAACTATCAGGGTGCTGAATTTTATACAGGCAAATTTTAAAATGTACAGTTGAGTAGTTTTGACGTCTTTTCGCAGTCATTTCTCTGCCCAAATGTGAGCTTGTTTTAGCAGCTACAGTAAATTTGTTTTGATATATATTTGAATTTTGAAGAAAAAGAAATACAATTGAATGCAAACGTATAACACAAATTGCGTATTTCTTTCTGATGAAATGATCATGTTCGTTTGTTTATTCAAGTGGTAAAGATCAGACAGAATAACGAAATCCTTAGGCCTTACTACTATGTTAATTTAAGTGGTTATTTTTTGCTCTTTAGATTAATAAAATAACAAACAGGGTATTTATTGGCTAAGCCCCCTTATGATCGGCCACCTGGCTAACACCAAGCCTTCTTGGTATTTCTGTTTTTTTTATGTGTAGGAAGTCTTCTACAATGATTAATATAATATGTTAATTGATTGTTAAAGATTACAGTATCGATTTTTTATCTATATTTTTTAGCATTTGACATGCTCCGCTACTTCTTAAGTACAAATTATTTGCGAATAAGGAAAAAGAGATTATCTACAAATGTACCACCTAAATCACCTCGCCTTCTATTTAAAACTAGTAATTGATAAAGAAAGAGCGTAGATAAATGAACAGATGTTGTAGTCGCAAAGAGTGTTTTCGGTCTACTGTATCTCCATAGGTAGGTATTTTATTGTAGCGGAGAGAAAGATCTAACAAAAACAAAGGGAGGCTGCACGACCACTTACCTTAGCCCTGGAACCGGTCAGGCGCATTCTTCCCTTCGTATACGAGGTCTCCATTTTCTGCGGTTCTTTGATATTAGTGGACGAAGCCGTGCTGAGGTAGCACTTGCTCCAGGGAATACAGTGGCGTATAAAAACTCCTCGATAGCACAGAGTTTTGTATCCGCGACTGGACGCAACCGACGGTGGTCCAGTACTAACAATGGCTGCGCAGCCTGTTTATAAAGATAAAATTAAGAATACCTACATTTATAAATATTAGAAAAAAAAGAAATAAGCACCGAATAAATTCGGCGCGAACAGATGTTCTTTTCCATTACTATACTTTTCAATGTCTTTATAAACATACTGTATGTAATTTACGCACTACTTTAGATGTCCGTTACTATGTCTCTTGTCGATTTATTGCATTTAATTTAAATTTGCAGAATCTTTTGAAATAAACGCACACGGGCAAAATTTTCCGCGGTATGATTTTCCTTGAGAGGGTTAACTTTAAACACCAGTCCAGGGTATGAATATTTACGAAAGCATTAATTATTTTTTAACTTTCTTCCTGTTTTAAGAGGCTTTTCTTAGCGTAAGGTGGGTGGAAATACTGAATGACTGTTGTTTTAGTTTAGCAAAGTATACCTTAGTACCCTCCCGATGCGAGTCCTAGCTTATTAAAGCGGAAAATATAGAAAATGTTGGAGAAACGGGGTTTGCTGAAGAGTTCTTGTATCTGTTGAAATATCTTAATAATTTGATAGCTAATTATAAATTATTTACTATTCTATATAGTCTTAAAATCTCATCATTTTTTGTTATGCAAAATAATGTTATGTTACATTATATTTATGTGCAATATATGGTATCGGGCTGTAATATATCAAGATTGTAAAGACTTAAATTTCCATTTTGCACACATAAAGTTTTTATGCACAGCGTTCAAAGTTTAATAAAAAAAAAACTATTTTTTTTACTAAGCTACCCGTATTGTGAAGACAACAACATTACCAAACAAAACCAACTCGTAGCACCACCGTAGACAATTCTAATGGTGCGTAGTGCCGCTGTAGCTCCGTAGCATCCTAACACAAGTATGCAAATCATAAAGTTTAATTTTCTCAGTTTGATAATAACGAGAAAACACGACAAATTAACATTACTAAGAGACAAAGAATGCTTGGAGTTTGATACTATGTTCAAATCAAGCAAGCATACACATTAAATATAACAGCTTAGGTCTGCGCCTTCAGATGATCTCGTAAGAATACTGTGGACATTACATATATTTATTTACATTATTTATTTAAATTATAATAAAAACATAGGCACTAAAATGATTTCTAATGCATTTTTTGTATTTTTTGTAAACAAATATATGGCGGTCTGGTAACCAAAGGCAAGGAATACTGAATAAATTTCATAAAGCCGTACCTGCATGATTATTATAATATAAATCAATGATATAATTTTAATAATTCTATATTTGCAGTAATACCTGCTGCAGTAGTGCTAAGTTTTTTTATGTGATGATTATATTTAAGTAGTTTGTATATCATACCCGCAACGGCACCCCTTTGTGATGAGCAAAGTTTAGTACTATTATAAAGCTATATACAGCACTATACATTTAAGATATTTTAAAAAAGGCTGTGTTAGACTATTTAGTTGTCTAAACAATAAAACAATTTTATATGAATTTTGACTGTTTGTCTGTTTTGTATGTTCGAATTTTGTCTAAATATTATTTGATAGCTTTTGATTGGACTTAAAAACTGGCATACGTTTTAATCCTCTACTATATTGGAGGGAGGATGAGATGCAACCAAGCAACTAGCTTTAGTCTGTGACGAAACCGCAGGCAAAGGCTTGTAAAAGACAAGAAACAAGATATTTCTTGAAGTACATAGAAAATATTGCCATAATATTAAATATACGGGAAATATAAACACTGATGTTCCCATCAAGGCGTATCCACACTAATCATTCAACATTTCGCAGCGGCGCAGCGAACCAACAAATTCTTGGCTCATTTGTTTTTTATTCATCCACAGCCAGGGTAATCGAAAGTATAAATTCGCTGTTACTGCACAGGCAGGCCTGCCGACCGATAACACACCCCTTGTTAACTGCGTAATAAGAAAAATAAACTTATATTTACGCTGCCTTATGGAATATCAAAGTTTTAAGTGAGATAGTAAGGTGCTCGCTTTATTTTATAGTTTGTTAAGGTTATTAACGTCTGTATTGCTTACAATGAGGTAGGTGAGGGTGTACCTTTTTTTTGTTAAGGCTTTAAAAAATTTTCGTAACCGCACACATACACACAACAGGTAGTATGGGGCCCTCACCCACTAAATAAACCTACCGCGTGCTCCACCTTTATTGGCGGGCCACTGGAACTGTGTGACATTACTTCAGTGGTCCACCGGTGGCTTACCCTTTCGGGTCGTAGAGGGTTCTACGGAGCGACGCATCCGCACCCTTCCTGGCCCAATATTATAGCTGGTGTATATTTCTCATAAGGAGTAATGTAGGTGTTACCAGTTTCACACTAAAACACACATAAAATGACTTGAATTGTCATTTTTTTTAAAGGTAAAGAACAGAATTCCGTCTTCTTTTTCCAAAGATCTTCATCAGATCCTTATATATTTTTACACAAAAAAGAAATCGGATATCCCAACATAAATAAATAGGGGTCGAATGGTGAATCTCCTGTTTTTGAAGTAGGTTAATAATATTTACGTGTGGGGCCGGCTTTAGAATTGTCCCACCCCTCACTACCCACGGGAGTCGTAAGAACCGACCGAGTGGGCAGTAGCACTCCCTCGAGTATTAACAACATCCACTCTGATCGCCAACCCGCCTGCCAAGCGCGGCGATTACGGCATTATCCCCATGACAAGACCGCTCGTTGTGGCGTTCTCTTGGGGAGGCCTACGTCTAGCAGTGGACGTTGAAAGGCTGATGGATGGAATAATATTTTATTTTTATACTACATGATATGACTGATGGTAAGCTGTTACCGTATCCTATAGACGCTAGCAACACCAGAGTCATCATCCGCGCGGTGCCGTCTCCAAAGAAAGGGATAGGAGATGGAGAGGAAGCATATTAAATAAAAAGAGGAAGCATTTGGTGCTCTCACTCACCATACAAACCACAACAGCAGTAATACCTATCGTTGTTTCACGTCAATCTTTTGTTCGAGGGTGGTACTTCCCCAACCATTCATGCTAGGATAAGCAAGGATCCTATTAACTTCCATTAACATGCATTTGGCCGTGTGGGGCCGGCTTTAGAATTATTGTCCCACCCCTCTCTATCCACGGGAGTCATAAGAGCCGATTGAGGGAATACCGGGGGAGTGGGCAGCAGCACTCCCTTGAGTATTAACAACATCCACTGCGATCGCCAACCCGCCTGCCAAGCGTGGCGATTACGGCATTGTCCCCCATGACGAGACCGCTCGTTGTGGCGTTCTCTTGGGGAGGCCTATGTCCAGCAGTGGACTTTGAAAGGCTGATGGATGGATGGATGGAACATGCATTTTATTACACAAACAATCCCCATCATGAATGCAGATGATCACAGTCGTTTGGATACAGTCCATTTCCCATCTTCAGACTTCACGAGCCATCGTTAAAATCTCTCAGGCAAGTATCTTTGTGACATATTTCTTTACCAATAGTTAAATATAGTCAATTATCAATCATAAATCAAAGAGATTTTAAACTACATAATTGCAATCGTTCACAACGCGGCCGGTGCCTATTAAAACAATTGAACGTATTTATTTGCACCATTATAACCCTACCGATGCATAGTGGTCCGTAATTATCGTAAAATTCGAACATGTTTATGTATTTTTAATTCCGCCGTATATCCCGTATGGTTGCAATGTAAAATTGTGGGCTGGCTGTATCAAAATCACTGTAATAAAGTTTCGTTAATGTTTGAACTGTTATACATGTCTCAATGTAGTATTAAAATTAGTTAATTATGGTATTGTTCTATATTTAAAACAATAATAATAATTGTGTATTTAGCACCCTGGAATCTTCTGAACAAATTATAATCTATTATATTTTTTTAAACATTTGAAATGCTTAGCTACATATATATGAATACAAAGTGCAAAAATGTGAAATTGAAACTGATAGCCACGAGCAGGGCTTGTACCTGCGTCTCCTGAATGACCAGTCCAGACGCTTTGCCGACTAAGCAATAGTGACATTTTCTTGGAACTATCAATTTCAATAACACATTCTTTCTTAATAACACATTCTTTCTTCTAGTGAAAGTAAAACAAAGTCGAGTTAGTTACACCATTTATATCCCGCCCGAGTTCTGGCCTTTGTCCTCGACCACCTGGAGCCTCGCCTCAGGAGACTGTTCGACGCGAGCCTGGCGTCCGGATGGTTTCCTGACTGCTGGAAGGAAGGGAAGCTAGTGCTCCTGCCGAATGGCTTCGGCCTTAAGGCACATCGTGCTGCTGGACGATGCGGGTAAGCTGCTCGAGAGGATTCTCGCCGCCCGTATCGTTCGGCACCTTGGGGAGGTGGGGCCTGACCTGTCGGACACCCAGTTCGGTTTTCGTTCGAAGCGTTCGACGGTCGACGCCATCTTGCGTCTGAGGGCTGCGGCTACGGAGGCCGTCGCTCACCAAGGGGTACTGTTGGCGGTGTCGTTGGACATCGCCAACGCATTTAACAGTCTGCCATTCAGCTACATCAGGGAGGTACTCCGATTCCACGGGGTGCCCGCCTACCTGAGGCAGCTAGTGGTAGACTACCTCGAAGGCCGCAGCGTCCTCTTCATAAGCCGGGAAGGGGACACTGTGAGGTGCGCGGGGATGTCACTTGGAGAGGGAGCTCGATGGGGCTAAGAGGGGCACGGCGGGGTTTAGTGGGTGGGAGCCCCGCACTGCCCCGATGTCTCCCCGGACAGCGGGGTGAGCAGTACTTACATTTTATCCAGCCTAAAAAAACAGTTACACCATTAATAACTCAAGAAAGATCGATTTTTAAGATCTTTCATTTTTTGAATTTGTCTCCGCCCGAAATAGCAGAATGACTATTAAAAAAACGATAAAGAAATATAAAACAAAAAAAATCATCCCATTCATTTTGTATTAAGGTGAAGAACGGCGTTTTTGTTGATATTTTGAAAACGGGTTGACCGAATTCAATGAATTTACTTTGTTCGTCTAATCCTCGAGAATTTCAAGTAGGTATTCACTTTATATTTCATTAAAAAACATAGTTTAATTCTGCTAATAAGTTAAATAAATAAAATTTCTTGATTCTGAGGCGGTAAGAAGTTCGCGGGGACAGCTATTTATTTCTATATATGTATTCGATTTACATTTTTGCACTTAGTATTAATATATTTGGCTAAGCGTGTCAATCGAACGCATAAAAAATAAATGGAAATATTAACATATTAGAAACTGGTAATCATAGAACTGGAGATAAAACCCAACAATAATAAAATAAAAAAATAATTTAATATACCATGTTTTTACAATGGACTAAAAAGTTTAAAATAATTAAAATACTTGTAAGATTGGAAACGAAAAACATGGGGCACACTATTAATGCATCAGTTATCTGCATGCGCCCCATGTTTCTGCTTTTCATGGTTAGGTTCATATTCTTCCTTCACATTTTCATGCATTATCATACATTTCTGAGATTTCAAGTATCTAGCTCATCGGGAAGTTAGTTTAAAATCCATTACAAAATTCCACCCGGACAGACATACAAGAAAGCGAGTTAATAAAAACATAGTAATTGAGTGCAAGTATGAAAGAACAGAAGAAATAATTATACCGGCAACGTAAGAATAACACCAAAGCCTTAATGAAAGAGAAGCGTGATAGATATATAGCAAATATGATTGAAAAAAAAGGCTGACCAAAAACTTCGAGAGCAACACCAAACTTTTCTGGAGGGAGGTGAAGAAATCTCGGAGTGGTTGGTCAGCTTTCAGAATGAATAAAATAAGGTCTAAAGGTGGAGACATTCTTACGCAAACACAAGATGTGTTAAGCCGATGGAGTGAATATTTTGGAGATATGTATGCGGATGTTCAGGGTGATGCCGGTGCCACATATGGTCTAACAGATCAGCATTCGGTACCGGCATCCTCTGATGACATTAGTATGGATGAAGTTGAATGGGCGATTAGAAGTTTGAAAAATGGAAAGGCAGCGGGTATTGATATGGTGTCTGCTGAGATGATCAAGCTCGGAGACTCATGTGTCTGGGAATTCTTCCTGATGCTTCTCAATTTATGTTGGAGCTCAGGAATGGTTCCCAAGGACTGGAGAAGCGCAGTCATCGTGCCCTTGTTTAAAAACAAGGGTTCACGTTATGACTGTGCAAACTACAGAGCCATAAGCTTGACCAGTTTGGCAGCCAAAGTGTAGGGTAAGATTATTGAAAGGAGAATGAGGATAGTGTCTGATGAATTTTTGTGTGAGGCACAAGAAGGTTTCAGGTATAGAAGATGATGCATGGATCAAGTGTTTTCTCTGCGCAACATTGTGGAGAAGCATCTGGCTGTAGGGCAGAGGGTTTTCTGCAGTTTTGTGGATTTGGAGAAAGCATTTGACACGGTTGTACGAAAGGAACTTTGGGACATTTTGCTGGAATATGGTATTAACGGTAGACAAGCGGTGCAGTCCAACTATATAGACTGCAGAGCATGTGTGCGGCTGGATGATGGAATGTCACCCTGTTTTGATGTCAATATCGGCGTTAAACAGGGCTGCGTTCTATCAGCCAGACTGTTTATCATATATCTGGATAAATGTCTATAAAGGTTAAATGAAATGAATGTGGGAGTTCAGATGGGCGACTCAGTGGTTAACTCGCTGCTATATACAGACGATGCGGTCCTATCAGCGCAGTCTGCGACTGACCTGCAAACCCTAGTCGACGTAATGGCAGAAGATTGTAAGTAGTACGTACGTACGTAGTAAGGGCCTAAGTGTGAAAGTGAGCAAAACCAAAATATTGGTTTTAGAGTAGCAATAGGAAATGGTGTGCTAAAACAAGTGGATGAATTTGTATATCTTGGATGTGGATTCAGTCGGGATGGAAGGTACACCACTGTTGTAGAGAGAAGAGTGAATGCGGGAAATAGAGTGAACGGAGCATTGGGACAACTTCTCGGCAGTCATCACCTCAACCAGAGGGCACGTGTCGCAATACACAACGCAGTGCTTGTCCCAACGTTATTGTATGGAGGCGAGAGTTGGGTATGCAAAAAGGAGCATGAGAGTAAAATCAATGCGGTTGAAATGCGATCTCTGCGGAGAATCTGTGGAGTGAGGCTGACTGACCGCATTCGTAACGACGACGTAACAGAGCGAGTAGGTATGAAAGAGAGTATTGGTGTAAAGATGCGAAAGGGAATGCTCCGATGGTTCGGACATGTGGAAAGAATGTCGGACGAGCGACTGGTTAAGAAGATATACAATGCGAAAGTGGAAGGATGTAGGTACAGGGGGAGACCGAGACTCACCTACCTAGACCAAATCGGTCATGTAATGAAGGAAGGTGGAGTCAAGAGTCTCCGAAACCGGCGAGCGTGTATGAAGAGAGTTATGAATGTTGAGGAAGCGAGAGATGTATGCAAGAATAGTCTCTTGGCACTCTGTTCTCTCTGCCTTCTCCGCAAGGGAAATAGCGTGATGATAAGTAAGTACGTAAGTAGTCATTAAATACTAGCTAAAATAGTAATAGTCCGTAATATTTCTCAATTTTGTGCCATCTTAACTTTTACATATTTTTTTTTATTGCTTTTGTGGCAGACGATCCACGGCCCATCTGATGGTAAATGGTAACCGTCGCTCATGGACTCAACTATACCGGTAGTAGTGTCAAGCCGCTGCTTACCATTTCATTTCACCACTATGAAATGAAAGAATAAACGGCTATCTCCTGCTACAGCCAAAATGCAACGATGTGCTTCATGGCCGGTCACACGGGAGATGGTGGTACCAATCCACTCGGGCCCGATACCAAGTGAGTACTCCCACTTGGTAGCCACCAGTCATGCAATAGATGATAATTGCTTACTTCCCTTAGTCGCCTCATACGACACCCGTGAGAAAGCCTAGGGTGATGACACTTGTATTCTTAGTCCGTCACCACACGGACACAATGTTTACTGTCAATACACAGACATTACCTCCTTTCCCCACCAGTAAGTCTTTTCCCCCCACACCCAAACGATTACGACCTTATTCGAACATTCACCCCAGTATATCGCGTCGAAAATAACACTAAATATAAACTAACAGGAGCCACTAACTACTAGGGGTCTAATTACCGATAATTATCGTTGCTGTTTGTACTGGATGCAGTTTTAATTCGGCCATTTTGTTCCGCGACTCGGCGACTAATGAGCGTAACAGATCGCTTTTTGATAATGTTATTGATATGGCTTGGGGATCCGTTGAGATTCAATTCGATTCAATTATCGATAAAATATTATTAGGACAATCGCTTATGGTGCACAATGAATATATTATTCACTGTTGGTAAGATTTGGCATTAAGTTAAAATTGTCATTGACGGCTATATTTAAATGGTCTACCGTTTTGCATGACCAACATCTGTTTAGCCATGAAACCTCATGCTAGAATAAATGTTCGTGTCCGTTTGGATACAGTAGGTAGCTAATATAAATTAATTATAACCTATAATAATTATACATTTTTAAAAAGTGAAAATTTAAAAATACAAAGTGTTAACTTAGAGAGGCGTGTCTGTACCTGCGTGTTGTGGACTACCGATTCAAACGCTCTGGCGACTACGCTATTGTAGCAGTCACGCGGTGACATCAATTTTGATGCCACGGTGACTTTTTTTGTGAAAGTGGGCAAGAATCTGGAGCAAAACTCCTTCTTGGGTCCTTCCCAATCCGAAGGAATGCTTTCTACCGTAGAGTTCTGCCAAACTATATATTATACAAACTATATATTACATTATAGTAGTGCATTATATATTATAGTAGTGCATTATTTGACGGGCCTTGTGGCGTAGTCGGTAGTGTAACCGACTTCCGTGCACGAGGTCCAGGGTTCGATTCCCACTTAGGACAATTATTTGTGTGATGAACACAGATATTTGTACTGCGTCTGGGTGTTTTCTATCTATTACATGTATGTATTTACAAAAAAAAAGTAGTATATGTATTATATCCGAAATCTGGTACTCATAGCACAAGCGTCAAGCTTAGTTTGGGACCAGAGGACGTTGTGTGAAAAATGTCCGTAAATATTTATTTATTTTATATATTATAGTAGTGCATTAGTAGTGTATCGATACTATTATAAAATTCACATTCACGCAAAAACTACTGAACGGATTATGATGCAACTTTTTTTATTTGCTAGCTCTTGATTAGACTTAAAAACTTGTATACATTTTATCCCAATACTATATCGCGAATCTGAGATATGACCTACAAGCTAGCTTTAGGTCGCGGGCAAAGACTAGTTAATTATATAGTAGGTTGGTAAAGTCTCCTATAGTACAGCTATTTGGGAGAAATATGGTGTTGTCTTTAAAAAATATTAGTGTTTTTTTTTTATTCCTTGTAGTGGCAGACGAGCCACGGCCCATCTGATGGTAAATGGTAACCGTCGCTCATGGAACTCAACTATACCCAGAGTATTGTCAAGCCGCTGCTCACCATTATCGCATTACCGATATGAAATAAAAGAATAAACGGCAGCTCAAAAATAGTTGAGTCCATAAACAACCACTTGCCATTAGGAGGGCCGTGGCTCTTCTGATACCATAAGCACTATATATGTTACGACAAAAGCACACGTCAAAATAAATCGCAAGAAACAAAGTATCTATTCGTAAATCGCAAAGCAGTGGTAAATACAAGAGTGTAACAGTAACTCGTATACAGAGTGTTGTATCGCACGCAGCCGCTGCTGAAGTAATAGGTGCAGCTCAGATATTGCCAATGCACGCTCGCGTAGATTTAAGATGGCCGCTATCGACTTGCCTTGTTTTAATTGGTCAGTGTGTTTAGTGATTCTATAGAGTAGTTATTACTGATTTAATTAGTATATCTTAACTTCACAGATAGCGGAGGGGTTTAGATACAGGCCTCTTCCTGAGTGTTCTGGGTTCGATTCCCATACAGAGTAACGATTTGTGTGATCCACAAAGGACTGCTCTGGGTTACTTTGTGCCCGTGAAATTATAGGTTTGTAAAAGTCCCCCGCGATACAAGGATTG
Source organism: Leucoma salicis (assembly GCA_948253155.1). NCBI lineage: Eukaryota > Metazoa > Arthropoda > Insecta > Lepidoptera > Erebidae > Leucoma > Leucoma salicis. The sequence continues at coordinate 2,116,802 of OX411809.1, forward strand.
TTCCCCAGTGTAGGGGAAAGAAAATAAAGAAAGAAGAAAAATACTGTAATCCTGAGATAAATAGCAAAAAATAAGCAATTTCTACCGAATGCAACCAGATAAATAATAAAATCTCCCTTACCAGCATAGATCCGATAAATAATTTATCTATCAATATTTTCACAAAATATATTTTCTGAGAACCTTTCATCCGTTATTGTAGACATCTCATCATGTGAGATGTTCTAGACAACCTCAACAGTTTGATGCTGTGCATAATGAAATCCGGGATAGCACAGACAATAACAATGGGCAGGCCACATTGCTCGATGAACCGACAACCGTTGGGGAAAAAAAGATTCTCGACCGGTCACCACGTATCGGACGGCGCGGCGTAGGATGGCCTCCCACCTGGTCAAGAGCCGTTGGATGCAGTCAGCATAAGACTGCTCACTGTGGAGTTGTGTGACCGTGAGGAGCCCTTTAAGAAACATGCGTTTTAGAAGCATTTAATATCGCCATTACACAATTTTATTTTTGGTGATTCTTTATTTCTATTTTCATTGTGTCAACTGTGGTTTATTACTAGCTGGTAACTATTAGCATTTGGTAGGTATAAATTATAGGACAATTCAGACATCTTATCAATAATTCAAGATCACTGCATGATGAACAAATAATTGTTCTTGGTGGATATCCAACCCATAACGTTCTGGATGGGAGGCTCTCATTTGTGCAATTTGTCCACGTGTCAAATACCTATTTACCAACCTACTATTGACTAAGCAATGATTTATTCTTAGTCCATGATAATGGTACGTACTGTACTGCCCGACACACCTAAAATTGTCAAAGATAACTTGAACAGCTCTATATGATTCCACGATGACCGGCAACAAACCGCACATGGCGAAGTTACGGCGTGCGGCGGCGTGTGGACATGCCAACGGTCCGTATTGCGACGCACTTTACTGCGCGCCGATACGTTTTGACAGTCGTGCAGACAACGGCACCGTGAAATACAATGTTACAACGTTTTTGGTGCAACCTGTTTATTGGCTCGGTATTAGTTTGTGTTTTCGGATGCCACTCCACTTGAGGTCTCTCAAGATAGTGATTTCTGTGAGCACTTTTAAATTCCCGTCAAGTCATTGTGTTTATATGATCAGAATTGTACCAGATCTAATGATATGAGAGTAGCAAGCAAGCATGCGACCCGCCTGATATAAAATGGCTGCCTATAGACAACTTACAACTTTAGGGATGAGAAGGGGATAAGAGATGAAAAGGAATGATGACACAGAGGAGGGTGAAAGGTGGAGGAGTAGTGAAAAAGGGAGTTGAGGACGGAATTTTGGCCTGCGACGGTCATATCTGTCAAATGAAACGCAACAGTATCAATTACTAACTTACGTCAACTATACGTAATAATACTAAACGTCGACATGCTGTGAGATAATGTTTTAGTGCAATTTAGTTTGTGTTTTCTAGGCAACGTATCCTCCTCTTTAAATCTAGCGTTTTTGGCGGGACTTCATGGCGAGTGGTTGAAATCCTGTCACGTACTCCAGTAAATTTATTAATTTCAATTACAGAAATGTATAAGCTTAATGAAGTACTACTGACGTACATAGTTTACATGGTGTTGAAAAAATCCACTTGCGATACAAAAACGTTAAATCCTTATTTTTAGGCTATATCTCAGGTTCCTGATATAGTAGCGGGATAAAATGTCTACCAGTTGTTAAGTCTAATCAAGAACTATCTAACAAAATTTGCATCAAAATCCGTTCAGTAGTTTTTGCGTGATGCGCGAACAAACAAACATACAAAAAAAAAAACTAAAAAAAAATCGTTTTGTGCTTAGACACGCCTATATAGCCTAAATCAGTATTTTTTACTCAAATATTTTAAATGTACAGACACAGCTTTATAATAGTATAGATAATAATTATGCCACCCTCTGGTGGGTTCTAAAAGTGGCCTTAGTTGTTAGTTGTCTATAAATATTAATGGAATATTAATTTCAGTGACATCCTAGTAATAAAACTAAGGTCTGTTGCCGAGTTGAGACCCCATAGCTTGACGGTACACCACTATTTTTTCAACACTCTCGAAATAATTTATGTATTTCTTGATCCATTCATCCATCCATCAGCCTTTTAACCGTCCACTGCTGGACATAGGCCTCCCCAAGAATGGGGGATAGTGCCGTAATCGCCACGCTTGGCAGGCGGGTTGGCGATCGCAGTGGATGTTGTTAATATTCGAAGTAGTGCTGCTGCCCACTCCCTCGGTATTCCCTCAGTCGGCTCTTACGACTCCCATGGGTGGAGAGGGGTGGGACAATTCTAAAGCCGGCGGCATTTCTTGATATATGTGATAAATCATTTGAACCAAAATTCCTCTTCTCCATCTATCCTTTCACTTAGAGTAAGCAATGTACAAATGACGCCGTTGGCGATGGCGATGGAATAACAAATTATTTGTGAAAGTGGAAAAAGGGAACTTTACTGCAAGCAGGATTCGAACCTACGTCCGTAACCGGGGATGTGCTCTAGACCGCTAAGCTATTCAGGTTCGAATCCTGCTTGCAGTAAAGGTCCCTTTTTTCCATTTTCACAATTAATTTGTGATTTAAAGTAGCTGAGCATGTCAAGTGCTAAAAATATAGATCAAAAAATCATATTTACTTTTAAAAACACTTCCTGGGGTTACCTCTTCGTTATTATTCTTCAAGATTATTATGCTTCCTGATTTACAAGAGTCAAAGTTATGAGAATATCTGATGATTTTTCTCTATGATTTCTTTTATCACTGAAACTTCAATTCCAAAAATCACACAACACGCGACTAATTAGACTGCGTTCATTAATCACAGCTTTATTCGGCACGAAAGCATCCTTTCTATGATTATTATCACTAAATCATATTTAGTGCAGTCATTATCGCCTCTGCGCACGATATTATTGAGTGCGTTTACAATAAATAACGGCTATTCGGCGAGATTCTAATTTTACTCCCGTATTTTACATTGGTAACACTGCGGGTTTCCTATTAGCGAAACTACAGATTAGATAATAAATTGTTATAAACAATGGCTATAATATAACCTATATAGACAAAACTCTTTAATTGTACTCATACATCTATTAAAAGATCATATATTTTTTATTGCATTTTGTGGACACTTGGTGGTAAGTAGTAACCGCCGTGTGGGGCCTGCTATAGAATTGTCTCACCGCTCTCTACCCACGAGAGTCGTAACTGAGACGTCGTACTGAGAGTATACCGGGGGAGTGAGCAGCAGCACTCCCTGGAGTATTAACAACATCCACTGCGATCGCCACCCCGCCTGCCAAGCGTGGCGATTACGGCATTATCCCCCATGACGGGACCGCTCATTGTGGCGTTCTCTTGGGGAGGCCTGTGTCCAGCAGTGGACGTTTAAAGGCTGATGGATGGATGGATGGATGGTAACTGCTCAAGTATACTAAAATTACTATCAAGCCTGCTTACCATTTAATTTCGCGGATATGAAATGAAAGAAAGAACGGCTATCTCTCGATAAACTCAAAACACACCGAAGTGTTTCATGGTCGAGGGAGACGGTGTTACCGACCCACTCAGACCCTATAACAAGTGAGTACTCTCACATAGTATCCAACCTTACCACCAGAAATGCAATGGGTGATTCATGGGTATCGTACGAGGCGTCACTATATGGCTAAAACCTATATCATTATTAGGATTCATGCTTAATCTTACCTCAAAATCAGTTCTGTGATTTAGCCGTGAAGGGACAGTCAGGTTACATTTACAATATTAGCTTGGATATGTAATAAAATTCATCAGTATAAACCGTTAAGCTATGCGATATACAATAAGGCTTGTTGCTGCAATAAAGTTTCAGAATCACCAACAGCTCAGCGCCAATACTCGTAAAACAAACATACAGATTGGACTAAACATAGAACGAATCACCGGCTCTATCGCTATGCTGAAGGCTTTACGGTCGCATTATGTTAATATTGACAACGTCCGAGCCGGTTGCCGACCAGTTGGCAACGTGTTTCTGATCAGTTTAGTACAAAAACTCACTGAGATATCAATTTTCATCGAATATCATCATTCCAATAGCCAATGGATGTAATAATGTATTTACTGCGAGTACTACCTACCTCTTTTTTTTTGTTAAGGCGGGAAACATGTATCTACCTAACTGCACACCCCGTCATTTGGGGCAACGAACAGGGTAAAGTGGGGCCCTCACCCACTAAATAAACTCGCTGTCTGCCATCTCTCCGCCTGTGTTGGAGGGCCACTGGAACTATTTTGCGATGCTTCAGTGGTACTGCGGGTACTACCTGCAATAGCTTAGCGATAAAGAATGTTACATCATTCCACTTGTCACAGGTTCGAATCAGAACGTGATGATTCACAATAATTTATTCTTATAAGCGGACAGGTTTGTAGAAATGCAAAAAGTTATAAAAAAATCTTGGATCAATTTTCGTCTTTGAAATAATCGAATCAATTTTAATAAATAGGTTTTTGTCAACTTCCATCTTTGCACTATTGAAAATCGAGACAATACTCGTAACTTACAAAACTCTGCCTCAAATCGTTATCTTTTCCTTATTATCTTTCATGTCTACCTCATATCCCTTTCCTTGGAGTTGGACCGAGTAATGTATCTACTACTGTACAGATTTAGTTACGAGCAATTCAAAACAAAGTGTAAAACTGAAATAATTATGGAACCAAATTATTATAATATATAATGGCGCATTAAACCATAAAACTAAACGCAATCAGTGAACATCAAGAGAGATCGTCATCGTGAGAGATATAAATCAACATTTAACAAAAGGGATTGAGTTCACATGATTAACTACATTACACTTCTTTCATAACCTTAAACACTCTGGCAGAATATAGGTTGGCAGACTTTACAAGACGAAGAAAAATCTCAGATCGTGCAGATGTTTCCTACACTTCCTACACCGGGCAGTGATAAGTTGTACTTAATTTTCGAAAGACCAGAGATGTATCGTGCTTAGCCACACTAGTCCAGGGATGATGGATTGTATTGTATCCTTAATATAATCAGTCATAGTTACTGGCGACTTAAAAGCTACAACAACCTAAATTAGCCACGAGCAGGATTTGAATCTGTGTGAAGTGCGAAAAATATACATAGAAATATGAAAATATTTATAGTGCAGCATCCCTCTTTTTATATACAATATCATTGGCTGCATCATTATTTGGTATAATCTTAATTGTAATAAACATCTGGTCTTGGTCGGAACAATATATACAAGTATGCACATATGAACCCGAAAAGGCATTAAGAATGTGATATCGAAATTAGTAATCCCGAGCGGATGTTACGATAGCTGAATTGGCAGCATCTGGAACGGTTTTAGGATATGCAATTTTGCATTTTATATTCTGAGCTTCATTTCAGTTTTTTATCTTCTAATTATTCTATCTGTTTCAATTTTAGGGATAAATAGCTTATCCTGTTCTTACACCTCTCAAATATAACGGCACGCCTCTGTATTCTCTGTATTGTTGATACCATTCAGTTCCTATTTACCACCAACATATGCCGTTGTAAACAATAAAAAGTAGAAACAAGCCACGTGTATGCTGTCGCTACTTGTCGCGATAACTCGATGGTATTCCGTTAGTGAAATGGCTCGGTGGCCATAATGAGATCCCGCGATTGCTGTTTTGATTTAATGACTCGAAATAATAGCAATCAATGCGGTCGCGGATGGCGGCTAATATTTTTGTGAGCCATGTACAGGATGTGTGAGAAATCGCTATAATGATATGTAATAAAATTACTTGCACGAGATCTAAACCGTTTAATTGATTCTAATGTATATACGTATTCGAAACGTCGGTATAGTAGAAAATCAAGTAATTGCGATAGATTCCGTTACCGTTGTTTTATCTCATAATGTTTAAGATTAAAAATTAGAAAGTATTATACCTAATGACGTATTGTCCTCAACAAAACTGTAAATGAAAAAGTGACTTTTTTGTTTGTTACACTGTCACGCTGTATTTACTGAACCAATAATCATGAAATTTTGCATATGTACCAAGTCTTAACACAAATATTGTTCATCCATCAAGGAAGAGATCTTTTTTTTCTATTGCAGTAAATTTTTATGCTGTAGTGTGCGTTGGCTTATTGAACAGCCTATATGACGGCTATATGACATTGAACAGCATTAAAAAATATGTATCTGATTGAAAATGATTTCCATTGACCTTAATACAATCCTTTATTAATCGAAACAGACGCATTCTTCTTGAGGATAAAACAAAATGAGCAAGAGCCGCTCTTCATTGATTAATATTAAGTGAAATAATATGTTATCTTGGTTACACCATTTTTTTGTTCATGTGATTTTATTATAAGTATTATATTAAAAATATTTAATTGGCGAATTTAAAAAGTGGCCAATGAGTTTTTTGCCGGATTCTTCTCATGAAAGGCTTTACTACGAAATCTGCCTACATTTGGCGCAATCGCTTTGATGTTGCGGATGCACTTGGCTTAGGCGCTTGTGTTAATTATTAGTGATTTCTTGCCAATCTCAAATACTATATACTTATATGGCCTATGAAATAAAGATATTTTTTTTATTTTAACTATGGCGATAAGAGCATGCCGTAGTCTTTAAAACTAACCATAATCATGATCCAGTGGATTAAGAACTTTTCACTGTACCTATCAATAGCCCGGTACACAAACATTTGACTAATACCAATGATATGGAGTGTTTCAATTCATCGACCGCCTTAAGCAGTAAAAAAATATTAAAATTAATTTACAAATTTATTAAAACATGCTGTATATAACGCGCGTTGACATAGCTCGCGGTAATGGACGTGCAATATTTTGCTTCTAATTAATTTACGATAATGTTCAGATAACGCATTTCAAATATGCCCCAAATTGTAATAACACAAATTAGGGCGTCCATGCGCGCGAAACTTATGTAATGAAAATTAAATGTTGTTTTACAAAATACCTACATTACCTTTTATAAATACGACAGCACAGCATGTTACTTTTAAATACTTGTCATGCTCGGCTGCATACAAGTGTATTAATTATGATAAATGTTCTTTATTTGATTATTTATTTAAACCGCCAGTTTTCTATTTTATTAAACATAAAGTACATTGTTACCCTAGGGATGAAAGCAAGTAGATAGGGATGAAAGTAGTTCGAGGGACTAAATAAGTCTTTATCCCGAGGTAAACACTGTGCTTTTCATTACGAATACGAGAAAACTAAAAATAAAAATCATGAATTAGCTAAAGAAAAAATGGGAGACTAAAAAATTTAATTTGGCATCTCCGATTTTGTTTTTTTTCTGTAGCTTGTCAGCTATTCAGCCTTTATTTTTATTTTAATCATTGAAAAAATATAAATCTTCTTTATTTTAAAGATATAGTTGCAACTATATTAAAATAAAGTCATATAAAAACAAATTCTTTAATAAATAGGTACTTAACTTTATGTTATTTCAATTTTACATCGCGCTGTAATTGACTGGCTGTACAGAAAATAGAACGGTTTTTTTTTATAATTACTCAGCTGTCAGTTGAAATTAATTCTCCCTAGGGCTGAAAAGTATTAGTTTCAACCCGCTCCTCAGGCAACTTCAGGCCTACTTTCAGAGTATGAGTAATGAAAATAATATTTTATAGAGTAAATCCTGAAGCCTGCACAGACAAGCCGTGTACAAAAGCAAGTAATTCAATATATTTTGGCAACGTTGTAAGAACAGTTATGACGTATACTATACGCATATTTATTTTTACTTACTTTTTATTTTTTATTATATTTCAGAATATCTGCAATATAAATTAAATGATTTTTAAAAAAACTCACTAATATCACTAATGCTTTTAATGTCTATCACTAAATGAATTAATAAAATTTAATGAAAATATTTTTTTTTCTGGTATCTTATGAACTATAAAAATAATGTTCTTCTCTAATGTGCTTCTGGTAATAAAGATGTTGTAACTGCTTAACCGATAATCATACAATTTTGCATATATATACTCCGAAGTACTATGTGAGATAGCCATTTTTGAATATAACTTATTAACTTAGTTTGACTTTTTATCTTGTCCGTGTGGTGACGGACTAAGAATACAAGTGTCACCACCCCATTCTTTCCCACGGGTGTCGTATGAGGCGACTAAGGGAAGTAAACAATTATCATCCATTGCATGACTGGTGGCAGGGCTGGGTACCAAGTGGGAACTCACTTGTTATCCGGCCCGAGCGGGTTGGTACCACCATCTCCCGTGTGACCGGCCATGAAGCACATTGTTGCGTTTTGGCTGTAGCAGGAGATTTATATTATTATTTATATTTATTTATGCCGTTTATATTTCATTTCATATCTGTGAAATGAATTGGTGAGCAGCGGCTTGACAATACTCTTGGTATAGTCGAGTCCATGGGCCACGGTTACCATTTATCATCAAATGGATCGTGGCTCGTCTGCCACTACATGCAATAAAAAAAAAACTTATTTATATTATTACTAGCTCACCCGGCGAACTTCGTACCACCATATTTTTTTTTCGTGAATACTGTGCAATAAAAATGTTTAAAGTACTAATATGGCTATTAAAAAGTAGAGGTTGGCAGTAGAAGGGTGAAAATTTAGGGTTGTATGTATTTTTAATGCCGAATCATAAAACAAATAATAAATTTAAACCACAAAATAAAAAAGTTTTTGAGGTGGAGCATCCTTATCACTTAGGAGTATGAAAAATAGTTTACATCCTATTCTCAGATCTACTAAATATTTACACAAAATTTCATAAGAATCGGTCAAGCCGTTTTGGAGGAGAATGGCGACAAACGCTGTGACACAAGAATTTTTGAGATTAATTATATATAATGATGGTTCAGACGAAATGGAAGGAAAGTTCTTATTTCTTGCAGGACCCATACGGCTAAGTATCACCATCGACATAATCATTAAGTAGCGGTAAAACACCTTGATGTATTTTGGTTTTAATATCACCACAGCGTCATAACACTTCATATGAACGACGACGGCGACGACGGATAAAACCGCGAGACACAGCTAGTATATCCATAAATTGCTAGTTCCCTTTCCAGAAGGCATGATCGTTTTTATTAACAACCCCCAAATTATATACGAAAGCCAATTGGCAAGCAAACTGTAATAAGCATAGTACATTATGTTACTGGTAAAGTCTAATTTTAGGATAACCTTGATCTACTTAAGACAGAACAGTTTTTAGTTATGTTGGTCATGATTGGCAAAACCTTATTATATAGTGTCTTTTGTACAGATTTAGTACTATGTAAAAGTATTCACGAAAACAGTTACAAAAGAGTAATTTTCATATTTATTTAATTATTATTTATCTTAAAGAATTCTTAAAATATTACAAATTAACTTGATTCCAATGCTAGTAAAGGAAACATCGTGAAAACAAATCTGAATGTCTGAAAAATTCTCGACGGACGAAGTCTTTGCCCGCATTAGTCTAACATGGTTAATCATGAGAAAGTTGCTATATAATTATTAACTAACTTTTTGTCAATTTTATATTATTTTTAATTTTTTATAGCTATGAAATAAAGTATGTGGAGTATGCGGAGTTAAAATTTTAATATCGTACTATTGCTTAACACTTACCTGAAAGAAGACAACCATGACAGTATTACAAAAAAATGCAATTCGTAATTTCAAAACCTGGCTACTATTGAACAATTGCTTAGACATACCAAGATCTTACTGTAATCATCTCTGACCAGTAACTCATACTCAACTATCGAAGAAACCAACATGCCATGAAGGCATAAACCAATAAAATAAGAATATAAATAAAAATAACTGCGTACACATAAATTACTTGAGTAGTACTTGTGTAAGAGTGTATATCAGACGGCTCAGGGTGGCGTGTCACAACGCTTGAGTTATAGCGTCACAGAACATAAAATATACAACAAAAACTGTTGTTCTTCCAACAGTTTTGCCCCATATTAAGAATGAGCACAAACAGAATGTGGATTTGGGACAGAGTGATAAGTTTTTGCGGAGACGTTATTGATACTAAAGTTTTTGGGGTGCAACTTAATCTAAATCCTAAATTTAATGAAATCAAAATCATTAGTTATATGCCATTCTACGCGTACAAGTCTTAAAGAAGATATTTTACTCATTTAAATATTTTATAATTTATTTGTGATTGATCACACATGTATCATCATTCAAAAATTGTCATCAGGCGCCTACTTTTATCACAAATTCAGATTTAAATATATACTAAACTACATTTAACTATCTTATGTCCAAAATCAAGGCTAAATCTAACCACTTGTGCTCTAAATACACCTTCACTTCAATACCCTCTGACACAAACATAATCTCTTAATAAAAATTAATCAAGAACCCTCTATTTTCTGGGACAAAAAATAGCCTATATCGTTCTTTGTATTTCATATTATGATAGTATTGCAGTAATTATATCGGGAATATTGACGCGTTTATCAAATAAAAATTAATTGTTTTATAATCTTTTTTTTTCATTAAAAACATTGCTTACTGTAATGCTAAGAGGAATTTTGTGTTTTGGTTTCCTTCTTCTAGTCATCCCTGTACCAAAAAAATTATACCACATAACGTCTCCACGAGAACCTCTATTCGCATCCTCCGGGCCGATTCAAGCCCAGTTCACGGGGTAATTCGTTATTTTTATTGTTTTTTGTTATTATGATTCTGTCCCCCGGATTACTGTCCGTGATACATGGCCAGCACTGGATGCGTTTAATTGCCCCCAACGCTTCCCAGGGATGTGATAAATAATAAGATTAAGGTGGAAATAGTGGATTTGTATGTTTATAATATGAACGTAACTTACCCCTTATGTTAAATATTGCTTGAATATATTATTATGTGCTTATATTTTATTGTAACGAGTTTATTCGACACAATTAAGTTAAAAAAAATGTTATCTTACTCCTTATCAGTCCCAATTACATTGGAGTAGATACTGGTGGCAGTGATAGTATAATGGTACATGGAGTTTGTTCCCTTGTCTAAAAAGAAACCTAGCAAGGCACAAAACTCTCTGATATTTGGTAATTATATGTGTTCATCACTGCTTGCTATAGAAAAAATCTTGATAAATTAAACATAATCTATCTCTGACTTTTCGAAATTGTGTGTTTATAATACTACAACCATCTTCTGTGTGACCGATCATGACAGTGTGTTTTGCTGTAGCAGATGATAGCCGTATAATCTTTCATTTCACATCTGAGAAATAAAATGGTGCGCAGTGGCTTGACTATACTCTCGGTATAGTTGAGTCCATGAGCGACGGTTACCACTTACCATGAGGTGGGCCATGGCTCGTCTGCCATCATAAACAATTAAAAAAAATACTGCTCGGTAATGGAAAACATCGTAAACAACCTGCAAAATATTTTTTTTTCTCGACGGCTTGTGAAGCTTGCCAGCCCAACCTTTTTTTTTTTGTTACGGCGGGAAAAAATGTTCCTAACCGCACACCCGTTCAGGTTCGGGGCTACGACCAGGAAGTGTGGGGCCTGCACCCACTAAAGAAACCCACCGTGTGCCATCTCTCCGCCTTTATTAGCGGGCCACTGGAACTATGTTATATTCCTTCGGTAGTCCGCCGGCGGCTTACCCTTTCGGGTACCCTCTATTAAGCGACGCATCCGCATACGAAGCGTCGCACCTTCGCGGGAGGCCTTGCGGGTGGCGGACGTTCCCCCCGGTCCATCCACCCGCAGCCTCAGCTAGGGTGGCGTGAGGCGTAAGTACCTGCGCCTGCGCCGCCCCGGTCGCTGGCGGCGGTTTGGGTCAGCGGAAGAATCCTCCTCCCTGGCCCTCTCCACCGCTTCATTCCGCGAGATGACCTCCTCGCAGAAGGCAGTGACCTCGGCCCAATTCCTGTCGCTGCCAAGCATCGCTCTGACGACACTTGGCAGCGAGAGGTCCCCCCCTACTGCCGCAATGAGTTCACGGCGCTGCTCGGCCCAAGCCGGGCACGACTCGAGCGTGTGCTGCGCCGTGTCCCCGTCGCAGCCGCAATGGTGGCAGCCCGGAGTCGCTTCCCTCCTTGCGACTATGTGCAGATATCTGCCGAAGCAACCGTGCCCCGACAGCACCTGCACCAGTCGGAAGGTAAGGACTCCATGCCGTCGCCCTGCCCACTCTTCCAGCACTGGCTGGAGCGCCCCTACGGTCTGAAGACCGGCCCGGGACTGCCTCCAACCGCGCCCTCCAGCTGGCCAGAGCTAGGGCCAGCACCCGGGCGGGTATCCCGTCCGGGCCGGACTGAGGTCGGCCTCCCAGTTACTACCTGGTTGTGCCATGACCGGGGGCGTGTGCTCCGCCCGTCGTGGGAATAGGCCCGCGACCACCTCGGTGAGGAGACTGGGCTGCAGGGTCTCTGTGAGGGGTGGGGCCTGAGTGCGGAGCTTGTTCAGCGCCGCACGATATGGGTGACCCCAGGGGTAACGGTTAAGACCGTCCAGCATCTCCTGCTCCTGCTTTTCTCCGTTTTGGCCCGGCAGATGGCCAACTTGAACGCGGCCCGTGAAGTGCGGTACACTTCGTACAGCTAGCCCTCCCGCTCCCCATCGCGGTTGCGCCGCCAACTGCGGGTGTAGGACCTCCGAGCACGAATGCACGCCGCACGGAGGTCCGACAGCTCCTGGGACCACCAGTAGAGCCCCTTCCTTGGAGGAGGACGTCGCACACGGGGCACGGCTGAGTCGCATACCTGCGTAAACGCAGCGCAAAATCGGCCAGCCTCAACGTCCACCCCCTCGGTCAGGGCCGGTGAGGACAGCCACGATTGAATGATGGCTGCCTCCGCCAGTAGGTCCCTATCTAGCCTGCCCACAGCCCACCGCGGGAACGCGGGAGTTCTGCGCGCCGCGTGACCTCTACTGGGGCCCTAAAGGGACCGGGAGACCTCAATCCGGATGTACCAATGATCGGACAAGGGCTCAACCTCCTCCAGGACTCACCAGTTCCTCACTCGTGCTGTGACGTCAACAAGGGCGGGGAACGAAGCGCCGTAGAGCTGACGATTGCCACGGAGCCATCGCAGCTGCCCGCCCAATGAGGGCGGTCAGGAACGCAATAAGGCTCCGCGGCTACAGCTACACCAATCAACCGCTCCACCATGGTTTGCAGGAGAAAATCCTGCGCCCCGGCGCCGTGGTTGAAATTCGCCTGAAGGATCCGTGATCCGTGTGGTGACGGACTAAGAATACAAGTGTCACCACCCCATTCTTTCCCACTGGTGTCGTATAAGGCGACTAAGGGAAGTAAGCAATTATCATCCATTGCATGACTGGTGGTAGGGCTAGGTATCGAGTGGGAGTACTCACTTGGTATCGGATCGGACCCGAGCGGGTTGGTACTACCATCTCTAGTGTGACCGGCCATGAAGCACATCGTTACGTTTTGGCTGTAGCAGGAGATAGCTGTTTATTCTTTCATTTCATATTGGTGAAATGAAATGGTGAGTGACAATACTCCCAGTATAGTTGAGTCCATGAGCGACGGTTACCATTTACCATCAGATGGGCCGGTGGCTCGTCTGCCACTACAAACAATACAAAAAAATAAAAAAAAAAAGGATATAGTGTCACGGTTGAATTTTAAGCTGTAACCATATCCTCCTCCACCCGCGACGGTGGCGAAGCCACGCTAGGGGGGCCAGCCTGGTTGCTAGCCCACCCTGGGTTAGCGAGGTGAAATGTGACCTAAATTCCTATCACTCTGTGAGACTTGTGCCCAGCCGTAACAGTAATCGGTATAAAAAAGACTATGGAGGATATTTGGAAGTACTGATTCCCCACATCCATCAGATCAACCTCCTTTTGGGAATAAATAACAAAAGATAAAACGGCAATGCAGGCTAAGATGGCTTCCCATCAGGTAGAATGACAACGTGGTCAAAGCCGCAGGAAGCCATTCGATACAGACGGGCTGCGAGCTTATTATTTTTCTTTATTTAATATCCTTAGTCATTTTTTACACATAAATATATTGAAATAAATACTGCAAGTTAAGTTTTTTTTGTCAATCCGTGACGTCATCAAAGTGCCCCAATAGAAAATCAGCGCAGGTTTCACGACCTGCATTATGCTGAGTTGGGGCCGTTTTGCAACGACCCAATATTAATAATTTGTAAATTCTTATTTTTTTTATGTTTGTTACCTCAGAACTTTCGACAGGTTGAACCGATTTTGATGGTTCTTTTTTTATTTGAAAGCTGGTGCTTCCCGTGTGTTCCAATTTCAATTTGGTCCAATTCTGACAATGGCGTCCATGAGAAAACCATATAAGTCTTAACTTGAAGTCAGTGTTTTTGTGATGTTTACATAAAAATTATATCATTTATCATTATAATAAATACTTTCTTTCTTTCTTTCACTCGTTGTGGTGCTCTATTGTGTCCTATGACCATTGTGATACGATGACTGAATTATGATTTGCTCGGGACTGTATATTTTAAATAACACATTCCTTCTTTATGTCTTGGGTGACGCTGAATTGGCAAAGCATGAGGGACGTTTTTCCAGGAGATGCAGGTTCAAATTCTTCTCATGACTGTTATTTTCGATTTCACATTATCACAGTTTGTATTCATTTATATGGCTAAGCATCTCAAATACTTAAAAAGTATAAAATATAAATATCAAAGCTTTTATTAGAGTGAAAAATTAATATCTTTAAACTGTTACATATAATTAGCATACGTCACATAACAAAAAGATTAAAATGTAGAAAATCGGACGGTTCCTGCGAAAAAGTTAAAAATAATAACGAAAGGGTCACAGTTTGTTACAAAACAGCGGTATTAGGTAAGTAATACGAGCCTTCTCATTAGGGTGTTTGGGATATGACTGTTTGGAAGGGAACATATGTACAAAAGTGTTAACAAATAATATTTTTTTTATGTGGCAAGTGCTGAAAAATACCGTGGCAAGTGCTGAAAAATGCCATGACAACCTATTGGTAAGGCCAAATACGATCTTTCTGGAGGTATAAATATCGATCCTCAGTTTGAGAACTAAGGTGAAATTTAGATCTTCTTTTGAAAATTAAGAGTTAGTATGTGCCCAGTAACAGAAGAAATGTAAATAAATGACAAGAGGATTTCTGGATTCTGGTCTGCTAACAGGAATCTATAAGCCTATCCCTCTATAGCTTTGAAGGAAGACCTGCGCATAATAGTATGACAATAATGCGATGCCAGAGAAGCTATATTAATTAATACCATAAAACTCAAAAACAGTATATTTAATCAATAACATACAAACCCATACTGCGTCAGGATGATGAATAACCGTCCCCAACAATGAAATAATAATGGCTTGATGAAATCTAAACGGAATTATATTACAGCATTCAATACTATATTATGAAATAAAATAACATATTTCGCATTTTATCTTTATTATTCTATAATCGAGAAAATTGCCGTGTGGGGCCGGCTTTAGAATTGTCCCACCCCCTCTCCATCCATGGGAGTCGTAAGAGCTGACTGAGGGAATACCGGGGGAGTGGGCAGCAGCAATTCCTCGAGTATTAATAACATCCACTGCGATCGCCAACCCGCCTGCCAAGCGTGGCGATTACGGCAATATCCCCCAAAAAATGAGCACCCAAAGAAAAACCGCCCTCAGTCACGGCAGCTCCGCTATTCCGTGGCCTAACGGTAGCGGGGCCGGTAACGGCGGAGCAGGGGGTGCGAAGAATCTCCGGTCGCGGATAGGCTACCATAAACAACGACCTCTGGCCCTGGTAACGCACAACGTTCGGACACTTCGGACCGACGAGAGAATCACCGAGCTGGAAGAGGAATTGAGCAAGATCCACTGGTACATTATAGGGTTGTCAGAAGTCCGAAGAGAGGGTGAGAGCACGACAATCCTCCAGTCCGGGAACTTGCTCTTCCACCGGGAGGGCGACCACCAGTCCCAAGGGGGTGTCGGGTTTATCGTTCGCAGGTCTCTCGTAGGCAACGTGGAGAGGATTGAAAGTGTGTCGAGTAGGGTAGCGTACCTTATACTCAGAATAACCAAACGGTATTCGTTGAAGGTCATACAGGTTTACGCACCGACCTCGACACACTCCGATGACGAGGTGGAGGCCCTATATGAGGACATCTCGAAGGCCATCCACTTGTCTAAAACCTATTTCACGGTGGTTATGGGAGACTTTAACGCGAAACTAGGCAAAAGGACAGACGATGAGCTGAAGGTGGGGCACTATGGATTTGGGCAGAGGAACCACAGGGTCCAGATGCTGGCTGATTTTCTGGAGAAGGAAGGCCTCTTCATGATGAATTCCTTCTTCTGGAAGCAGCCCCAGCGAAAATGGACCTGGATTAGCCCTGATGGTTCAGTCAAAAACGATATTGACTTTATCCTGTCGGACAAACGACACATATTCAATGATGTCTCAGTGATCAGCAGGATTAAAACTGGGAGTGATCACCGACTAGTCAGGGGCATCTTGAATATTAGAATAAAAGTCGAGAGGTCGCGTTTGATGAAGTCTACGCTCCGACCAACACCTGCCCAATACGAGAACCCCGAGAGCTTTCAGCTCGAACTACAAAATCGCTTCCAATGTCTAGATGAGTGTGAATCAGCGAGCGATATGAACAGCAGGTTCGTGCAAACTGTCCACGCGGTCGGGTCGACTTTCTTCAAGGCCCGTCGCGTCAGTAGGAACCGTAAACTCTCGGACCATACTCTCAAACTCATGGAGAGGAGAAAAGAAATGATAGTCCAGTCCTCAGCCGATTGGTCCTGCCTAAGGCAGTTAAACAGACGGATCTCCAAGGCTGTGCGGCACGATATTCATCAATTTAATACTACCCGTATTAAAGAGGCGATAGAGCGGAACCAAGGCTCGAAAGTGTTCGCAAGAGATCTGTCTGTTTGCCAAAGTCAGTTGACTAAACTGAGGACCAACAACGGCACTATCATTTCTTCTCGAGATGAGATCTTGGGAGAGGTCCAGCAGTTCTATGGACAGTTGTACAGATCCCAGAGCCCTGCTGTCGGCTTGGTCCAAGACCCCAGATCCAAGCTAACTCGGCACTTTACCGAAGATATCCCGGACGTCAGCCTGTACGAGATCAGAATGGCTCTCAAACAACTAAAGAACGGAAAGGCACCGGGAGACGACGGAATCACCACAGAGCTTCTGAGAGAAGGCGGAAAGCCGGTCTTAAAAGCTCTTCAGAGGCTGTTCAATTCCGTCGTTCTCGGGGGCGACGTTCCAGAGTCGTGGACCAGAAGCGTGGTGGTGCTGTTCTTCAAGAAAGGTGACAGAACCCTCTTGAAGAACTATAGACCCATCTCGCTCTTGAGCCACGTCTATAAGTTGTTTTCGAGGGTCATTACAAATCGACTCACGCGCAGGCTTGGCGACTTCCAGCCTCCCGAACAAGCCGGTTTCCGAAAAGGCTATAGTACCATAGACCACATTCACACGCTACGCCAGATTATACAGAAAACCGAAGAATACAATCGGCCTCTGTGTCTGGCGTTTGTGGACTATGAGAAAGCCTTCGATTCGATCGAAACTTGGGCGGTGCTGCAGTCCCTTCAGCGGTGCCAAATTGACAATCGGTACATCGGAGTGCTAAAGTGCTTGTATAGAAACGCCACCATGTCAGTCCGTGTTCAGGACAAGAGTACGGGACCGATCCAACTGCAGAGAGGTGTTAGACAGGGAGACGTTATGTCCCCGAAACTCTTTACCGCTGCATTGGAAGATGTCTTCAAGCTCTTGGACTGGACCGGATTCGGCATCAACATCAATGGCGAATACATCACTCACCTTCGATATGCCGACGACATCGTAGTCATGGCAGAATCTCTGGAGGACCTTGGCACCATGCTCAATGATCTCAGCAGGGTTTCCCGACTAGTGGGTCTCAAAATGAATATGGACAAGACGAAAGTCATGTCTAATGTCCATGTCATTTCAGCACCGGTCCTAGTCGGGTGTGCGCTTCTCGAAGTTGTCGACCATTATGTCTACCTGGGACAAACAGTCCAGTTAGGTAGGCACAACTTCGAGAAAGAGGTCAATCGACGAATCCAACTCGGCTGGGCAGCGTTCGGGAAGCTAAGGAAGATCTTCTCGTCCAATATTCTGCAGTGTCTGAAAACGAAGGTCTACGACCAGTGTGTGTTACCAGTGATGACATACGGAACAGAGACATGGTCTCTGAATGTTGGCCTCATATCAAGGCTCAAAGTCACTCAGCGGGCCATGGAGCGGGCTATGCTTGGTATTTCCCTACGTGATCGAATCCGTAATACGGAGATCCGTAGGAGAACGAGAGTGACCGACATAGCCCGCCGGGTTGCCATGCTGATGTGGCAATGGGCAGGCCACATCGCTCGACGAACCGATAACCGTTGGGGACGAAAGGTTCTCGAGTGGCGACCACGTATCGGACGGCGCAGCGTAGGACGGCCCCCCACCAGATGGACCGATGATCTGGTCAAAGCTGCGGGGAGCCGTTGGACGCGGTCAGCACAGGACCGCTCGTTGTGGCGTTCTCTTGGGGAGGCCTATGTCCAGCAGTGGACGTTAAAAGGCTGATGGATGGATGGATGAATCGAGAAAAACATCGTGGAAAAACCTGCATACCTACGAGATGTTTTTGAGGGCTTGTTAAGTCTATTAACGCGCATTAGAATCAATAATCTAAAATTAAACTATAAAATTCTGTAACTCTTTTCTACGCAATAGTACCCAGTATTATAAATCCCGTGTAACGCTCATTTCAAAACGATAATTAAGCGACAGCCGCTCGTTGGCAACAAAAGGTGCCTTGTTTATAACTACGCATGCCACCAGCTGCCATTGTGACTGTTTTTACACAGATTATGTCATACATTGAAGGATATATTTGATAAACAGCGATAATCAGGATATAATATTTGATAGGGCAAAACGTGACTTCATAATTTATTATTAATTTATTTATTTATATAATTAATAAGGATCTCCAACAAAGAATACACTTTACAGGCAACGTAAAGAAGAAGATATAGGTAGTCCTCGTGCTTCCTTAATTATAGGAGATCACATCATGCAGTGTAAATATGACAAATTTAAATTAAACTAAATGCAAAGTGAAATAACAATAATAAAATTAAAAATACATTAACAAGTTCCAATTAAGGAAAAATATTGAGTTCTTCAAATTAAGGGTATTTTAAGAACATAAAAAAAATTGCATAACGCCTTTATTCCTGGAAGGGGTAAGCAGAGGTGTATTACACACCCACGGATTGCCAGCTATGTTTAAGTCCCACATAATAATTAATTTAGTAATATTTATATATATAATTTTTGGATTAACTAGACAAAAAATAAACACATACATCAATACATTGTCCTTACTAATGTACAAAATTACACTATAAATAAATAAAATAATACAATAATTCTTAGAATAGACATGGCGAGTTAATGTGCAATTGTTTATATTTAAATTAGGTATGTATTCATATATCTTCGTAGTCTCAATAGATTATTTTCATCCAATGATGAGAAATTGGCAAGTACACAGACAGCGAGGATGTCGGCGAGTTATTCTCTACTAAATCTCATATTCAAAAATTCACTTAATAATTATTAAAACTCCAGATCAAACAATTTCATGCCAGACAATTTCGTGTTTAAATGGCTAAACATTTTTCATAATGGATTACTAAAACAAATATAGTTTAATCCGTTATAATAGTTAACTTGTACTTCGAGTAAATTAACATTAATGATTAGCAAAATAACTTAATTTGTTATAATTAAAAAGTCTCATTAACCATACTAATTAGCTTCTTAACTAATCTATATTTTATTTACAATAAGCAAAGTAATTAATACTCTGTAAACAATGCGCGCGCGCAGCTTATAATGCTCAATAAACGCTTGGATACTTCAGTTGATTCAAATCAATCGCGACGACACACGTCATTCGAAATGTGCTCTATTTTCTTAGACCCCGAAGTGATTTTATCTGGTAACGAGGAATGGATTCAGCTGGAAGAGAAATGGGGTAAACCCATTGACTTAGAAACAGATGAAGAACCTCCGTCCAATCTCCGGCCAGTTTTCAGCACTTTGGATTTGATGAAATCTACCTTTGACTCTTCGTTTCTATTCAAGAAAGTAAGAAGGAAGGTCGGGAGAAAGCTGTCTAAAACTGGAATAATAGACTATAAAGACTTTTTACAAGACCTGCAAGATTCCAATCCTCCTAAGGAGTCCTACTACGTGAACGGTCAAACAATATCGGCTGTGTCTGTTGAGGAAATCTGCAAGAACATAGACGATATCTTCAAGTCTGTGGAGAAGTTATGCTCAGCTACAAGTACGATACGTAAGAAAAGTCTGCCCGATACAGTATGCTGTAGTATCTCCGTCGACAATCTTTCGTTCGATGATACTCCGTTAGAAGATGAGAAAATTACGCCAGGAGAAGAAGTTGAGAAGTATATCGATGAAGCGTTTGAGAAGTTTGAGTGTTTGTCAAACATGTCGATAGATGATAATACGACTAGAGAATCTGTTACTACTTTAGTGAGAAAGTTCAGTTCTATTTTGTCCAGTCCAAGTATGCACTGCAATCCTAGAAGACAAAGGCAGCGTTGCAGTAAGTTTAAGGAATTGGCAGAGTTTTGGCAGTACCATGCTTTTAGTGACGGTAGTAAATAATATTATTTTTATGTAGAATATTAAATTTAATATCACATTATTTGCAGTAGTATGTATTTAAATGATTTTGCGTTAAGTTTATAGTAAAAAGAACATAATAATTATGTTAATTGTATATTAAAGATGATTCATTGACAATTATTGCTTTTATTACAAAGATATGTGGGTACTTGGAATAAACAAGGAATATGTTTAGTGTTAGTTAAATTTAATGTTTTTTAATAAAATTGTATTGATATATTTAAATTGAGCTGCGAAATTGAAAAATTTCATCACGCTACTCGTCGTTTCAAATTAATAAAACCACTTGGATCCCATCCGTGATAATAAATAGAATATTTCACAAATTTAATATAGTAAAATATTAAAAATGATGATGATGAGTAACAAAATCTAATTTCATTAAATTTACTTTTATTTTTTTAAATCCCACAAAATCACTTATTGCTTCAGACATGTGGATTGAACAATATAATTGAGCTATGTTAGAGTCAAAACCCGCGATACTCGGAACTACCACATACATACGTTACCCAAGACATATTGATAGTTCCGTGCGGAGGTCACGATGGCTTAGTTGGTAAAGCGTTAGGAATGGTTATCTAGGAGAGACAGGTTCGAATCTTGCTCGTGACTATATCGATGGAACCGAGTAGATTCACCACAATAACCATATGAGGTTTGGCGAACTTTACAAGCCGTCAAGACATCTCTCTCTGGCGTATATGTTACCTCGATATCTTTTCATTCAACGGGCAGAAAATCCATTTATTAATATAAACAAATACACACATCAAATCAAAAACAATCAAAAATCAAAAGGATTGAAATCGGTGTTACTTCTTTATAGTTTTGGTTAAGATCAATTACGACTGGTGGTAAGCAACCACACTACAAGTTGATGCCGGGACTTGTATGCGTGTATTACTACATGAGGATAAGTATTTTTTCTTAATCCTTCAATAGAAATAAAATAAAACCTATAATTTTCCTCCAAACAAGCCCCTATCTACCCGTGAAAACCACATTAAAATCTGTTCAGTAAATTTCAGAGATATTTTTAACAAATAAACAGATGGAACAAAATAATTAAAAGTGTTGTGTTTTATTAGCTTTCTCTTATCGTTCCTTCTTCATTTTTGATAAATACCTTCAATGTACAGAAAAATCGGCTTCTACTGTTTAACTATAGATTAGCTGCTAAATGCGACTTTGTTCGCGTAGAATAAACTTTTTTTTCTGAATCCTAATCATTTTCCCAAAATAAAAGTACTTAGCTTTTTTTGTTTCAAACATAAAAGTTATTCCATATAACATTAGCTGTTTGCCAGTGAAAGTCCCGTCCAAAACAGTTAAGTCGTTTCGGATATTAGCCGGACCAAATATACAGACAGACAGAAAACAATCAAAATATATTTTTATTTAGTATAAGTACCGTAGGTATACAACTTTCATGCGCATTTAGTAAAAAAAATGTTTTTTAGACATTACAAACAGTTTCTTTCATTTCTTTTACTTGAAATAAGTACCTATACTCTTAGATGTAAAAATATACTTCGAGAAGTTTCTATATTTTATTGTTTATTGTTACATAAACAAGATAATTAGTTCACCTATTACATAATTACCTGAATACAGCACAATAAATAGAAATTCATGGTTCATTACCTAAAACAACCGTGGCTGGGTATCATGGGTCTTCGCAGGACATGGGCCAAGTTAGACGCTAAATCACGAACGGTGCCTGTGGACCCAAGGTTGAAAACATACGGGACTATCTTTTGTGCACGTTTCTTGAAAGCTAATACATTTTAATGAAGAAATAAGTACATATTATATCATAGTGATCCCAACATGAATGAGCCAGTTCAATCGGGGAAGTAAGAGAAAATCAGCGTGGACAACAATATATACTCCTACCGTTGTGATTTGTATGGTGAGTGAGAACGCCGTAACTCAAATCCATCCCAATATTTTCCTTATTTTCCTTCCTATTCTCTCCTTGGAATCCTTCCCCACCACCTCCTATCCCTTTTCTTGGAGATACCGACGTCAGTGATGCCTTGTGGTGTTGTAATGAGAAGGTACTTTTCTCTGTATTCTAAAATATCATCATTTCAGTAATATATTTTTAAAATACTCGATAATGCTGAACTGCTTTCAGCCCATAATTATTTTACGTTCGACGTTCAAGCTCCAAAAGCTATGAAATATCTATTATATATAATTCGTGTCACGATGTTTGTCCGGGATGAACTCCGAAACTACTGAACCGACTTTAACTTCTTTTTTTTTAATGTGTGTTTTGTTCGAACTTAAGAGATAGGATACTTTATATCCCAATTTATAATTGCAATATTTATTCATGAAAAAATACATGGTGGTACGAAGTTCCCCGGGTCAGTTAGTAATTTTATACGTTTGCAACATCGCATAATTTTCTACTTTGTAATATCAGATGATCTAACGTCCCATACTTGAGTACCATTGCTATAGTAAGTGGTGGTGAATATCTGAGGTACAGCTTATTCGTAAACGTAATAAAAGAAAGACACGCCATTCTCTGAAAACACCATAAGAGCTGCAAATTCTAGGTTTGTGTGTATGAAAAATTTCATGTTTATTAGTTCAATAGTTACAGACTGAAATCGTAACAAACAAACACACTTTCGCATTTACAATATCAGTAAGGATTATTATTGTGTTCTCAAAGTGCATCATGCCCTCAATTTTATATTGATCACACTACGCAGCTTATTTACCAGCCATAATATTCTTAGTCTCTCCGACTGAGACCGTAATTGTATAGAGATGTGTCACCAGCGGGCCTGGTCGTAATACTGGCCCGTATGCTATCAATGTTTCGCGCACTGACCGGAAGCAGAAACTTATTCCGGCTTGTTCATGATAGTTAGACACTTTGTCAATTTATGAGCACTAGCACAATAACGCGAGCGCAGCAGATCGGACTGAAGGCAGATGCCGTTAATTGGGTTAACGTGATTAGCTATCTGTTGTCCCGGCGGCCATCTTAATCTGTCACGTAAATACAAAATGGCCGTTAAACTTGTCAAACACTATATATATTTCACTGTTACAAATAACTTTCTTCTTTTCGTACTATTGTGACTGTTTGTTGGATTAATACCTACTATTACCTATTCTAATGCGTTGGCAGTGTAACTATTTCCGTGGTCCCATTTTTATTTTTTTTGTTTTTGTTAATAGGTAATTGATAAACATCTGAAATATAGTGTAGCTTTTTAAATGATTTTAAATTATTAAATGTGTTAATGATACTCGGTTATGTATGAAAATATGTTATTTGTTATTTAGATGACATAGTACTTCATACTTACCTACCTATAATATTTTTGATGGGAAACATATTTTAGGTTCGTTTTGATAGGAAAACATTTTTATGAAATAATTTTGACTGCAAAGATGGTGAAATTTTTTAGATACCGACCGGGTGTTGTTGGCTCGATTCCTAAACGGGACAACTCTTTGTGTGATCTACAAATGGTTGTTTTGATTATTAGTGTACTTGTCAGTGAAATTGTATGTATGTAAAGTCCCCTGTGATACTAGGATCATTCCTTCGTGTAATAAAAAAATAATTACCTTGCCTTAACGATCACAAATCGCCAATGTTAATGTATGATCAAGCATAACTGTTTTCTTAAATACTTTAATAACTAATTTTATTATTTGTTTGTTTGCATTAGTGTTGCAACACAAGCTGAGATGGGTACCTCATTTTTGTCCTCACGCATTTACTAATTGATTTGTTCTGCTTACATAGTTTTACATAACTTGTCGTGTGTGATCAAAACATACATTATACCGACTTATTATTATTGTGTTAATTTATATGGCTAAGTATTATATAGTACTAGCTGACCCGGCTAACGTTGTTTTGCCATGTATATTATTTCTAGGAAACATTTTTTTAGTTCAATAAAAATAACTATAAGTGTGCGGGGATTTACTTAATATGTATAATCGAAAGCGTTGTAGACAGTGAAAATATGCTTTATATACGATGTACTTTATTCCCAAATAAATTTTTATTGAATGTAAAAAAAATATTTATTAAAATTATCTTCAAATAAATTAAATTATTAATAATTAATAAATCCTTCTATCAGTGTATTGGTGAAAAACAGTGAATTAATATTGTATTCGTTTGCTTATTATTTGACTTACTTTTCACAATTATTAAACGCGCACACCTTTTTGTTTTGATTTAAAACTATTTCCACAAAATGTTAAGTACAATATATACAGGTACGGTAATGGCCGTTGTTGGCGGGAGCTCACAACACGTGTTTATTTACATGAGATCACTTAATTAACTAATAGTTAAAACTGTCTTTATCAGTTATTAATAAATTGCGAATAAACAATTATTGCACTGGAAATTAATAATAAATTTACGATGAGAGTAAAATTAACATGAGAGTTGCAGAAAAATTAAAATAATACGTATAACAGACTGCTACGATCGATACACAAATAAAACCAAAAAAGAGTAAGACAGGAGACCGGCTTCGTTCTTATCCTTACTCCGTGATGTTTGCTGGATGAGAGGTGACAACGGTAGACATCTAGCGGGGATAACTGATCGATTGATAGTTGATCAGTTATCGACAGATGAAGGTGGAAAATCAAATTGAATTGAGAAAAAAATCATAATCAAAGGAAAATAAAAAAAAATTAAAAATCGCGATGTAAAAATAGGGGTTGATCGTAGAGGGGTGAAAAATTTAGAGTAATACAAAATTTATTATAATATTTTTTATTCTAAGTCATGACGAAATAAAAATAAATATCTTGCCAAAAAATTAAAGTTTATAATTAACCAATAAAAAATAGGGGTTGATCGTAGAGGGTTGAAAATTTAGGGTTGTATGTAATTTTAATGCTGTATCATAAAAAAATAAAATTTACCTAAAAAAAAAAATGTAGGTGTGGAATACCCTTAATATTTAGAGGGATGAAAAATAGATGTTGTCCGATTCTCAGACCTACCCAATATGCACACAAAATTTCATGAGAATCGGTTAAGCCGTTTCGGAGGAGTTCAACCACAAACACCGCGACACGAGAATTTTATATATTAGATTATCTAGAGTTACTCCCTTCGGTGTTATTATAATAGTGCTTTTTTATTTACCTATCTGCTAATGCTATCTACCAAACTCAGACCGATAACATTTTTTTCCCAACCTAGGATCGAACCCAGGACTTTTATTTATTAGTAAATTAAATATTTAATTTATTCAATTAGTAATACTTGTGTCACTCAACATCAAAATCCCTCTCTTCTCCGGATTGGAAGGGACGCGGGTTTGATTCCCGCTCGCACTAAAGTTCTCTTTTTCCTCATTCACAAAT
Source organism: Leucoma salicis (assembly GCA_948253155.1). Classification (NCBI taxonomy): domain Eukaryota; kingdom Metazoa; phylum Arthropoda; class Insecta; order Lepidoptera; family Erebidae; genus Leucoma; species Leucoma salicis. Next base: position 2,143,015 of record OX411809.1, read on the forward strand.
AATTTGAACTTTAAAAGTAGCTGAGCATGTCAAATGCTAAAAAATCCATCCATCCATCCATCAGCCTTTTAAAGTCCACTGCTGGACATAGGCCTCCCCAAGAATGGGGGATAGTGCTGTAATCGCCACGCTTGGTAGCCGGGTTGGCGATCGCAGTGGATGTTGTTAATACTCGGAGTGCTGCTGCCCACTCCTCCGGTATTCCCTCAGTAGGCTCTTACGACTCCACTGCTAAAAAATATAGATCAAAAGGGTTGGCGATCGCAGTGGATGTTGTTAATACTCGAAGGAGTGCTGCTGCCCACTCCCCCGGTATCCCCTCAGTAGGCTCTTACGACTCCACTGCTAAAAAATATAGACCAAAAATGTTTAAAAAAAATATCACGTCATCAAATAGTATGAATTTTAATTGCAAAATTAAACTTACTATAATATTGGATTAATGCATGTAAATGCATTCTGATAGATGGCATTGGCCGTAAAGACAAATGTGATGACCAAAAGGTTGGTGCGGTAGCTCAGTTGGCTTAGAGCACTTCCCCGGATTGGAAGGGACGCGGGTTCGATTCGCTCGCACTAAAGTTCTTTTTTCCTCATTCACAAATAATGTGTACTTTAAAAGTAGCTGAGCATGTCAAATGCTAATAAATATATATCAAAAATGTTTAAAAGTCCCTCTCATTAATTAAGACAGTAGATCCATCCAACAACATGTTGGCAAGTTGTGCGTTTAATTGGGTATAAAGTACATGCTAGTTTGTGGCGAGCATGTCTGCAGTAAACTTGGTATGTTGTTACGGCTTGGTATTGTTCGAGCTTAGTTGGCTTAGAATGGAGTTTTGGGAAAAAAAAAGTTTGCATATAAAACTGTCCGAATGAAGTTTAGATTGCTTAATTCATTTTAAAGCCTATAGCAAGTAAGTAACTGTTCTGATTATCTTGTTGAATACGATTTTGCAGAGGGCGGAGTATCTAGATACCGACATCTTCCTAGTTTTCGATTCCCACACAGCACAATTTTTTGTGAGATCTCTCTCTCTCTCAGTCTGGATGTACTTTCTGTCCTTATTTAATTGTATTGCTTAGAAGTTGTAGTCTAAAACAAGGTAAGACGTTGAAGCGAACTCTGAAAACAAAATTAAGTAATTATATTGAATATTTTATTTATATTATATAGGTACTTATGCTTCATATTTATTTTTTTATTTATATTATACGCTTGTTTGTTTTTACTAATGTTAAATCATAGTTTATTCTAGATCCTGTAAATAATTTATATTTTAAGGCCTTCTGTTTTTTTTAATCTAAATTCTTTCCGTGCATGGTTACGAGATCGCTTAATAAACAGTTATCTCTCTATGCTATTATTCTTTAAATTACTTTTTGTTATATAATTCTCTCTAATTCATATCTCTTCACATTATAGGTAAATCAATAATATAATTAATTACAGGTTTTGTCCAATGTGCTATTATATTGCTAATCTCCACATTCCCATGATGTGGAAATCACATCGTATTGGGAATGGCCGTCGGTCTGTGCGATGGCTTAGCGGTCTAGATCACATCACTGGATTGGACGGGACGCAGATTCGAATCCCGCTCGCACTAAACTTATCTTTTTCCACATTCACAAATAATTAGCCGCTGAGCATGTCAAGTGCTAAATACTGATCATAATGTCACACAGTTCCAGTGGTCTGCCAATACAGGTGGAGAGACGAAACACGGCGAGTTTATATAGTGGGTGATGACCCCACACTAGCCTGTTCGTTGATCCGAACGATGGGTTATGTGGTAAGGTACATATTTTCCCGCCTAAACCAAAATAAACAAGCAAGTAGGATTAAAAAATACGAAATGAATCGTGGGACGTCTGTTTTAAACGTTAACGAACATATTTATAAAATTAAATATTATCATGCCGGACGAGCGACTGGCTAAGAAGATATACAATGCGAAAGTGGAAGGATGTAGGTACAGGGGGTGACCGAGACTTACCTACCTAGACCAAATTGGTCATGTATTGAAGGAAGGTGGAGTCAGGAGTCTCCGAAACCGGCGAGCGTGTATGAAGAGAGTTATGAATGTTGAGGAAGCGAGAGATGTATGCAAGAATAGAGCCTCTTAGCACTCTGTTCTCTCTGCCTAACCTACAAGGGAAATGGCGTGATGATAAGTAGTAGTAAATATTATCAAGAGCTCTAGTAAATAAAGACGTCGTAACGACATGTACAGTCGATGGTAATCCAAACTCGCCATTAAATAATAAGAAAACAGGTCCCAAAAATAATTGATTGCTTAAAACCCCTGTCCATCAGCTCATTACCTACTAAGATGTAACACTTAATGTCTTTCATTACATAAAGACTGGTGTCCACTAACGTGGTTATCGCAAACGTAGTCCATTAGTGACAGAAGCTTTTCCGCTCGCGATAAATTTATGCGAAATCGCCGGTGCGAAGTGTTTTTTAATTAATTTTATGAATTTCGTGTGGGACAACAATACGTGGAGTGGAACACGCTGACATTTTTTAAACTTCGTCAGATAATGTCTTAACAAGAGCTAGCAAACTATCCATGGCCGTTTTTGGTCACGCCAGTCTTCTTCTTTGTTTATCTTGTTCCATAATTCTGATAAACTATATTTTAGTTTTGAATATTTTCTTCTAATTCTCATTTATAAATTAACCACCTACATTTTCTATTTTCTATCCTATGTATATCTCCATCCATCCATCCATCAGCCTTTCGACGTCCACTGCTGGACATAGGCCTCCCCAAGAGAACGCCACAACGAGCGGCCGTGTGCGCTCATATGGGGGGATAGTGCCATAATCGCCACGCTTGGCAGGCGGGTTGGCGATCGCAATAGCTGTTGTTAATACTCGAGGGAGTGCTGCTGCCCACTCCCCCGATATTCCACCAGTCGGCTCTTATGACTCCCATGGGTGGAGAGGGGTGGGACAATTCTAAAACCAGCCCCACACAGCGAAATGTATATCTGAACACCGTAATTTAAGTTTTACTACTATCAATTTTGACGTTAAGTATGATGTGTTATCGAAATTAGCAGTCAGGAGTAATTGTCAGGATGGCTGAATTGGTAAAGCATCTGGACGGTATCCAGAAGATGCAGGTTCGAATCCTGCTCCTGACTGTTATTTTCGATTTCACATTTTTCACTTTGTGTTTAATGTATAGTGCTAAGCATGTCAAATGCTAAAAATATATATAAAAATATCTAAATAAAGATGGTCAATACAAGAGCGGAGTGACACCTGACTGGTTTTAGTACCTGTAAATATAATATTATCATAAAATAATGCTATATCAAATTATTGCACTATACATAATACAAACATTATAAAAAATATCTTTTACTTTACGTTTTAATGTATAGTGCTAAGCATGTCAAATGCTAAAAATATCTAAATATTTTATTTTTACTAGTATTTACAGAAAAAATCTCATAGCCACTCAATAGAACTATTATTCGCGCGACATCGTCGTCGTCGACGCACTAATTCAATACCGCCGACGTAAGCCATTTGCGTTCGCGCTTGACGCATCGCATCGCCCGTGAAAAAATCAATTACGATTTTTTGATAGCCGCATTGACCGGTGTAGTATGGAATTAGCTTCATTTTTATACGTTTTAAGTGTTACTTATAATTTTTTGGAGAATTTTATTCGCTTGGCTGTTGATAGCGTAGCCATCTCCCAATGGGCATTAAATAAGATATTATGATGTATAAACTGATTACAATGATTAAAACCCGCAATAGCTTTTTTTTAAACCTAATGATGACAGACGAGCCACGGTCCACCTGATGGTAAGTGGTAATCGTCACTCATGGACTCAACTATACTGAGAGTACTATCAAGCTACTGCGCACCATTTCATTTCTCAGGTTTGAAATGAAAGAATATACGGCTATCAGCTGCTACAGTCAAAACACAATGACGTACATCATGACCGGTCACACAGGAGACGGTGCTACCTACCCGTTCGGGCCCGATAGCAAGTGAGTACTCTCACTTGGTATCCAGTCCATCCATCCATCCATCCATCAGCCTTTCGACGTCCACTGCTGGACATAGGCCTTCCCAAGAGAACTGTGTGCTCATTATGGGGGATAATGCCGTAATCGCCACGCTTGGCAAGCGGGTTGGCGATCGCAGTGGATGTTGTTAATACTCGAGGGAGTGCTGCTGCCCACTCCCCCGGTTATCCCTCAGTCGGCTCTTACGACTCCCGTGGGTAGAGAGGGGTGGGACAATTCTAAAACCGGCCCCACACGGCGTTGGTATCCAGTAGCATCCAGTAATGCAATGGGTGATAATTGCTTACTTCCCTTAGTCGCCTTGTACGACACCCGCGGGAATGGATGGGGTGGTAACACTTGTATTCTTAGTCCGTCACCACATGGACAAAGATATATAGCACTAAAACGGTATTCTGTAAATCACGGGTTCGATTACAGCTTTGATTTCAACATTGCTTTTATATTACAATCATTTAAGCACTTTAATCAATGAAACTAGAAAAGGAATAGGAGCTGAAGAGGATGTGGAAGATATGTCGGACTTGGATCCCCGGCCTCCTCACTCACGAAACGCAACAGCTATAATAACTACCGTGTACGCTGATATGACTTAGTACTTTCTCGAACCATCCCATTCATGCAATTGAATCACCAAGTCTGTTTCCATACTAACGTAGCCACAGGTTACTACGCTAGTGTATATTTTGAATAACACTACTCTGTCATATGGACAGTTGATTACTCAATCTAAAATGGTACCTGGCAGTTATCACGGAGCTCTGACGGTCATCGTGGGGTACTTCTGCCATTCGCCCTGTTATTTTTTGTTGAGATGTATGAATATGAATATTTTATAAATAGCCTCGATTGACAGGTTTAATACTTCTCTTGGATTATATTAATGGTAAACTTACACAGGTTGCAATACAACAGTGAAGTATATGGTCTAAAGTTACTTCCCTACAAATAAATGTATGAAAGTGAGTTTGTTTTTTCACGCTTTAACGTCGTAATTACTTGACCGATCATCAAGATATTTTGCACACGTTTAGTTTGAAGCCTCATAAAATTGTGCACACATATAGTCGTAGCCAAAAAAAGAACGTTAACTACTTTTTATGTCAGAAAAATGAACGGTTTTCGAGGGATAGCCCATAGCTTAGGATAGCATTAATGTATCTATATATATCTATCTAGATACATTAATGTGTCGTATAGTGAAGTACTTTATGTTAACCCAATGCGGGTGTCCAGGTAGGCGAATTCTCTGGCATATACTACTAGTAGGTAGGAAAAAATGTACCTAAAAGCACACCCTGTTCGGGGTAACGAACAGGGTAGTATCCCTCGCCTACTAAATACACGGCGGGTTTATTTAGTAGCCGCTTTCCGCCGGTACTGGTGGATCACTGGAACTGTGTGACATTACTTCAATGGAGTAGTATATAAATAAATAAATAATAATAATAAAATGTTTATTTGGACCTTAAAATTACAAGAACAGTAACAAAATATAAATACACTATGTGGCTTAAAGGTAAGTAAAATTACAATATTTCTGTACAGCTAATACCTAAACTAAGATAAAAATATCCTGTAATATAGGCATCAGCGCCCCCTCTCGACCAAGATTACAAGCCTTATGTATATATAGTACGCTATAGTTGTTAAAGATGCTGGTGCTGATTAAAGTTAGTGGTTATTCATATGTGTGTGTGCGTGTGTGTGTGTGTGTTTGTGTGTGTTTGTGTGTGTATGTGTGGGTAGTTACGCACGCGTGAATGCATGTGTGTCTGCATGTGTGTGTGTGTTGTGTGCTCGCGTGTGTGATTATGTGTGCGTGCTTGTGTGCACGTGTGTGTTGTGTGATTTGTATATAGCCCTAAACGTTAGGAAACTTCTCTTTGTAATCTGTTATAAAGTATGAACCTCGCTACTTATCTGTCATGTCTTGTCATGTTATCTCTTAGCCTGGCTTGAACGTAAATCAAACAGCTTAGCATAGCAGGTGCGTCTGTCTAATGCGCTTGCGCAACGATAAATTGCGACAGTTCTCTATTAATTCTCTTTAGTAATGCTATGTTTAATTTATATTCATATTGTCTGTGGAATATGATTGATGGGATCATTTTGGGAATATGTTACTGTAGAATATTGCGATAATATATGACTCTCGTCTCATAATGAGAGATATTTAAGCCATATATCTCCACTTGGGTTCTTTCCAAATTGGCTGAATAAGAAGCCCCGTGAATATTTCTCAGCATGATGAGGACTGTGAGAGTTTATGAACCTGTGGTGACGGAGTATGAATACAAGCATCACCGCCCTATTTGTTACCGCAGGATTCGTACTAGGCGATTAAGAGTAGTAAGCACTTATCACCCTTCTCAATAGTGGTAGTAGTATTGGGTACAACGTGGGAGTACTCACTTGAGTGAGTCGGTCATTCTACTCCCGTGTGTCCTCTTTTATATTAACGTAGGTATGTTTTAGTTGTAGCAGAAGCTATGTACTTTATTTCCAATCTGCGAAAGAAAATGATGAGCAGTGACTTGGCAATATTCCTTGTATTGATTTGTCAACGAGCGACGGTTACAACAACAAACAAAGTCAGAGGTGGCCCTGTAAACTGTGAGTCTAATTTGACACCTCTCTTGACGACCTTACTATCGAGTTATTAGAAAGAAAGAAATTAAATATTTATTACAAAGAATTAAAAAGACTATACATAAAAATAAACTTAGAAATAAACAAAAAATATAGACATTCGTTACAAAACGACCCCAACTCAGCAAAAAGCAGGTCAAAAGACCTGCGCTGGTCTTCCGTTGGGCCGCCTTAGCGATGGCACGGACGTCGTTTTCATTGATATGCAAAACAAGTAGAAAAAAATTAAAATGTTTAGAAAATAATAATAAAAATAACAAACAAAAACAAATTACAAGAATTTTAAAATATAATTTACTGTGCCACGAAAGAGAAAAAACAAAAAAATCGACTAATCTACTCGTATAAGTGTTATATTAGGCTTATATATTACAGATTATTCCTTTTATAGCTCGTAATATACGACACTATTAGATAGTTAAGTGTCACCACGCACGCAAAAACAATAATTTTAAATCAAATAACTAAAAATGTCATAAAATTAATTTCAAGAAGAAATCATACCTATTTATTACTGAGGCCTGTAGATGTCGCCAATTGATCAGGCTGTGTCGAAGCCACCCACAAATTAATTCTGTTACAGTTGGTGAACGGTCGCCTCACCTGAAGCTTCCAGCGGGCCGCCCTCAATGACTCATCACACGGAACAAATGTCACTAGATGTGTCACAAAGCGCTTTAGATATTATGTGATTGTGAGCGTAGTGTACCCCTCTCCACCCATGGGAGTCGTAAGAGCCGACTGAGGGAATGCCGGGGGGGTGGGGCAGCAGCACTCCTTCGAGTGTTAACAACATCCACTGCGATCGCCAACCCGCCTGCCAAGCGTGACGATTACGGCACTATCCCCCATTACTTGGGGAGGCGAGTGGACGTTAAAAGGCTGATGGATGGATGATGATGATGGATTAGCATAGTGTTATTAGTTTCGACAGCTTTATTTATGCAAGATTTACTTAATTCAATGATCAGTAAATATGTTTGTAATTCCAGCACATCAGATACGCAAATCTAAAAAAAATATAATAAATTGCTGCAGTGGTACGAGTATTAGAATAGATACTTGGCGTCAGTTTTTATGTCTAATCAAGCGCTATCAAATAAAAGAAGTTGCATAAAAATGTATTTAGCAGTTTTTTTCCTGATGCGTGAACAAATAAAGAAACAGACAAAAAAAGTAGACGTCACGGAACGACTACCAGATGTGAAAACATCGAAATTATTTTGTAGAAATAATGAGTAGAAATAAAATGATCATAATTTTATCAATGTGTGCTTGTATAAAATTATGACATTGTGTAAGATAACGGAAATGGACATAAATCGTCATCATCAGGCCCTGGATATCATCTAGGACCGAAGTACTTGTCAAAACGAATCAAACGATTCCAAAGTTGATAAAATTGCAGCGTTTTATAACATAGTGCCCATGGCCATCCGGCTCCATCATCAGACCCTGGATACCATCTAGAGGCAAAGTACTCGTCAAGACGAATTATACGAGCTCAAACTCGATGGAGATATGTTGTTTTATAACAGAGTTCCTATGGTCACCTTCTAGCTCCATCATCAGATCCCGGATACCAGCTAAAGACAAAGTACTCGTCAAGACGAATCAAACGAGTCCAAACTCGATGGGGTTGCGTCGTTTCATTATAGAGTTACTGTGGCCAACTTCCAGCTTCATCATCAGACCCTGGATACCATCTAAAAACAAAGTACTCGTCAAGACGAAGCAAACGAGCCCAAACTCGACAGGGTCGCGCCGTTCATTATATAGTTCCTATGTCTACCTTCCAGCTCCATCATCATATCAGTTCCATGTCATCATAATATTGAATTTTCACGCGATATACATATGCGTGTAAAATTTCAGCTCAAGCAGAAACCGGGAAGTGTGTAAAATTTAACTTGCAATATTTGAACGATTTATGTTAAAAGCGTCGCCACGCTAACAGCCGATTTTACCCTCCCTCCGCATTAGATGTTTCACATCAAAAATATTTTGTGTTCGGACACGCTTATATAGCCTAATTTTTTCGCAAATATCTTAAATGTACAGACACAGCTCCAAACTAATATAGGTATAAAGCTCTGTAACAGCTTTATACCTATATTATTTGGATAAGAAGTAAACATACTGTACCAATTTTTATAACACAAAGGTGCTTAACAAACACGCCGCGTAAGAATTGCTGGCTAGCAATAAGAAGTACTCATGCATTTCCAATTTGAAAGGTATAGAACATGCAGAGGAAAAAAAAGATTATGAAGGCTTTTGGTCCTCATAATTATAGTCGATAAGATTTTTTTTTTGGGTATGGTGGCAGACGAGCCACGGCCCACCTGATGGTAAATGGTAACCGTCGCTCATGCACTCGACTATAACGGGAGTATTGTCAAGTCACTGGTAACCATTTCATTTCACATATATGAAATGATAAGATTAAATCTCCTGCTACAACCAAAACATACTGATGTGCTTTATGCCCGGTCACCTCGGCCCGATAGCAAGTGAGTACTCCCACTTGATACTCAGCCCTACCACCAGTAATGCAATGGGTGATAATTGCTTACTTCGCCTAGTCGCCTCGTACGGCACCCGTGGTAAATAATGGGGTGGTGACACTTGTATTCTTAGTCCACACCACACGGACAAAATATTTATGATTAGTCTAATCTTACATTGTCCATAACCTCAAGTAATGGGTGGCTTACATGCTTATCGCTTCCAGTAAGATTATACAAGGAGTTTATCTCATCAATATATTGCTGACACAACGACGCGGCGGCAGCGTGTAAACATAACCTCGTATTAATAGCATTAGACAGATCCCGTCTGAACATTACTTAAGCACGTTTACTTGTCCTTATAAATGTGAAGGTGCGTTTGTTTGTTCGCTCAAATGAACTTTTTATCCTCTCTGCCTACCCTGCAACGGAAATGGCGTGATAATAAGTAAGAAAATTACAAGATCGTAATAGTCTGGTCTTGGAATTAACCAAAGACTGCAAACACATCGATCCCAAGAAGGAAACCAGGATTTTGAAAAACTCGCTTCTGACATTTTATGGTGAGGAAAAAACTCATGAGGAAACCGGCTTATCTGAGAGATATTCTAGACGGCTTCTAAAGGTCGCAACCCGCACTGAGTCAGGGTGGTGTACTAGACCCCTGAAGGAATATAATATGGTTCCGGTGGCCCGCCAATAAAGGCGGAGAGACGGCACACGACGGGTTTATTTAGTGGGTGAGGTCATGACTGGTAGTTGGGCTGGGTACCAAATGGGAGTACTCACTTGATATCGGGCCTTAGCGGGTTGGTACCACCATCTCCGGTGTGACCGGCCATGAAGCACATCATTGCGTTTTGGCTGTAGCAGAAGATAGGCCGTTTATATTTCATTTCATATATGTGAAATGAATTGGTGAGCAGTGGCTCTCGGTATAGTCGAGTCCATGGGCGACGGTTACCATTTACCATCAGATGAACCGCGGCACGTCTACCACGACACGCAATAAAAAATAAAAATTTTGTGCGTTAAATTCTCACTCAGGATTTTGTGTGAATGTTGTCTGAGTAAAATAGTACACCCACACCCACTCAGACATTGCAGCAGTCCAGATAGCCTGTAAAACCGATTTTCGATTCCGAGTCCAATGTTCAGACCTCGTACAGCACATACCTCTGAATTTCCGAAATATGTCGAAATTATGTGTGCATTTGTTCGTCGTGAGGTAACCTGTATGCCTGAGAGATTTTCTCGATGGCTTGTGAAGTCTCCCAACCCGCATTAGGCCAGCGTGGTGGACTATGAGAGGAGACCCGTACCCAATAGTGGTACAGAAAAAGGATTGAGACAAAAAGAACGTATATCTGCAAAGCCTCCTTTTTTTGTTAAGGCGGGAACAAATGTACCTAACCGCACATCCCGTCGTTCGGGGCAATAAACAGGATATTGTTGGGGCTCTAACCCACTAAATAAACCTGCCGTGTGCTGTCTCTTCGCCTGTATTGTGTGTGATCCGCTACTGGAACTGTGTTACATTACTTCAATGGTGTCTGTAAAGTCTCCTGCTATTTAGGAATACTTATATAATGACAGGATGATAATATAGTGACAGGATGAGGAGGTAGAAAAAGATGGAAAGGGCCGCATTATTTAGTACACTCAGCTTATAACCTTTTTTTTTGTTTAGGCGGGAAAAAATGTACCTAACCGCACACCCCGTCGTTCGGGGCAACGAACAGGGTAGTGTGGGGCCTTCACCCATTAAATAAACCATAATACATTCCTGTCAGTCGCCTGTACCGCGCACACTTGCAGCACTTTCTCCTGTGTGCCAATCATAATTGTGATCTGTTTGCGGATACATGGCCGAAAATAATGTTAGAGTGCTTGCGGTTCTGTGAGCGTGATGCATGAATGTGTTTCTTTTCTTTTTCTTTTATTATCTCATGTATTATTCTGTATTAATCCTGTAATTGGTAGTTTACCGTTGAATTAATAATAAATAAATTTATAAATTCCGTCAGTGGTCACTCAACTTATATCCTAAGATATCAAAACAGTATCCAGTTCTTCCCTCGAGAGCCTGGCTACACTCTCTGTATATTCTCACATTAGCCCCTATGATCCTCCAAAGTACGTAAATCAAAGTTTAAATGCACACTATCTTATCAATTTATGGTCCCAGTATATCGGAACTTGGCCCCTTGCATGTGCAGTAACAAACGGCTCAAGTTTAATAATAAATATAAAGCTCTATATTTAGTGTTGTTTTACTTGTGATGGGTTACCATGTAAGATAAATAACAACGTTATGTATTATGAAGAATAATTGAAAGAATATTTCGATCTGTATTTTAGCACTCGACATGCTCAGCTACTTTAAAGAACAAATTATTTGTCAATGAGGAAAAAGAGAATTTTACTGCGAGCGGGATTCGAACCTGGGAAGAACCCTACCGGGGAAGTGCTCTAGACCCCTAAGCTATCGCAGTGACTGACTGTCATTACACATAATATACGATTTAAAAAAACGGTAGATAGTCCTACCGTTGTGTTGCGTAAGGTGAGTGAGAGTGGCGGAGGCCCTAGCTCCCTCCCTATCCTCTCCTCAGTATCCTACCTATCCGCTCCTTAATATCTTTCCTAACCCTTACCTTGGAGATGGCGACGCGCGAGTGATGCCTCTGGTGTTGCTAACGTCTACAGGCTACGGTAACTACTTACCATCAGGTGGGCCGTATGCTTGTTTGCCAGCCAGGTAGTATTAAAAAAATACACTTAATAATCTTTTTATAGCCCATCATGCATGGATCTCCTCTTAGAGTAAGGTGGACTTAGACTCTAGTACACCATCCTTTTTTTTTTGTTTTGGCTGGAAAAAATGTACCTAACAGCACACCCCGTCATTCGGGGCAACGAATAGGGTAGTGTGGGGACCTCACCCACTAAATAAACCCGTCGTGTGCCGTCTCTCTGCCTTTATTGGCGGGCCACCGGAACCATATTATATTCCTTCAGGGGTCTAGTACACCACCCTGACTCAGTGCGGGTTGCGACCTTCAGAAGCCGTCTAGAATATCTCTCAGATAAGCCGGTTTTCTCATGAGTTTTTTCCTCACCATAAAATGTCAGAAGCGAGTTTTTCAAAATCCTGGTTTCGTTCTTGGATGAAAATTGCTCACTTCCCTTAGTCGCCTCATACGACACCCGTGGGAAAGAATGGGTTGGTGACACTTGTATTCTTAGTCCGTCACCACACGGACAAAAGTTGTGCCGGGATTCCAAAAAGTTGTGATATCGCATGTTATTTTTGTATTTCGTTATTTTAATTCACATTTACCTATGTTGAAGCATAATTATGTCGGGCGGGTACCATAAACATGTCACACTAACGTCGTCCCAGGTGTGCAGTATGTGATACATACTCAGATTACACGATATGCACTGTAATGGACGCTTTAATTTACACTTAGATAATAAAATCTTAGCTGTGATTAATCAGGCTTGCACGCTGTGTAAGAATCACGCAGAATTTTGCTACGCATATATTTTTTCAAGTTTAGCGATAACGATTTAGTGGTATTGAATTCGATTCCCAGAATAAGTTAGAGATTTATCAAGGTCAAAACTTAAATTTAAAAAAAAATAACATCACGCCTGTATTCCCCGAAGGGGTAGGCAGAGGTGTATTACACACTCACGACTCGCCAGCTGTTTAAGTCCCACGTAATAGGGGACGAGCCTATTGACGTCTACCGGGCACATTTCCAAACTCCGGGCTGTTACTGACAATTTTTCTTATTTTTTTTACGAAAAATCTCAATTAGCTTGGCTGACTCGGGGATCGAGCCCGAGACCTCATGATCAGCAGTCGCTTACACTACCGCTGCACCACAGAGCAGTTAAAGGATGAACTGTACATTTTCCGGGAAAAATAGGAGCTTATCTTATTTTCTAGGTTACTGACAATGAGCTACATGAAAAATTACATCGGTTGAATAGTTACGGCGTAAAAAGGTAACAAACGAACCCATATTTAACGTCTGAGCCTGGGTTAAAAAATAAATATGAAAGAAAGAAAAAGAAAGAAAGATAAGTTTATTGCAACGAAACAATACAGCAGGTTATGGTTGAACATAGGCGTGGACCTGTCGCTGCCGGCCGTTGCGCGAGCGATGGTTGGCAGTGACAGGGCCTGGACCGCGGTCGCCGCCTTCTGCGAGGCTGTCATCTCGCGGAAGGAGGTGGCGGAGAGGGCCCGTGAGGAATCCTCCTTCGCGGACCCGATTCGCCGCCGGCGCGAGGGGCGGCGTGCGCGCGCTTACTTGCGCCTGATGCCGCCCTAGCCGAGGCTGCGGACGGTGGGGTCGGGGAGTACCCTGCCGTCCGCGGAAGCCTACCGCGAAGGTGCGACGCCCAAGTGCGCGAGGCGTCGCTCAAGAGAGGGTGCCCGTAGGGGCTGCCGCCTGCGGATCGCGGTCGTAACGACGCGGTACCCGTGATCCGCCATAGCAGGGCGGGTGGAGGCGCACGGTGGGTTTTTAGTGGGTGAGAGCCCCATTCACCCCGTTGTCTCCCCGGGCAGCGGGGTGTGCGGTAGGACATTTTTGCCCACCTAAAATAAAAAAAAAAAAAAAGGTTATGGTTGAACATAAAAAAAACATGATAAAAATGCTCGTTACAAAACGACCCCATTGAGCTCTTATAAGGAGCTCTTATAAGGAGCTCAATGAACGACCCTGACTCAACATTTGCAGGCTCTGAAAACCTGCGCTGATCTTCCGTCAGGGCGCTGTTGTGACGTCACGGATGACAAACAATTAGATAAAAACAAAAAACAAAATAAAGACTAATAGAATAAAACAATAAAATAACAAAAATACAATTATAAAATACATGTGTGTAAATTATTAACCTTATTACCCAAAAGACTTGGTCTCCGAGCAAGTACAATAGACTATTAATTTTGACACAGACAATAATAGACAGACATATAATATCATCTCAGACTAAGAACTAGACGGAGCCACGGCGTGGCCGCACTTGAAACAGCAATATTTTTTTTAAATGTTGCCAGGTTGGGAAATATTCAACCATATTTGGGCAAAATAAACGATAGTTAGAATGAGGTCTGTAACTTGATCGTAAATAAGAAACTCTTCGTAACAAATATTTAATTGAACATCACAACGTTTATCAAAATAATTATTTAAAAGTAAATCTACCACCCCTTCTATTCATCCAACCATCAGTCTTTAAACGTCTCCCCAAGAGAATACCAGAACTAGCGGGCTTGGTCTGACTGCATCCAACACCTCCCTGCAGCTTTGACCATATATTTGGTCCATCTGGTGGGAGGCCATATTACGCTGCGCTGTCTGATACGTGGTCGCAACTCGAAAACCTTTTTCCTCAACGGTTGTCAGTTCGTCGAGCGATATGGCCTGCCCATTGCCACTTCTGCATGCAAACCTGGCAGGCTATGTCAGATATTCACGTCTGTGGTGCAGTGGTAATGTAACCGACTGCTGATCATGAGGTCTCGGGTTCGATCCCCGGGTCGGGCAGTGTTATTGAGATTTTTCAAAACGAAAAAAAAATCTCAGAAGCAGCCCGGAGTTTGTAAATGTGCCCGGTAGACGTCAATAGGCTCGCCCCCTATTACGTGGGACTTATACATAGCTGGCGAGTCGTGGGTGTGTAATACACCTCTGCCTACCCCTTCGGGGAATACAGGCGTGATGCTATGTTTTTTGAAGTTACAAAGACTTTAAAAGTTATACTTACATGAACATATTCACTGGCAATGATTTTGCTCCCAACGTTACTATTTTCTTATTATGTATAATGAAACATCAACAAAATGTCGTGGAACATATTTTGGGTGTTTCGTGGGTTGCCTCGTTTTCCCGTAGCATACACTCGCATCTGAATTAGAGGGAAACCTAAAATAGTAAATATTTATCATCATCTCATAAATTACATATAAATTTTAGTAAAGTAAAAACTGGGCAAATTAAATTCGCAATAAGGCAACACCGAAACAATTCTCAGTAATAGAAATTTAGCTATAAAACGTGTTTTACGAGTGTAATTTCGAGTAAAAAAAGCCCATTTTATATCACTTTATAGCATTCAATGATTAAATTGTTTCATTTTCGACTACTTACGAATGAAATGTTATACCGGTATTTTTTCGCTCGCTGTAGCTTTTGTAGCCTAGTACACTATTTTACAAGCACTATTATCACGTAGTCTTTGTCTCAAAACACTGAATAACACGTAATGACACTGAATAATATGTAAAACACGAATTTTTATACAAATGTTCGATTATGTCAGTTGAATCGTGACAGACAAAGCATTTTGACATCGTGACTTATACCAAAAACTGGCCACTGCGACAAAGACAAAAATCTATGACTTTGTCTGTTTCTTGCACCAGTAAATTGTATCTTACGTTCTCGGTCATACATGTCAAAGAATATTCTTCGCTCTGTCTAGTTCTTAGTCTGAGAATATCATACATCCAAGTTTTTTCTATTGATTAGGTTGCTTCCGGATTTAAATTTTTTTTATGGCATATATTGTCTCAGACTAGCCACTTTAGATTATTCTACTCTTTGCTAGCCACGGTCCCCCTGATGCTAGGAGGTAACTGTCGCTCATGGACTCAACTATACCGAGGGTATAGTCAAACCATTTCATTTCACAGATATTAAATGAAATAATAAACAGCTATCGCCTGCTATAACCAAAACACCGATGTGCTTCATGGCCGGTCACACGGGAGATGGTGGTACTAACCCGCTCAAGCCCGATAACAAGTGAGTACTTCCACTTGACACCCCAGCCCTAACACCAGTAATTAAATGGGTGATAATTGTATAGTTCCCTTAGTCGTCTCGTACGACACCCGTGGGAAGGAATGGGATGGTGGGTGACATTTGTATTCTTAGTCCGTCACCACGCGTACAAAATAAACTTGGCTGAGATCTGATGATAAAGACCTTGAACTAATCATGATAATCGTTATTTAACATTCGAATATTTCTAATTTGATTGAATTGTTTTGATCCATGTTCAGCCGACTGTGATGGGTTGATAGATTGATGGTAAGTAAGTCTAGCTTACAATCAGTACCTACCTAATCTAAATTAATATCACCATCTCTGACATATAAAGGAAAACAAGAAAAAATGTTAAATACAAAAAATCTAACGCTATTTGTCAAAACAAATTCACCTTTCCTTAACAGCCTTGACAAATGAAATAAAAAGCCTCCGAGCGCACGGTAGATACAGCTACAAAAACATTCGGCGTGACAGATTGACGGTAGGGGGCGCCACATTGACTAATAGTGTCCGACTGACCCACGACATTGTAATTACTGCAGCATTAATACTCCGACGATCACTCAATGCTGCTTAGAAAACGCTTGAGTGATTAATTCAATGTCAGTAGATCGTTATTATAAGATAGGTATGTGACTTATGTGAATTTTTATACAATATTATGATAAGTGGACATCCTGCAATGCCAATATTAGGGAAATGTGGAAGTAGAATGCTGGTAGTCAGAAAAGGGGTTGGTCTTCCAGCGCTTTCGTAGACTGAACGTATTTCTAATACATATCGTTTATTTAAATTTAACAACGGTAACACGGAGATGCTACGATCGGGATTAGACAGCATTGAAAAGATTCCAGTAGTTTTTTTATGAAAACTGTTATTTAATTTCTCATTTGGAGGCTAAGAAATCGTTTCTTAACTCTAGAAAATGTACCCCCCAATAGGAGTATAATAGTGTTAATTTTTTAGAACATTCCTTGTCTTTGAATCTAGAAATGAAAAATCTTGGCTTAATTGGCAATTAGGAAACCCGTAGGTATTTCAGGATTATTGTACCCTAAAAATGCCCAAAATAGTGGATGCAAGTTTTATCTATTTGACTACATGAAATAACAAAATATAAGACATAAGATCCAGCGTTATAAATAGCCATTACGCTTTTAGTAAGAGATAAGGGTGTCCGTCTGAGTTGTCA
Organism: Leucoma salicis; assembly: GCA_948253155.1. Classification (NCBI taxonomy): domain Eukaryota; kingdom Metazoa; phylum Arthropoda; class Insecta; order Lepidoptera; family Erebidae; genus Leucoma; species Leucoma salicis. The sequence continues at coordinate 2,160,292 of OX411809.1, forward strand.
GTCCCGGACAGAGGCCAGCCGCGATGTCACTGGTAATCCTGACGCGACTTTTGACGTCGCAAAACGTCGCTGCCGCTGATATGTCATGTCGGATAAGTCGGATTCGCGAAAAGAAAATGTTTTAAATGTGTTATTTTTAAAGAGCTTTGTCTTTGTATATTTCGAAAATTTACTTATGAGTAACAAGGACATAAAAACTAGATATTATATAATCTACATTGCATATTTGTTAGTGTCATCAAAAATCACTTCGTTATCATTTTCAGTTTTATATTTTGGCACTTTGTATTTTAAATATAAATTATATAAAAATAAATAACATAAATTATTATTAACATATACTCTTAATGGTAATAATTAAGTTACCTAATCGAAACAAGGTATGTACATACGTCTGATGGCACAGGCGTCTTCTTCTTCTTTATGGCGATCCCATTGAATCCACCAATGACCCGTTTTGTAAGGTTTCTTTTGTTGACAGGTTTAACGACGGTTGAGCTAGACGTCACCAAAGAAATCGAGAAAGAATGTGTCATAGACATTGATGTCCCCGAGTAAATGGCACGCTAGCTCAGCTGGCAGCACATCTGAACGGTATTCAGAAGGCGCAAGTTAAAATCCCGCTCGTGGTTATCATTTTCTATTGCTGACACGTGTTCTTTTACAATTTTTTTTAGTTAACACAAAGAGTGAAAATGTGAAATCGAAAATAAGAGTCTCGAGCACGATTTTAACCTGCATTTCCTAGACTGCCATCCCACATGCTTTGCCAATTCAGCCCTCATGACAATTGCTCGTGACTGTGAATCTCAATAACACATTTATCCTTAACGTCTTAGGTGACGCATATACAGTCACGATGGTTGAATTGGCAAAGCATCTGGGATGGTATTCCAGGAGATGCAGGATCAAATCCTGCTCGTGACTGTTATTTTCGATTTCACATTTTCACTCATTGTGTTAATTTATATGCCTAAGCATGTCAAATGCTAAAAAATATATATATAAATATCAAAAATATTTTTAGTTTTAATTAAGGGCCGATTAAAAAGTTTCATCGAAATCCACTCAATAGTTTTTACATGATGCGTACACAAAAAAGAGACAAATCTTGAAAACAGACCTTGCTTTGGGCTTTGGGCCTTAGGGGCTTATAGCTTCGAATGATACAGTATTTTTTTATCAAACATAATGATAAAAAATTACTGTATCATCGATGTCATGTAAAGAGACAGCACTGATACATTTTTGTAACCGTATAGATATCTAATACTAGATACATAAACATAATGCGCACATATAGTTTTAAATAATACCATTATAATTTAAGTAGTTAGGTATAACTAAGCGTTAATTTTTGTTACATCGTGCGATCAGAGACCGATATTAATCTAACCTAACGCTAACACGACACGGGGTAAGGGTGACCATTCTTCATTAGTACAAAGGAGCCGGCCTTTTGTCTCCACTCCATTCATTTACGATTGTTCAGTACACTGAGTGAAAACCCTACGGACCTATTCTGGAAGGCCAAGACTAATGGAAAACTATAATTAAATAGTCTCGTTTTACAGAAATTAAATAGTTTTTTATACTTTAATACTGATAAACAAATACGGGTATGCCCATCTCATGAACACAAAGCTAAAGAAAGCCAAAGCTAGGAAATTAATAATTGAGGAGAAACAAGGCAGCATTCCTCGTATTGCTGAGAACAGTGGTTACTACCTACTATCAGGTAGAGATAGGCTCGTCTGCCGTCATGAGCATTAAAAAAACTATATGGTTAACGTCATATATGTTTTCTAAGTGTTTCACAAACAATGCATCGATTGCCGTACATTTTTCGGAACGTGACACTTTTTGTGCGTGCAGCCGGCGTTCATCGATTTAGAAGACGTTATCACTTCAAAAGGAGGCTCGTTATTTACTGTCCTTCTATTGGGCACAGGGTCCTCCTTTAGGACGTAGTCCACCGCGCTGGTTTAGTGTGGCTGGGCAGACTTCGAAAGCAGTTGAGAAAATCTTTGCAAGCATGTCGGTTTCCTCACAAAAACGTCGATCAGAGATAATTTGTAAACAAATATAAACATATTCTCAAAAAATCTCTTCAGAGGTTTGCGATGACCTTGGACTGGGGCTTGAACTCGATGCCATTGTTTTTGCAATCCTTGGTTTTACCATTAGTCTATCACTGCTTATCCTATATAAAATGAAATTTCTTAACTCCTTCGAAAAAACCTCTTCCAGAATAACACCGCTGTCGTCCAGTCGTGATCCCTGTCAACAAATCTACAATACAAGCTGACTCGTTGTCACCCCAGTTCAACAATACAATGATTAATTATGTGTTCTTGTTTCTCTATTGATCCTTCGATTGTAGGACTCACTTCACAATTTTTAAGTGAGGATGTTGTTGATAGTCACCCGTTACTTCCTGGCTCTTGGATAATAAGTTCACCCTCACAAATTTGTCTAAGAGTTTAGGCAGACTGGAGTAATGTCATCAAAAAATGTATTATGGAAATATTATGTCCAATTATATTAGAACAAAAATTCTGTGTAATTAAATTAAAAACTTTAACACGTTTTTTTGCCACACTTTTTCTATCCCACTATTGTGAGTGGGTCTCCTTTCATGGTGAGATGGATTAGGCCATAGTCCACCACGCTGGCCTAATACGCGTTAGCAGACTTCACAAGCCATCGAGAAAATCTCTCAGGCATGGAGGTTTGTTCACGATGCTTACCTTCACCGAGCAGTGATAAATTGTAAACAAATACACAGATAATCTCGAAAGACCTCGTAACCTCAGATATGTGTGCCGTACCTTGGACCCAGGATCAAACTTAATACAACTGTATTTGCAGTCCTTGGTATTTACCAGTAAGCTATCACTGCTATAACTTAACACGTTTACAATTAAAGAAATCTGGTGATTCAAAATGATAACTTTAATAGCCTCTGTATTACTTTATTAGCATGAATTTATAAAAGAGGGTTATCATTGTTACCATCATGTTTTATCACCTTGCTGTTCTTAGTATTATACTCGTAAATTCCAGTTGTATCTCTTTTTATTTTAAACTCGTTCCTGTCCTACTGTGGGCGTCTCCTCTCAAATTAAGGGAGATTTAGCCCGTAGTCTACTACGTTGGCCCAGTGAGGATTGGCAGATATTATATTAAAATTTGATTACAAAAGGCCAGAGTTGTGTATCGTGCCGAAGCCCTCGGACCTCAGATTGAACTCGATACCACTTACGTTGCTGGTTTTACCACTAGACTACCAATGCTATGGCTATAGCTGTATCTATCTATGATATTCTTCTTTAGTTCTGCGTAAGCTAGCAAATTCAGCTTTTCCTTTACCTTCTAGATGTTTCGAAAACCACTTAAAATCAATTCAACAATAATTGTCCTGTGTACTTGTAAACTTATCTTACTAACTAAAGCAGGTGACAAACAAACTTTGAATAGTGAGCTCAGACTGCCTTAAACTGGTTTACGCTGCTTAGAACCGCTTTCTACCGGATAGATTTGGTTTAAGTAATGCTTTGATTGTCTGGTTTGTATGTACCCGTAAACTAAAGTTTATTTATACCATTGTTAAAGTCTAATCTGTCAAATAAAAATGATTTTGTATACGTACTTACATATTTAGATATTTTTATATATATATTTAGCATTTGACATGCTTAGCAACATACATTAAACACAAATAATAATGTATGAAAATACTTCCGACAGATGGTGCAGGCGTCACCCAAAGACTTTAAGTATGAATGTGCTATCGAAATTAGCAGTCAGGAGCAAGGGTCACGATGGCTGAATTGGCAAAGCATCTGGACGGTATCCAGGAGATGCAGGTTCGAATCCTGCTCGTGACTGTTATTTTCGATGTCACATTTTTCACTTTGTGTTTAATGTACGTACTTACATTATTTTTGCGTGATACGAGAACAAACAAACAGAGGAGAATTCTTAAAATAATGTTAGTTGATTTCCTTTCTCTTACTGTCCCATTATTGGGCATGGGTCTCTTCTCAGAGTGACAGATTATAGCTAAAAATCACAATAAATACTGAGACCGGTGTAAAATTGGTTAACTATTATCAGTCTTCTTTTACCCTACATAGGCGGTTGTAGTTTTTTTGTTAGTAGTCACATTATGTACATTTTTATTTATACTACCTAGGTGACAAGCAAGCATACAGCCCACTTGTTTTTTTGTTTAGGCGGGAAAAAATTTACCTAACCGCACCCTCACCCACTAAATAAATCGCTGTGTGCCGTCTCTCCGCCTTTATTGGTGGGCCACTGGAACTCTGTTACATTGCTTAGTGGTAGCATACAGCAAACCTGAGGTAATCCGTTAGCCTATAGATACTAGCAACACCAGAGGCGCGTCGCAATCTCCTTCGTGGGTGATTTAAGCGTAAAGCAACGGCAAGGACAAGTACTACAGGAGAATATGAACTTCTAACACAGTAATTACCTCATATCTGGCTAGTGTACTCATCAAGTTTTTTATCATTTTGCAAGAGACTAACACTACTACAATCTCCACTTTACAATTACTTTTGGGTGTCTTTACGACTCACGCCATCTATCGGATGCATTTACAAACATTATTCCAATATAGTAAGTTTAATTTTGCAATTTACATTCATATTATTGATAGCTATTTTATTATTTAAATTAGCTGAGCATATCAAGTGCTACAATACAGATCAATAGGTCTTATCAATTCTTTTAATCGCGTTCAATCTTGCATTAATTGATGTATTAAGCCTACATACAAAAGACAATAGCGTTAATGAAATCCATTACCAAATCGTTTACACGACAGTTGGCATAACGTACGCCCCACAAAGCAAGCATGACAGCACAAAGTTTGCGAACCGGATTGCGCCGGTTCCGGGCGGATTAAACCGGTTCATGCGCCTCGGCGTCGGTTAGAAGTGGTTTGAGGCGGTTAGCAGCAGTTAGTCAGGTGAATCCCTCGCGGTTTGGGGCTTACTATCGAATTATTGTCTTGCAACTACGTGTTTTGAGCGCCAAAGGATTTGATTTTTAAAGTTAAGACTATCTATTTCGAAATGTTTGTTTGTTTTGCATTTTAATGTCTGGGATATGTTTTATTGATGGGTACAATTAATTCTTGTTCAAATAATAGTTGCTATAATATTTTGAAGAGGGAAGAAGTTGCGTTCGGAAAAAATGGTAAAGACAACAAACTTCATAATTATGGTAACGGACTAACATTGGTGCCACCATCCCATTCTTTGCCACGGCAATTGAACCAACCCGATTAAGGGAAGTAAGCAATTATTACCCATTGCATTACTATTGGTAGGGATTGGTACCAAATAAGATAGTCTTCTATGTGGCCGATCGCGAAACACTTCGGTGTATTTTAGTTGTAGCGGGACATAGCTGCTCATTTATTTTTAATCTTCGAAATAGAATAGTGGCTTGGCAGTAATCTTAGTACAGCTGTGGCTGTGGCTGTTACCACTTACCTTCAGATAGGCTGTAGCTCGTCTGCCACTAACTTAAATAATGAATAGGAATGAAATAAAACAATTACTTTCCAATATTAGGATTATTTTAGTACGTTCATTATACAAATACAATATTCTTGCTCGTACAAAGAAACTTGTACAATAGCACAAGCTGACCCAGCCAGATTCGTAGACACCACAAGCCGTCAAGATCATTCAAGCGTAAAATTTATTCACTATGTCTCTCTTACTCCAGAAATAATTCAGGATTAAATGGCACATAATTTTGATCGGTCCGAGATGCGCCAAACTTGGTATCACCTCGCCCATCGTAGGTCTGGTTAACAGTGCTCACTAAAAAAATAAACTGCTAAAATTTACATCAGAATCTAAACTCTAAAATTTACATCAGGTCTTTTGGTCCTTAGCCATTCAAGACGAACACACTGCTAACATCCATCTATGTAAACAGCCTCAACACAGCCTCTTAAATCAATGGGTCTTTGTCGAAGTACTTTAGTGCATCTAGAGCATTTGATTTAATATAATGGTCATGTGGGAACATTAAGCGATCAATTGACCATCAATTGTCCTGTTAATTTGCAGTAAATACGGAATAATCCGGTTGGTTGTCAGAAACTGGATTTGACGATGTTATTGCATGATTTGTTGATACGTTTGGTGACCGGTTTAAAATTTTACTATTTACTAGAATTTTGGGCACGTTGCTGATAGTAGAATGTCACTTGAATTAGTTTCAAATAGTCCTCTTGTTCTAAGATTCATTTAAGTGATCATAGTAGTTTTTATTTATATTTAATTTTATTATAATAGGATTAGTTTAGTTTGTATCTACTTATTTCCATCCATCCATCCATCAGCCTTTCATTGTCCACTGCTGGACATAGGCCTCCCCAAAATGGGGGTTTTACCATAATCGCCACGCTTGGCAGGCGGGTTGGCGATCGCAGTGGCTGTTTCTGGTATACAGGAGAACGCTGCTGCCCGGTCCCCCGATAATCCCTTAGTCGGCTTTTACGACTCCCATAAGAAGAGACGGAGTGGAGCTATTCTTAATTTTAAGAATCTACTTATTTATTTTGGTAGAACTCAGACCTTTTTTATTGGTCTGAGTGGTAGAATAACAAATGTATCATTTGTAAAATAATATAAGATTATAAATTATATTTTTAAAATGATTTGTTTTTATGGTTTTCCACATGTGTACTAGAATCATGTTTTGTAATAAAGGAAAACCTAAATTGAAACTCACAACATTTGAAAATCCAAAATCCTTTCCAAACGTTTTAACTTCTAAACTATCTACGATAAACAAAAAGGTTTGCGCGTTCACTGCCAAGAAGGACGCATTTGTCGTGACGCCCCTTTTCCAAGGGGTAACTCTCCCGGTCTCCGAGAGTATTGGGATCCTTGGCAACGACATATCTAGTAAAGTCCAGTTTGGGAGTCATTTGGAGGACAAAGCCAAATTGGCGAGCAAGAAACTGGGCGTTCTGAACAGAGCCAAGCGGTACTTCACACCGAGGCAGCGACTTGTGCTGTATAAAGCACAAGCCGCCCTCACGAGGAGTACTGCTCACATCTCTGGGCAGGCACACCAAAATACCAGCTGGACCCACTTGACTCCCTGCAAAGACGCGCTGTTCGGATTATCGATGATCCCAATCTCACGGATGAGCTGGAGTCGTTGGGGCGGCGGAGAGACTCTTCAACGGGGAGTGCTCTGAGGAACTGTTTGAGGTGGTACCAACATCGCCGTTTTACAACTGGAACACGAGACGCCGTACGTCTATACCACCTGGAAACGATCTCATCCAAGACGGTTCGTTTTCAGCGTTCTTTTCTACCACGTACGTGTAAGATCTGGAATGAACTTCCTGCTGCGGTGTTACCCCAGCGTTACGACTTGTCCCTCTTTAAACGAGGTTTGAGAAGAGCACTTTACTCACTGTAGGCGGCGACTTGGCTGTGCCCCTGGTGTTGCCATAGTCCATGGGCGGCAGTTACTACTTACCATCAGGTGGGCCGTCTGCTCGTCTGCCACCGTTGGCAGTAAAAAAAAAAGAATTGAATTTGCACTAGTTGGATTCAATTTCACATTCTTACCTATTATGAGATTCACGTTTTTTTTATACTACGCGGGTGGCACATAAGCATATGACCCACCTAATAGTAAGCGGTTACCGTAGCCTTTAGAGACTAGCAACACCAGAGACATCACTTGCTCGTCGTCTCCTCCAAGGAAAGGGATAGGAGATGGTGAGGAGGGAAAATATAAGGAAGGGGTTTGGGTGCCGGTGCTCTCACTCACCATACAAAACTAAAGAGTGTAGGAGTACATACAGTTGTTTTACGTTGATCTTCTGTGAGAGGGTGCTGCTTCCCCGATCAAGCCACCCGTTCATGCTGCGTCAAGCGAGATTCTACCACTAGTCAATTTATTGGAGATTCCTGTGAAATGAGCTTTTTTATTCCTTCAAAGCAAATATAACAAATTATTTGTGAAAGTGGAAAAAGAGAATTTCACTGCTAGGAGGAACATGCGTCCCATCCAATCCCTGGATGTGCCCTGGGCCACTAAGCTATTGCAGTCCCCCAACTCCACTTCACATTTGTCTTTACGACCCACGCTTTAAAGTAGCTGAGCATGTCAAATGCTAAAAACACAGATCAGATATAATTAGTTATTCTTTTTGAAAATCTATAAATAACTAAAGAAGGTCAATGAAACAGTTCATGCATATTGATAATGGAACGAAGACTCGAGGGTATTCAATCTGATGCTGCTAACTTAATCACGGACAGACTTTGACGACATATTTGTTATTTTTTAAGAATAATTTAGATGTCGTGTCCTCGATAATGTATTCATTATTTTTGGAGGCGTTCACTTCATGAATATATAAATATGAATTTGATCTAGATTTTTAGGCAATCGAACGCGCTGAGAATAAATACATTGTTTGCAACGGACTATTTATAAATCTGGAGTATTAGAAATTATTTCTACTAGTATAGTATAGATCGCTTGTTGTGACTCACTTGTGAACGCAGTGGATAATGAAAGTCTAAATGATATGTTGACGAAAACAATATAAATTTGATAATTCTGGATGTTTGGTTATGAATGACATCTAAACGACTGGACTGATTAATTTAATTTATTTAAGTATTCAAAACCCTTTTTTTTGTTAAGCGGGAAAATATGTAGGTACCTAATAACCGCACTCCCTGTCGCTCGGGGCAAAGAACAGAGTAGTGTGGGGCCTTCACCCACTAAATAAACCCGCCGTGTACCGTCCCTCCGCCTTTATTGGCGGGCCATTGGAACTACGTTACATTGGTATAGTATCAGCAAAACAGCAATACCCCGCTTGGGCATAATGCTTAAAAAAATATATAAAAATATCAATATATTTATAGGACTGCGTCATTATTTGATCTGTAATAATTAAGCTTACAAACCTGGTCCGAATAATGTATGCAAATACATCTGACAGATGCAGCAAGTATCACCCGAAACATTAAATGTTATCAAAATTTGGAGTATCGAGCAATTGTCACGATAGCTAAATAGGTAAAGCATCTGGGACGTTTTCCAGGAGGTTCAAATCGTGTTCGGGACTGTTATTTTTGATATCACATTTTCACACTTTGTGTTCAGTTATTCTTAAAATTGGGATTCAAATTAATGCTCACCCTTACTTAATATTATAAATGCGAAAATAAGTTTCTTTGTATGTTACGCTTTTACGCTATAATTACTGAACCAATCATCATTATTATGCAAACATATAGTCTGGAGCCCAGAAAACTACATAGACTACTTTTTATCGCGGATGAATGATTCTCGCGGAATAGCCTATTTTTAGGGATAATTCGGGATTTTATATGACGGGCCTCGTGGCGTAGTCGGTAGTACAACCGACTCCCGTGCACGAGGTCGTGGGTTCGATTCCCACTCAGGACAATTATTTGTGTGATGAACACAGATATTTGTACTGCGTCTGGGTGTTTTCTATCTATTATATGTATGTATTTAATTACAAAAAGAAAGTAATATATGTATTATATCCGTAATCTGGTGCCCGCAGCACAAGCGTTAAGCTTAGCTTGGGAACAGAGGACGTTGTGTGAAATGTGCATGAATGTTTATTTATTGGGTCGTAGAGTGATGTACCTATTTATATTCTGAAGTCCACATGGATGGAGCCGTGTGCAGCATCTAGTTTGCAATAATTAAACCCATTAAAGGCCCCATCAGCTTTTCCTAACGAGTTATATCCAATTGATTGCCGTTAACAGTCGCACAAGACAGTACAAGCTCCTACAAATTGGGGAGCGATATCTCAGGGTGACAACGGCCCATCAATAAAGGCTACATCCAGCCTCCTTGCCAATACAGCTTCAGTAAATTGAGACGGCCGATTTATGACTAACCATCTGTATTGAGCAATGTAGACTTACAGTATCTGTGAAACGTTTGTATTATTGGATTCAAACTTACTACCAGTAGTAATAGTTATCATCTACCTAGCCTGATCCGAAACTACCTACCCTCTAAGATCTAACTAAGGTGACAACTGGCGACCTAGAAAACACTAGAATAGGTGTCGATTTTGGTCACCCATCTGATTGCCAGCTGAGCCAATTGGTCGCACTACAAAAGTACAACTGAATGGCGGTCACACGCACAGGCACAGCATGTCAGTGACACGAACTTCTAAGATTTTACGCATCTAAATGCCAAACGTGCCTATGGAAGTTTTCACTTCAAAAAATACTCTCTGTCTGAGAGACTCTTGATTGAGACTAAAAAAGTAGGTAAACAGCTAATAAGACACTAAAAGCCTATATAGCTTTTTATCAATATACAAAAATATTGATGTGTCATAGAAGTTTTAAATAATAGAATACGACCTCGATTATGTGAGTGATTTAGTTTCTTTGTTTATTTTGTTTTTATTATTTTTTTTTATATTTTTAGTACTTTTTTGTTTTCTAGTTTTGATGTCTATTTTTTTATTACCTCTTTTTTAATTTAATTTTGTTTTGACTTAGTTATATATGAGCAACATTGTCATTTTATTTTATGTTTATTTATTGCTATTGTTTTCGGCACCCGTGAAGTTATTGCATACCGGACCAACGGAAGATCAGCGCAGGTTTGCTTATTGCAACATGCTTATGCTGAGTTGGTGCCGTTTTGCGACGAGCTCAGATGTAATTTATTAAATAAGTACGAGTGTTGTTATATTTAACCAATTTATGCTTGTTGCAATAAACGTGTCTTTCTTCTTTCTTTTCTTTCTTTATTATCACAACACTGACCCTTACAATTTGTCAAACTTTTAGCAAACCGCCACTTTATGTGCGTGCGATATAATATAAACAGTATTTGTCTATTATATGACAATAGTGTTAAAATAGAAATGAAACTCTGCTATATCTAGACCTTATTATAGCTAGATATACAATGATATTGTAAAATATCATTGTAGGTATATAATTATTTGTTCAAGGTAGGTGTACCTATGAGAGGTAGAAAAATAATCTATCATAATATATTATCCCTCAATTCTACTTTTCGAATACCGATCTAATGATGGAGAATCTCCTCGGCCAAAAAGGCCAAAAATAAATTACCTAAATAAAATCAAAGGCCAAATCACAAATATCGGTAAACAAAGCCCACCTGTACATAAACATCGCACAAGAAAAGCAAAATGTATGTGGCATATCGGTAGCAAAGCCCCGAACAAATCTGGCCACTGGATAGCCCGGCTGATCGACAAATCCGGAAGATTACGCGCTGATACTGGGGCATGTTTATGAGACAGCCACCGGACTGCGCCGGACAACGGGCCGGAGCACAGGGTTGCCAGACTCGTAAATAGGCCTACTTTTTTCGCATTTTTTTTCGTGGGATGTATGTGCTATTAATCTATACATTGTTAAAGGTTATATTTGGCGAAGAATGAGTGAATTTAAGTAATAATTTAAGTTTGTTGGTTTTAGTACCAATCTAACTAATAAATTAGTGAAGAATATGTTTTGTTTCTATAGGAATGACTATATTCTTTGAACCTAAAACTCAAACGCTATAAGTAAAAGATACTAAACCTATCAATAAAATAAAACAATAAAACGAACAAAGCCACGAGCGAAAGCTAATTTTATATTATAAATGCCTTTTGCATAATATATATTTTATATATGCAAAAGGCATTTGCCATGCCCGGTAGACGGCAATAGGCTCGTCCCCTATTATGTGGGACTTAAAAAACATAGTTGGCGCACCGTCTACTCCTTTCAAGGAATACAGGCGTGATGCTATATTTTATATTATAAATGTCTTTTGCGGTTTTTTTAATTACTTTTATATTATAAATGCTCTCTCGTAGTATAAATGGTTTAGTAGTTACAGTGAAAATTATATTATATAATTTTCACTGTAACTACCAAACCAATCATCATGAAATTTTTCAAACATTTAGTCCTGAGCCCAGAAAAGGACATAAACTGCTCTTCATCTTTGGTTCCCGTGCGATAGCTATTTTATATAGCGATAATTGATATACCGTAGAGTGACGTATTTATGTTCTGAAGTCTACGCGGACGGAGTCGTGGGCAGAATCTAGATATGAAATAAAACTGCTAGAATACAAATACACAAATCATGTCGAAAATTTTGAAAAATAATAGTTGTGTTCATTACAAGAACTTGAGTTTAGGTGGGGAATTAAACTCCATAGCACTGTCTGACTCTTTGGTTTCACTGTTAACCCATTCTATACCAGCAACGCACCCATATGCGTTTGGTTAATGTTTGAATAAAGTTGAAGTTGATCATGTTCACAAAATGTGTATTTTTATTCCACCGCAAGTTATAGGTATTATATTTCTCATATAGCAACATTTAAATAGTAAATATAGAAATTATACTGCACTGTCTCTTGTTGCCATTCCTCCAAATCTTCAACTGGTGTCAGTGTAGAAAATTACATATCCAATAAAACCTTTTCTAGAACGAAATGTTTCCCACCAAACTAAATCTGATGGCGGTTTGTGTGCTGGTGATTTTAGCTGTGACTTAAGACGAAAGTTTTTGTTATTATTTATGGGTTTACAAGTAAGTAAACATGTTTATTTAACGGTCGGTTTTGTGCCTAAAGATACCACCAAATTCAAATTCAAAAATATCTTTATTTCATAGGCCTATTAAATAACACTTAAAATCGTCGAGAATACACTAATAATTAACACGAGCGCCTGAGGCGAGTGCATCCGCAATAACAAAGTGGCGATTGCAATCGCCACAAGCGGCCGGATTCCGAAGTAAAGCCTTTCATGAGAAGAACCCGTCAAGAAACTCATAGGCCACTTTTTTAAATTGCCAATTTATTACAATTTAATATAATCTGTATAACTAAATGACATTATATCATACAAAACAATTTTGAAAATTAATTAATGAGGAGCAGCTCAAGCCCATTTTGTTTTATCCTCAAGATAATCCAAAACAGTGTAATAACCTTGATTACAAAGTCTAATTTTTATGGCTTTCTTATACTTATTTAGTGGCATGTTTCGGACATTTTCAGGATTCTTATTGTAAAAGCCCCATAAAAGATCTACTAATTCTGTGGAGACGAGTACTGTGCGAAATAAGATTGTCTTTGTTCCTAGTATTAATGTGATTAACATCGCTATACTTATCAAAGTTTCCGATGTTTTTCTTGACATACAACAGATTTTCGTATATAAATTGAGACACAACAGTTAGAATAGTTAAGCTATATTTTTTTTCTGCAATATTCCACTAATAAACTTTTTAGTTTTTTAGAAATGATATTAATTTACAAATCAAATAATGCAGCAATCAACACTGTAACGTCAAGCCCAACTTTCTATGAATTTTCGCCCGCCTCCTTTTAGTCCTATTACTATTACAACAACATAATTTACAGTAACTAATAATAATTTGAATAAATATGTTTATTTCTAAAATTACCAATACTAATGTTATGTTCAGTGGCATTTGAGGTTAGGTCATGAGAGTTAAATATTGGATGGCATTATAAATCAACAATAATTAGTAGCTCACTACTACTGACCTATATTTTATTTTATTTTTTTATTTAATTTTGTTTCTACAGATGATATGAGTCACTCTATAAATTTGCCAAACGGTACGATGGTCAAAATCCAGTTCAAACATTACTACAATACGAGCCAAAACTATCTTTATTCAGTCACTTAACATAAAGCGTAATAAAATGTCGAAATAATTCTAGATAAAATTTAAACTAGTCGGTAGAAATAAAATGGTAGAAATAAATGCGTCTGGCAACCCTACAACCCATCGAGATAGAAGGTAACCCGTATAATATTTCGGCTTACAAAACGAGTCCAAGTTTTAATAGTGTGTACCATGTTTATGTTATAGTTGTCCGTATCGGAGCCATGAACCGTCCCTGAGGACTGCAGTTTTTTTGGGACGAATTGGTTCCTTTTTTATGATATCTTGATATTGTTTGATGGGCTATCTTTAATATAAATTATAAGAACCTATCATAAATGAGTATTGGTAATATATTTCAGTGCCTTTTACTCCTCTACTTGCTAACAGATTTTCGTTTTTTTTTTTATTTACTTAGTCGCTATTGATGAGCTTTAAGTGTTACCAATAAAAAATAAGGTAGAGTAGAAAAAAATATGTTCCGAGCACATACATTCTAGGCCTGGAAATATCATACATTAAACAATGTGTTTTGAAGATAAATTAATACTATTTTGCTCAGTGTGTTTTGTTTCACATTAAAACTAGGGGATGATGAGAGATAAGACATATATGGATATGATTTCATAATTCAAATAGGTACTTTACCTCAAAATCTAAAATTCGAATAAAAATAGGTATGTATGTATTTTATATTATATAAATAAATCAATGTCTACATGATATAATATCTACATATAATAATATAATATAATATCTGCATATGCATTTAAACAAATAATGAGACTTAAAAATCACAATACAATAGCCACATACAGTAGAATGCCATGATAGAAAGACATAGTAAAATATCGATTTTCACCAAATTATTAAATAAGATTATTTTCTTACTAGATTATGCAAATGCTAGCTACCTCTAATCTAAATACGTGAGCCCCTGATACAAAAAAAATATATCCAAAAATAGCCATCGCATAGGAACCCTTAATTTTTCTGCAACAAACAGTACTGGATATAAGAATACTACTGCTCTTACGAATGTATTCACGAAATAACTACCTACTTAATATTACTTTATAATATGATAGTACCAAGTTTTCAATGTTGTCAATTAAGCGTAGCGGTTATATCCTCTTTAGTTCTCAACAGATAACAATCATCCACCAATCACCATTGTCGGAAAGTGCAAATTCAAAATAACAATATTTTAAATTATAATCTTTCTGCCAAGTTCTACCAAGAATAAAACCACTGACGGATTTTTTATTTAGATATTTTTATATATATTTTTAGCATTTGACATGCTTAGCACTATACATTAAACACAAAGTGAAAAATGTGAAATCGAAAATAACAGTCACAAGCAGGATTCGAACCTACATCTCCTGGATACCGTCCAGATGCTTTGCCAATTCAGCCATCGTCACGATCGTCGATTTTCACACTTTTCACTTTGTGTTTAATTTAGTTGTATAGTTTAAAGCGTTACTAGTATCTTAGTAAGAATACAGTTATATCCGGCTGAACAAAAAATAAAAGTATACAGTTATATCGTAAATCTTTCCTAGTTTAACTATAATATTTGCTATAGTATATCACGTATCTGTTCTATTATTTTTTATGATAGCAGACGAGGCACGGCTCACCTGAAGGAACCGTCGCTCATAGCCTCAACTATACCTACTAGGAGTAGTGTAAAGCCGCTGCTCACATTTTCTTTTAATAAAAGACTCGGACTGAAATAAGTCTAGCCGTTCCGGAGTTTAACCGGAACAAACCGACAGACTAACAAAAAGTTTAAGTTGGGTATTTTATACTACCACTGAAGTACCTATTGCAACATAGTACCAGTGGCCCGCCTACAAAGGCGGAGAGACGGCACACGGCGGGTTTATTTATTGTGTGAGGGTCCCACACTACTCTGTTCGTTACCCCGAACGACGGGCTGTGCGGTTAGGTGCATTTTTTTCGTCATTAACAAAAAAAGGTATTTTATACTGACTTTTTTATTTAGGTACACTTGACAAACAGTCACCTCAATTTTATTTATTTATGGGTGGTATATGGTACTCGTATTTAATAGGTGATATTATAAATACAAAAGAGCTTGTCTGTTTGTTTTTGTTACTTTTTCACTATAACTACTAGAATACGTTTGCTATAATCATTTCATGATCATCGGTTATAGTAATGCAAAGGGTAATAACTGCTTACTTCCCTTAGTTGCCTCGCACGACACCCGTGGGAAAGCATGAGGTGGTGACACTTGTAGTCTTAGTTCGTCATCCCACGGATAATGTGGCGTAAAGTGACTAATTATACTATCTGACGTAAACGAAGTCATGGGCAGAATTTTGTAGGTATACCTACACATATCCCTAATAGGTACAAACATTCTATAATCACATACATAAACAGACGGACAAAACAAGCCAAAACCATTAATGAACATAACAAACGATATGAAACCGATTACAGTGCCGACCGTACACATGTAACAACAGGGTCGGTCATTACGCATAATCGTCGGGCAAAAACTACAAAAGCCGTAATTATTTACAACTACCGGCGTGTGCCGCACGTTTTAAAACTACCGTCGGAGCGAAGGTGCGTCCCATCAATGTCAGATAACACGGCCAACTATGAGAAGGCTTGTTTATTGAGAGGATGTCTGTCCTTCGTCCTCGTTCACATTGTGATACTGCACATAGAAATAAAAAATAAAATTAACATTTAGTTAGACTATTTTCTTGCGTATAACCTGCAACGATAGAACCGGAGGTATCTTACATTGAAGTTATGTATCAAAAATAAAGAGATAACAATGAGGTAATAGACTACAGCATAACGATTTTGATTTGGTTTGTCTGTTTATTTATTTGTTAAAGCACATCTCTGAAATTACTAAACAAAGTGTTACACAGTTTTCACGGGTATTTCATTTAAATCGGATATCAGAAAAAAAAGTTATCCTCATTTTATCACACCTCATTATTTTTTAATATGAGAACAACATATTTATGTAAAAAAAACTGTTTTGGTAGGAAAGTTAAAAAGAAAAATTTCAAACCATAGATCGTTTCGTAGTCGGATTTGCTAATTTTGTCATAAATGGGTCGGTTCGACCGGGGAATACTCTCTCACAGCATACTACAACTAGCTGCTGCCTGCAACTTCGTGTGGACCTCAGAATTGGGTCAATGTAACAGAATTACCTACGTCACTCTATGGTTCATTATTTTAAACTTCGTCGGTGGCAAACAAACATGTGGCACACCTGATGGTAAGCGTTTACCGTAGCCTATAGATGCTAGCAACACCAGAGGCATCACTTTCGCGTCGCCATCTCCAAAGAAAGCGATTCATACAAGGACAAGCGGAACAATAATAAGGAGAAAATAGTGTGGACTAGCCTTTGCCCGTGGCTCCGCCGCAGCCAGAAGCTAGTTGTTAAGTCTAATCAAGAGCTATCAAATAAAAAAAGTTACATCAAAATCTGTTCAGTAGTTTTTTCGTTATGCGCGAACAAACAAACAGAGAAACAGACAAAAAATCTTAAAATCGTTCGTGAATCGTTTTGTTTAGACACGCATAATATAGCCTAATTCAGTAATTTTTTCTCAAATATCTTCAATGTACAGACATAGCTCCGTTACAACTTTATAATAGTATAGATAACTAGCCTATCTGCCTCGGTGGTGTAGCGGTAGTGTATGCGACTGCTAATCATGAGGTCTTGGATTCGATCCCCGGGTCAGGCAATGTTATTGAGCTTTTTCCTAAAAAGAAAAATTCTCAGTAGCAGCCTGGAGTTTGGAAATGTGCCCGGTATACGTCAATAGGCTCGCCCCCTATTACGTGGGACTTAAACATAGCTGGCGAGTCGTGGGTGTGTAATACACCTCTGCCTACCCTTTCGGGGAATACAGGCATGATGCTATGTTTAACTAGCCTTTGCCCGCGGCTTTGCCGCAGCGAAAAGCTATTTTTTCGGTTATATCTCAGGTCCCCGATATAGTAGCGGGATAAAATGTATACCAGTTTTTAAGTCAGATCAACGCCTTTCAAATAAAAAAAAAAGTTGCACCAAGATCCGTCCTGTAGTTTTTGCGTGATGCGCGAACAAACAAACAGACAGACAAAAATTCTAAAAAAATATGTTTTGGGCTTAGACACGCCTATATAGCCTATTACAGCTATTTTTTCTCAAATATCTTGAATGTGCAGACACAGCTCAGTTACAGCTTTATGATAGTATAGATAAGGAAAGGATAGGGAGGGGCTTTGAGCCTCCATTAATTATTATTTCTCTCTTTGGAAAAATATCCGGAATAAAAACTATCCTATCCATGTATATTATCCATGTGATAAACAATCTGTTTAGTAACAAATATAAAAACATACAAACTTTCTCATTTATAATATTAGTACGGTGGGCAGATAGCCAATATGCCAATCTGGTAAAATAAGTAGCTACCCTTATTTTTTAAATCAGGTATCTGAATATGAACGGGTATTTAGGTTATATATCCGCCGATAAGGCCTTTTGTATCTCAAAATAAATAAAATAGCTTAAATATGAGTGTGTCCGGCCGGGATGCCAATATGGCCGACCGGAGTCTATGCAAGGAAATTATTTGTATAGGTAGTTTGATAAAATATAAAGTTGAAAAACTCGTTTGTTTTGTTTACATTAAATGTTTGAGTATTAGACAGAATTTTAGAAACATGATCTTTCATAAACTATTTCTTCAACGTAGTAAAACATTCATACTACAATATTGACTCAATAATTAAACGTATTATTCGAGTCAGAAGGCTAGAATTGGAATACTTTCAACTTAAATATTGCTCGTGGATGTCTTAAAGGAGCATCTTCGTTTATGCCCTAAGGCCCCCTTGCCACCGGCGGACCACTGAAGGAATGTAATATGGTTCCGGTGGCCCGCCAAGAAAGGCAGATAGACGGCACACAGCGAGTTTATTTAGTGGGTGAAGGCCCCACACTACATTGTTCTTTGCCCCGAACGACGGGGTGTGCGGTTAGGTACATTTTTCCCACCTAAACAAAAAAAAATCTGGAAAATGGTAGAGCCTAAAGGCCATCCTTGCAACTTCCCGCTAATTTGATACTTAAGCGCTCAAAATTGCACTTATTACGTTTTTGAGCCTGATAGAGATTTTATAAAACACTATTCGTTAAATTTTCAAATCGCAATAACTTTTGAATTAATGAACCGATTTTCTCGTAGTTTACGGCATTCAACGCAGCTTTTTGAGCTCTTTGAAGAATCTTAAAGTTCGAACTGGTCAAACTGAAAATGACATGGAAATTCTGATAAAAGATTTTGTTTAAATTTTTTTCGGCAACGATATGTCACTAACGAACCAACCGGTTTTGACAGGACTGGCGGCGGCCGACGTGGTTTTTTAGATGTTAAGAGCTGATTAGTTTTTGGAATCGATAGGTAAAACCGTTTAAAAGTTATTCCATAAAAACCACATTTCAAAAAAAAAAAGAATTGTAGTTTTTTGAGATTTCTCAAAGTGTACAAGTTCGAATCGGTCCTAATTGTATTCAAAATCTAAGTTTGTTCAAGTCCTTTCGGATGACGCTAACCCCGATAAAATCGGTTAAGCCGATCAAAAGTTATGAGAGGTTTACATACGGCAGCACACACACACCCTAAGACACACACACACACACACACGCACACACATACAAACATCATAGCGTAAACATTCGGGGAAGCTTCCTAGGACCTCAAAACGTCAACATCAGTTGAAAGCTCGATTTTTGAACAAACGGGGTAAAACCAATAACTACCCATCCATCCATCCATCCATCAGCCTTTCGACGTCCACTGCTGGACATAGGCCTCCCCAAACTACGACTCCCATGGGTGGAGAGAGGTGGGACAATTCTAAAGCCGGCCCCACACGGCCAAATAACTACCCAACTTTTGAAAATTTTCAATTTTCTTAGCAGGAAGTTAGAAAAATAGGACCTAGCCCGTTAGCATGTCTAGTAAATTCATATTTTTAATCCTACATTAATTGAAACAAATTTTTTAATAATGGTCTAGAATTAATTCAGGATGAATTATATATTAATATATTATAATTATATGTATACTAGCCTTTGCCAGTTTCTCCGCCGTAGCTTTAAGCTTGTTTTTAGGTTACTTATATCTCAGGTTCCCGATATAGTAGCTAGATAAAAATACCAGTTTTTAAGTCTAATCAAGAGCTATCAAACAAAAAAGTTACTTCGTAATCCATCTAATAGATTTTGCGTGCATTTTATGCCGTTACTATATCGGGAACCTGAGATATAACCTAAAATCTTGCTTTCGGCTGCGGCGGAGCCGCGACTGTTGGAACACGTTGAGAAGATGGATAAAAGAATGATCACACTAAAGATATACATGGCGAGATGGAATCGTGCAGCTACAAGTAGAAGGCCCAGTCGAACGTTCACTAACTTAATTGAACACCTTCTCTCCAGTTCAGAAGTACCCTGACGTGCATGTATGAAGATGATCGTAGCAAGTGAAAATCTATTGTCTCTGCCTATCCCCCTGTAAAATAGGCGTGGGTTATTACCTCATCAATCTAGTCAAACAAGCATTAGCTTCTTGAATCGATTTTTAAATATTTGAATTGATTCAATATGCCGAGCATGGCAATGTATTCCACAATCGATTAGCTTGGACTAAAAATGACATGTCTAGGAACTGAATGGAATGCATTAATTTAGATAACGTCGAATTAAGATTAAGAATATTCTGAGTGCACTGATATAGAAAGAAAGAAAGAAAAAATATTTAATTGGTCTCATATCAGGAAACATAAAATTTAAAAATATAAATTAATAACAATTTCAAAATACATGACAACCCGATAGAGACCTAAACGGTTCCATTTCAGCATGAGCTACACCAGAGTGATGCAGCGCTGATTTTCAGATGCAATACAGGTAGCCACGATAATCTATAAAATGCGTGTAAATACAGCAATTATTTTGGATATTAATATCCTACGACGATTGTTCTCGATTCGTTTTAGATTACGTTCGATTCTTACATAAAGAAGAAAGAAATAAAGAACAAACATATTTATTTGAGCTGATTAATTACGATTTTTAAATATTTGAAACAATTTGTAAAGATATTGAACGGAATTTTGTATTTTAAAACAATACATTAACGAGGTAATCCAGAAAACAGCTAAAAACAACAGCTGCCCCAAACTTTCCCTAACCGAAACGCTAATAACAATAAAAATAAAAAAAACTTTAATAAACACAGAAACAGGATCCGCCGCGAATTCGGCCAAAAACATCCCGGCGTATTACTGCCCCTTAACTCGGCATAATTACAGTCATTTGGTGTCATCTTACCCTTAACGAGATCATCAACACGGTGCGAACATTGAGCTATGAATATCGTGTGCTCACCCAGACATCCTCTCCTCACAATATCAGTGACAATAGTTAGTCCGAATGGTGACGCATTGAGTTCAAATGATCTTTTTTTCAGGTTGGCACAAATGTACTTTCCGCACACCCTGCTGCTGGAGACAGCGGGGTATTGTGGAGCACTCACCCACTAAAAACCCGCTACGACGGACCAATGCTATCGCGTATATTAAATGCCACTAACCCATCCACGGCCCAACGTAGAAAGGCCTTTAAATGTAAGCGGAACAGAACCGCTTATTGTGGCGCTCTATTAGGAAGGCCTATGCCCATATTAGTATATGGTTTAGTATATGGATATATTATACATACAAACCTTTTTGGAGAGAATATCAAAACGGACGATGTTATGTTCTCTAAATTGCTATAAAATAATATTTCGCTGTTGTGTATTCTCACAATATGTCAGCTCCATTCATTTATAGATCTTGCGTAAAACAAAGCTTCAAACTATAAATAATATTTTAAATTAATGCTAATGCCGTTGGTTCGCCTAAATGTTGGGTAGGCGTTATAACTCAGGGCCGATGACGCGAGCTGGTTAATGTACGAATTTGCTATTTTGCCGTTATTTATTATGATTACCCGGCTAAAGCTGTGATCGATAAGTAACGGCATTGCAAAAATGATGTCAAAAACAACATAGATTAATATGGATTCTGTTGATTTTTTACGACAACACCTTGCACCATGGAATAATCATTGTATCGTCCTCCATCAGTGTCTGTCTTCACTCCACCATATGAGAGTAGCACTTAATTAAAAAGGTATAACAACTTTGTTTTATATTATAAAACTACGTTTACGGTATCTATCGCCGGGTCGGGCTATTTTATTGAGCTTTTTCCTAAAAAGAAAAATTCTCAGTAGCAGCCCGGAGTTTGGAAATGTGCCCGGTAGACGGCAATAGGCTCGCCCCCTATTACGTGGGACTTAAACATAGCTGGCGAGTCGTGGGTGTGTAATACAACTCTGCCTACCCCTTCGGGGAATACAGGCGTGATCCATCCATCCATCCATCAGCCTTTTAAAGTCCACTGCTGGACATAGGCCTCTCCAAGAATGGGGGATAGTGCCGTAATCGCCACGCTTGGCAGGTGGGTTGGCGATCGCAGTGGATATTGTTAATACCTACTCGAGGAAGTGCTGCTGCCCACTGCCCCGGTATTCCCTCAGACGGCTTTTACGACTCCCATTACAATTCGAAGGCCGGCCCCACACGGCCAACACACACACGCAGTACAGGCGTAATGCTATGTTAATTAGGCTTTTTATACAATGAAAATGTATATCGCGAATGTGTGGTTCTACACTAAGCATGATGCTATCGTATGTGAATATAATACAGAGCTGATTGTGCGAACCTATGACGACGCAGGCACAAGTCGAACTACAATGCTCTCATTTCTATTTCACATCCTTATTGTCTATTGGAAGATCTGCCGCTCATGTAATTGTTACTAATCATGCTACATAAATTTACTAACCAAAAGTTTTACAGACCTTGGAAATCTAGTAACTGGAACTCAAGTGCGAAAAGCGGGAAATCTAACATCAATCGTGACATTCGCTCGGGACTACTAATGCTGATGAATTGACAAATCATCTGGAATGGTTTTCCAGGAGATGCCCAAATCCTGCTCGTGACTATTGTTTTAGATTTCACATTTTCGCACTTTGTCTTTTGGTTAAAGGCCGGGCATCAGAACTTAAAATATACACAAAACTATCAAAAATCTAGTAATTTACCGTACAGCGTCACTTAAAATCGACCCATATACAGCAATGAAGTTTAATAGTAACCCTTCTTTATAATGAATGAAACTAACAAAACTGAGCCCTCGAAAACCAATCGCAAATCAAACAGTTAAACACCGCGCCTCTCTAGAATCACCCCCAACCACCTTGAATTATTTGCCCAAGTTATCGCACCACCGTTTATCACTAAAGTGTCACATTTAATAATAATTAATGATAATTGCCTTCTAGCTTACGACAAAGGCGATCGGCCGATTCTCGTAAGTTATTTCAGTTTAACTTAGAGAACACTTGGAATTTGAGTAGAGGACTATATTGTGTAGTTCGGTGCGAATTCTGATTACAAAAAGATGTGGAGTATCTCAATTAATTTTTTTGTTCTTTTTTCTGTTTGAAATAGAATTATGTAAATAATAAATGTTGCATCAGGTTCTTTAATTAGGTATTTTTATCACACACTAATCTAAGATCAGTAATTTCTTACATTGACAGGTCGGCTACGGCCCGGCAAGTCGTAGCCACCGCTCATGGGCTGATTTATACCAAGAGTACTGTCCGCATATGAAATGGTGAGCAGTGGGCTCACCATTTCATATGCGACAAATAAATATTAATATTGGCTTGTGCTATGGGTACCAGATTACGGATATAATACATATCATTACTTTTTTTTGTAAATACACATATAATAGATAGAAAATACCCAGACGCAGTACAAATATCTGTGTTCATCACACAAAAAATTGTCATGAGTGGATCGAACCCTCGACCTTGTTTGTGCACGGAAGTCTTTTACAGTACCGACTACACCACAAGGCCCGTCAGATGAAGGAATTTTGTGAAATTTCTTCTGGAGTCACGATAAAGTTAACTAGCGTAGATACGATGGAAGTTTTGAAATAAAACTACGTTTACGGATTCTATCGCGTTTACTTGATTTTATACTATCGCGACGTTTCGAATACTTTACAGCATTCATGATCACGGGTGGACTTAGATGGTAGACGTCCAAGCAAGGAAGTTAATACACTATGTCTACTCTACACGCATGTTATTATAAATTCACTTTATATTAATTTATTTATAAATAACTCTTGCAACTTATCCAGAACAAAACCCGGTGCCTTTTTCGACACATCTTCTATCGAAAAGTATAATATGACAAATCTCATGATATGATCTTCATATATGCAGCAGGATATCAGTGCCTCTAGTATTGTTTATTCATTGACAGATGGTTACAAATTACCATCAAGAGGACTGTAAACAACAAAAAATTGTAAGATGTAGATAATTATAGATTGTATTTTCAACAAAGCTAGATAAAAATTTGTGATTGATTATTATATTATATAAATTATGTTCGGTCTGTTTTTTTATTTGATGGTACGATACAATATTTTGAAGGCATTGAGTGTCTTTGAATGTTTTAATTTCTCCTATAGTACAAATTATTTGTGAATAAGGAAAAAGATTTTTAGTACGAGCGGGAACCAAACCCGCGTCTTTTCCAATCCGGGGAAGTGCTCTAAGCCACTGAGCTATCGTACCATTCTTTCGATCATCCCAATCTCCTTATCACATTTGTCTTTACGACCAACGCCATCTATCGGAACGCATTTACATGCATTAAACCAATATAGTAAGTTTAATTTTGCAATTAAAATTCATACTATTTGATGGCGCGATTTTTTAAACATATACATTCATAGCATGTCAAATACTAAAAAATGTAGATTAAAAATTTCCTATAGTAAAAAAAAATATAAGTAGTGCAACCATCTCCATTCCACCGTGTTCTCACCGAGTATTCTTAATCACTTAGCGTTTGTATTGGTTCACACTACAAGGTAAACAATATGAAGGCTACAACTTGAACTATAACTCATCGCTACATGTAAGTTGTACGCAAACTGCTGCATTGTTTGACTAGCCGACCGAGTCACGGTGTTGTATCAGCAGAACTATTGGGCTCAGTAAATAAACTGATAGTCAGACTTAAAAATAAATACAAAATTTCTTTAATAACATTCGAGATAACTCGTTATTTATTTTTCTTATTTTAGTATTTTTTAACAAAGATAAAGCAATGTAAATATTAATAACAATCAGCGGATGGTGGTGACATGGTTTGCCATTCGTCACGCCTCGTTTCCATGCCAAAAATAATAGCACAATTTTATGATGAGTAATCCCTTGTCTCTAAAAGCCTAAACCTGTGGGAAAAAGGTGTGAGGCGTTAATTTTTTTTTTTCAATAGACAATTTAAAATGTAAGTAGAAAAAAATTCAATATTATGGGTATTTGGCTAATAGACGGCAAAATTACAGCAGCTGCCATTCTTTCTAATTCATTTGAATTAGGTACAAGCAAGTTTTATTTAATAACCTATCTAAATTCAAATCTTGACGATACATATTGATTAGGACCGACAATCGCTGATAACATAAATTGTATGTGATACAAAGTTCACTGAGTGACCTAGTATTTAATAAAAGTTGCCCTGAAAATCATTTAAATATGTGTGTTAGTAAAAACAAGTAAATTTTACATCTGAACACGTTACATTAACAAAGGAACTTTGTATCTGTGAACATTTAAAGGGTTAATCGATCGAACGCGATCAAAGAGCCCCCTTTAGGATATTAGCAAGATGCTTCTCATTGTCCCAGTAAGTTTGTATCAATGTTCCGATGGAATTTGTTCAGAAACTCAGTTAATGATATCGGTGATAAAGATCTTCGATTGACGGAGGTTTCGTAGAGAACTTGTATTTAAAATTGGATTACGGAGATGTTTTATACACACTGAAGAGAACGATGATTATACACTAACGTACACCTATAGCCAGCGTGACATTACTGCGAATTATGGGGCTGATTCCATTATTTCCATTTTTTTCTACCTGGAAGGCAAATGATCATCCATATACTAATCTGTGCTTATTATAAAGCTATAACGGAACTATGTTTGTACATTTAAGATATTTGAGAAAAAAGTTTGTATTAGGCAATTTAGGCGTGTGTGAACACAAACCAATTTCTTTAGAATTATTCTCTGTTTTCATGATTTTTCTTATTTTAGACGCAGTTTAAACTACTTATCAGCCGCGAATTGTGTGTGTTTATCTGAATGTCAGATTAACTGGGACGATTTGATACCTCACGAAATAATATCAAAGAATTAAAAATCTGGAAGGAGTTTTGTATCGTTTGTGAGCATTTCTGTCTAAAAGGTATTCTACCTTTTAGTGACCGTGAAACAAATGGCTACTGTTTTAAAATGGTAAAAAGCAGTAAGTATCGTCACGAAACTTAGGTTTAAGTTCCTTAACCGCTGTTAAAGTTGTCAGTCTGCATTATGGGTTTTTTTTACTGTGAAAGCAAATCTATGCCGGGAGAGAAATGTCCTTAAATTGAATATAAGTAAGTATTAATTTTATCATAATTATAATTATGTAATTCTATCTTAAAGATACATGATATGTACCTACATGCTATTGATATGTGCCACATGATTGGCGCATAGCAATTACGCATTTATAATACTAGTAAGGATTTGAACGGTGGACATTGTTTCAATGTTCAAGAAGACATCTACCTACTCAAAATTTACTCCTAGAGTATCCACAAAACCCTTCTGAAACGTTTCCATTATACTTAGATCTCTCTTCGATATTCGGTCCCTTTTAATATGAGTTCAATGTTATTAAGATGTTATCAGAACACGTTGTATTGAGGTATACAAATGAGATCTGTTACTATTACAAAGTTCTGTCACTAGGCCTTTGTGTTTCACAAATTTGTTTAGATCGAGTCGCGATCAACGCTTCGGGGAGCGTTTGGTTTTGATTAAGTTTGTCGCAGAATTGAGGTGTTTACTTGCTAGAGCTTATCTTCTGTAGAGTTGCCAATTAGGAAATTCTATTAACAAATAAGTAGGTAATATTTTTTATTGATATATTTGAAGATTCCTGCGAGCTGACTCTTACTAGCGACGCTTCTTTAACCACTTGTCCAAGACGTTTTTTTTATTTTTTCATTTTTTAGACATTTTTGTGCATGACAGCAGGTAAAACCAAGGAGTCCAAGGACCAGACCTCTGAGTTCATCAGAAATGCTGAAAAAAATTATGTATTTGTTATGACTGCTTGATGAAGCAAAACATTGTGAGGAAATCTATACACGTGAGAGTTTCTCGACGTCTGCCAACCTGCACTGGGCTGGAGTGGATTACGGCATATATTATATATACACCACTCACTCTGAAAGGAGACCCGCGCTCAACCCTGGTACAATGATGGACTGGAACAAGAACATACATATATTAAACATCCTTACTAATATAAATGTGAAAATACGTTTGTTACGCTTTCAAGCTGTAACTATTCAACTGATAATGTGAAGTTCAGCATACGTAGGTATGGACCAGAATCCAGAAAAGGACATGGACGTGGGCGGTTCCTGGAGGACAGCATTTTTACAAACGGATCAGTAGTGTACCATACCTTTATTTCTTTTTATTTTTTTGTTAAGGTGGGAAAAAATTTACCTAACCGCACATCCCGTCTTTCGGGACAACGAACAGGGTAGTGTGGGAACCTCATCCACTAAATAAACCTACCGTGTGTCGTCTCTCCGCCTGTATTGGCGAACCGCTGGAACAATGTTACTTCAGTGGTCCGCCGGCGGTTTACCCTTTCGGCTACCCTCTACTGAGCGCACCTTCGCGGGAGGACTTGCGGGTGGCGGATTTACCCCGGTCCAAAAAGTGATATACTTATTCATATTCGGAGCTCACGTGGTTGGGTCGCAGGCAAAATCTAGTATATAATAAAACTTGACATACAACATTTCATAAATGAAATTAGACCTGCCCAATAATTAAAAATTTAGCGCTGAAATTGAGTGTATAACACGGGGAGTTACAAATGAACTACATTGAAAGTAACATTGTTTAATTAAACACTAATTAGTTAAAGATTAACAAACGTTCTTATAAATTGAGAGTTGCCAGTTTTGGAGAGATTACCCATATTGTGGGGTAATTGGTGATACGTGCGGTAGATGTAACCTAGGGCCTATTTGTCAAAAAACATCACGTGATTAATGGACTATCCCTAGAATGTTTTCTTTAATAACATCTGCATAAAAGAAACCTACATATTAGTATTTTCTGTACTGCTTTTTCTATGGCCACGGTCTACTTCTGTAATTAGAGGAAAATTAAACAAAAATGGCACGTTGACTAGAATTTGGAATTGATATTGCTTTAATAGAAGATATACTCAAAATTAACTCATTTTATTTCACTCCTCTAGCGGGCCTTTCTTAGGCCTGTTCAGTTCTTAAGTCGCTATTATGATATCTGTAGAATAGATCTATCGCTACAAAGAACTTTTTTCTGTGTACAAATAATTTAAAGGAGCGAATCCTATACATAGTTACAATGATTTTTAATAGGCACGATCCTACGCCATGGCATAGATTTGACGTAGCTTGTGTTCCAGAAATATAATTATGTTTTCTGTGTCTGTATATTTTATTTTATATATTGTGTACTAACTGTTACCCCCCAACTTCATCAGCTTCGACTTTAGTTTTATCTAAGAATATTTCAATGAGGAAAACTTTTACCTGACATGCAACTTGAAATAATAAACTCTACATTTTGCTCCAAGCCAAGCCGAATTTACTCATTCAAATTGCAATAAATTCCGTTTAGAAATTTCTGAGATGTTTTAACAAACAAACGAACAGACATGCATAAGTAGATAAAAAAATCCAATCGTTATTTTTTGGTCCATTCCATCGATTCATCATTTGCTCATCCAATGCTGGAAATAGGCCCCCCCAAGAGAGCGCCACACAGGATGGTCATGAGCCCTTGCATCCAATGACTGCCTGCGACTTTGACCAGGTTGTGGGAGGCTGTCCTACACTGCGCCTTCCGATACGTGGTCACCACTTGAGAAACTTTCTTCTCCAAGGGTTTTTGATACCTCGATCGATGCAGCCCGCTCATTGCCACTTCAGCATTTTGACCCAACGAGCTTTGCTGGTCACTATTATTCTGCCACGGATCTGATAACGTAGTGATCCCGAGCATAACCCACTCGATAGTCTGTACTATACGATAGCCCAAACTCTGTAGTTTGGGCTATCGTATGAGGCCAACATAAGGAACGCCTCTATTACATAGTTTATAGCACTGACAACTACAAAACTCACTGGCTGTGGTCTATTAGCTTTCTGTTATAAAATTTCTTAAATTATAAGCATCGTTTATTTGCTACTCATGTTCTTTTTTTTAATTTTCAAGGCAGATATTTATATAGTTTATTTGTTTATTATTAATTCAACGGTAAGCTACCAATTACAGGATTAATACAGAATAATACATCAGATAATAAAAAAGAAAAGAAACACATTCATGCATCACGCTCACAGAACCGCAAGCACTCTAACATTATTTTCGGCCATGTATCCGCAAACAAATCACAATTATGATTGGCACACAGGAGAGCGTAAAGTGCAGCAAGTGTGCTCGGTATAGGCGACTTGGAACGCGCTACAGTACGACATGATGGAACGGTGAACAGCACATGTCTCCGATTCTGACGATAGTTATTGGGAGTATAGAATCGACACAGCTCGTTGTGTAACTCAGGAGCATCTATTTTATCCCTTATGATGTTGCACATAACAACAACTTGGCACACATCCCGTCTGACTTTCAATGAGTTATACCCTTAACATCCTAAGAGATATCTCGTGGGGTACATATATGGGTAGGACCCGTAGATATATATATAGTATATGTGCATATGTACTCTCGTGTGGACTCCATACGCACATACTGCTTTCTAATTTGCAGCGAACCAAAGCTCCGAAAAGTAGCCTTACCGTGCGTAGCGTGATGGTTACGGAAGTCTTTAGAGTTTCTAAGGACAAAACCCAGACGTCTAAACGACTCTTTTGCCAATGCAATTATGTGGCTGTGGAAGGTTAATTTATTGTCAAACGTCACACCCAAGTCCTTGATGCTAGTAGGACGACTCACGTTATTATCATTAATATTGTAATTAAATTGTATGGACTGACGCTTGCGCGTAAAAATCATAACATTACTTTTACTTAAGTTAAGGTCTACCGAGTTCTCTCGGCACCATTGAGTTATTGTGTCAATATCAATCTGTATACCCAAACAGTCCGCATCAGACTTTACCTCGGCGTAGAGTTTGAGATCGTCTGCATACAGTAAGCACCGGGTATGCTGGAGAACAGTAGGAAGGTCGTTGATCATTATTAGAAATAATAACAGTCCTAGTATCGAGCCCTGACTTACACCAGAACGCGTATGATAGGGCTTAGACTCGTATATACCGAGTCTGACAAACTGCTGGCGATTGCGGAGATAGTCGGCGAGAAGTCGGAGAAGTCCAGAAGCAAATCCAATGGCGCAGGGCTTTACCAATAGTATATCGTTGTTAACCCTATCAAACGCCTTCTGGAAGTCAAAGTAAAGCACATCAACTTGAGAACCTTGGTCTAACTTGGCAGATATATAGTCTACGAGAGTTAAGAGGCTTGAGTCCACTGACCGTTTTGGTCTAAAACCATGCTGTTCGTTACAAAGGAGTTTATCCACCTGTGTAAGTATGAATTTGTGGATGATTATCTCGAATAACTTTGCGGATGATGACAAAATCGCAATAGATCTATATTCCTCAACCTTGGACTTATCAGTACTCTTTGGTATCAGAGTAACTCTTGATAGTTTCCATTGTGCTGGATACTGTCCAGTTTCTAAGGCTAGATTGAAGATGTAAATGAGAAGGGAATCGAAAATACCTTGTTTTTAAACTTTAGCACTGTAGAGGGAACACAATCAGGACCTATTGAACTACTTAATTTTAATTTATTTATTGCACTCGTAATATCTCTAGGTGTGATTTGGAAAATATTTACATAATTGCTATTGCAACTTTTGTCATTCATAAAATTCATTAATGTCATTTATATATTTGGCTGATAGTATTGTGGCACTCTTTTTTTTAATTAAAAATTAATAAGAACTATTAAAGGTGAGTTTGTCACCTTTTAACACAACATTTTACATTACATTTAACATTCACTTCTAGGTGGAACGCTGTTAAAACCCATTTAAAGTTTGAGATAGTAAGGCTACGCTTAATGTCCACAGTCAATTAATACATATCGCTTTTTTTCCACTGAATATTCTGGGTACTTAATAATCTTGGCGTTGGCAACACAGCCACTTGTTTTGCGTGTCCCGCTCCCGACAAATGAGGTGATCGCGCCCTCTTACAAATTGCTCGCATTAATATAGACAGGGAAACAACCTGTTCTGTTTGAAAGAGTGCAATTTTATGAAAATATTGTTGTAACGCATAAATCGGAGTATGACCCATGGAAAGGGATATCCAAAAAACGGCAAGATTATTGAAATGGCTTGCTGTCTCCTGCTATGGCCCAAACGCAACGATGTGCTTCATGGTCGATTGTGGTACCAACCCGCTCAGGCCCGATATCAACTGACAACTGAGTACTCCCAGCCCTACTACCAGTCATGCAATGAATGTTAATTGCTTACTTCCCTTAGTCGCCTCATACGACACCCGTGGGAAAGAATGGGGTGGTGACACTTGTATTCTTAGTCCGTCACCATATGGATAAAATCTACGGGCCACCTGATGATATGTGGTAGGTAACCGTCACTTATGGACTCAACTATACTAAGAGTAGTCAAGCCACTGCCCACCATCACACCTCGCGGAAACAAAATCAAAAAAATGAACAACTTAGTCCACACCAATGGAATGGAATAAACCTTGAAAAATATAGATTTATTTTGTACACCATCCCATTGGGACCTCCTCCTTTATCGATGTCAGTTAATAACACAACCTAAATCTTAAGTAATAAAAATCTACAAAAATTACACATCAATTGGCCGAACGGTTAATAACGCGTAAAATGCCTGCGTCAATTCGGTAACGGGGCCTGTCGAACTCTCGTCTCGCGATCGTGCCTTCACTTAACTTGTAGTGTAGTTCTGCAGTATATCGATTTAATTTATAGTGAAAATATATATTTTTCTTAATCGATATTCTTTTTGGCATACAATCTTTGACAAGGCGAGTATGAAGTCACCTGAATTACTAACAGAGATCACCTATGAACCACAGTGTTCAAACATCTACACTGACATTACAGTTCATCTATGTGTGTTACATGCGTTAAGTATCAAATACGCTAGATGCGTATGTTATTTGTCTACCGTTGACAAATATTTACAATTTTCTCAAAATACAGATAGTGCTGGAGCCGTTTTTTACACAATTAAAATACTATATGATTCGTGCGCATACTTCACAAGGGTTATTACGTCATAGCATATACGTCATACGTCATATATATTCTTAAGCTTTCATAGATATCATTGATCAGTGGCTATTTACTCATTCTAGTTTGACCAAATGAAAAGATTTATTGAAGTTGGTTAAGTAAATTCATTTAAATATTATGCTTGGAGCACGCATATTAAAGTAATGCGGAAGGGAATAATTCCTGTATTTCGAGGGACTTAACAAATATACTATTTAACGCACACAAAGTACTCTCAGACTCAGAAAAACAATTTATTTTACACCAATATTATAATTGTCTTGTGTGGGAGTTTAACATAAGATACTTGGCATGGGAGTTCGTTATTTAAACACGCCACCGTGTATCTCGTAAAAAAAAATACTTCAGCAACTGCGTTACTACACCACGAGCCCTTTGTCAATAAATGCCGAAGTGATATCGTTTTAATTCGCACGTCTTGAAGCCGAGGTGATGCGGAATGTTAATTAAACAGACAGATCGACACTATGGTATATACCTAGTAGTAATAAATGAAAGTGTGATGAAGAGAAAATAAATTAATAGTAAAAACAATTTTTAAAGCAAGCTTTTATTTGAATGCAAGAAAAAATAACTTTACATTAAACACAAAGTGAAAAATGTGAAATCGAAAATAACAGTCAGGAGCAGGATTTGAACCTGCATCTCCTGGATACCGTCCAGATGCTTTACCAATTCAGCCATTCTGACAATTGCTCCTGACTGCTAATTTCGATAACACATTCATACTTAACGTAAATAATATGTTAATAATATGACATAGCATTACGCCTGTATCCCCGAAGGGGTAGGCAGAGGTTTATTACACACTCACGGTTCGCCAGCTATGTTTTAAGTCCCACGTAATAGGGGGTGAGCCTATCGCCGTCTACCGGGCACATTTCTAAACTTCGGGCTGCTACTGAAAATTTTTCTTTTTACGAAAAATCTCAATAACACAGCCCGACCCAGGGAATCGACCCCGAGACCTCATGATCAGCAGTCGTACACACACACTACCGCTGCACCACCGAGCCAGTTAAATTAAATATGTACATGGTTTTTTTTAAATAACTTATATAAACAACATCACAACAACATTTTATAAAGCTTGTCGCGAGATTTAATTTATGTTATTCTTATGCTCGGGCCACACTAATGGACAACGTCAATGCCCATCATCGCGATAATTATTGCGTTAACGCGATAAATTGGCTGGCCACACTTGAACGTTAAGTAATTAAGTAGTTAGGTAAATTTTTGGGAGCCCCCATCATTCGGGGCCACGAACAGGGGGGGTTAGACGGAATCTCTTATCTCACAATCGACATCGTATCTTGACCACTGTGATTGGTTGAGAGATCACCGTGACTGGCTAACGGATTATTGCGACATCTCACGTCGGTTTCTCTACCAATCACAAGCGAGACGATATATGATGTCGATTGTGAGATATGAGATTCCATATAACCCCCCAGGGTCACTCACCACTCTCCTAACCCACTAAATAAGCCCGTCGTGTACCGTCTCTCCGCCTGTACGGGCAGACCACTGGAACTGTGTGATATTACTTCAGTGGCTATCAAGTTAGATACTTACATATTGTATTTTTGTCTACATAGGAAAATCTCGCAACAAGCTTTTAATTTAATTTAAAGCTAATTTTCTAACTTATTTAACTGCCTCTGTGGTGCAGTGGTAGTGTAATCGACTGCTGATCATGAGGTCTCGGGTTCGATCCAAAAAAAAAGAAAAATTATCATTAGCAGCCCGGAGGTTAGAAATGTGCCCGGTAGACGTCAATAGGCTCGCTCCCTATTACGTGGGACTTAAATATAGCTGGTGAGTCGTGGGTGTGTAAAACACCTCTGCCTACCCCTTCAGGGAATACAGGCGTGATGCTATGTTTTGTTGTTTGTTATGTTTACTTATTTTTAAAGCATTTAAATAAAAGCTTGTTTTTAAAAATGATTTAAATATTGAATTATTTTGTATTTTTTAGTTGTCGCTGGACCAGAAATATTCTAAATTTATTACTTCAGATCCCAAATAACAGAGGTACTTATTAATAGATAATGAATTCACACTACCAAGAGCATAAAAATAGTGAAGAGTATTTGCTTTGCCTGGACTATAGCTATGCCCGGACTTCCCGTAATTACTTACTTTATTAATTTTGCTGTCATTCAGGTTCATCACTAAATTTCCACTAAACACCTTTAAATTTCAATCGGTTAGCGTGAAGCAGCATTATTGATATAGTTTTTCAAGCGATCCTTGTCCAGTACCATTTTATTTTCATTTGAAAGAAGGAGAGAAAGCAAATGGTGTCTTCACAGAGACGGTCATGAATTATTTCAGTAGACAAAAATTAATACAAAAAGCATTGAATCATCTTGCCGTTGCATGTCATGGCCGTGTCAATGAGGAGACCCCATTCGGTTTGGTGCTGTACTAGTACCTAGATAGAACACAGTGCTAGTTTTCAGTGAGGACTTCACAGGCAGTTTCAAATGCAATAGTTTAAGTAGTCCGTATCAAAATAGTATTCATATTAGACAAACCTTAGTGGTTTTAAGATTGTAAGTTGGTAATTGCTTTGTAAGATGTTATATAATGGATCAAAAATGTTTAAAAAATCGCGCCAGCAAATAGTATGAATTGCAAAATTAAACTTACTATATTGGAGTAATGCATGTGAATGCATTCTGATAGATGGCGTTGGTCGTAAAGACAAATGTGATGAAGAGATTGGGATGACCGAAAGGTTGGTGCGGTAGCAGTGGCTTAGAGCATTTCCCCGGATTGGAAGGGACGCGGGTTTGATTCCCGCTTTCACTAAAGGTGTCTTTTTCCTCATTCACAAATAATTTGTACTTTAAAAAGTAACTGAGCATATCAAATGCTAAAAATATAGATCAAAAATTGTAAAATGCTTGTTCCAATAAATTAAAAAAAGAATGTAATAATATAATAATTAAAAAATGAATTAGAATAAAAGAACCACAAACAAGAAGACCAATACACTCAATCCCAATTACGTATCCCAGTAATAGTAAAAGAAACAACAAATACAATAGCAATAGCGATATACAACAGTTTCTATCGCGGACGAGACAATGCAAAAAGGCGCTAATTTCCCGAAACGAAAAAGTGGTAACGATTATGCGTTGCGGAGCTAGCGCGTTTGTCTCACGATAACGCGCGCTTACAATTAGCATGGATGGTATTATGTAACACGCAATTTTTTCAAGTATTATAATCGTTGAACCTTTGCCTCCTTTACCTTTACAATTGTTAGTTCTTATACTTATTATATTTAAAAAAAACTCTAAAAATGTTTTTGGATATATCTCTGAGCTAATCAAAGCTCTATTATATACGATTAATAAAGGTCGGATAGATGTATATACTCCTTACACAGTAATCTGTATTCCCTTTGTTGCGCTAAGTTATACTGAGCCTGCCTTGCATGTTATGTTGCCATCCATCCATCCATCCATGTGACGATGGTTGTGACAAGATCAAATATTTAAATATGCCTATATATAAAAAATAAACAAAGATCTCAGAAATCCTGTACAAAGAAGTTTTCCAAATTGACCGTATCTTTTGCTATTTTCAAACGAATTGTACGTACAATGTAAGATTAGTACAATGGCGATATCTCACATAACACCATCCTATTCGCAATTAGACTTGACTTGGCAACTATAATCGTTAATGTTTAGCACCGGTCACATATTTCTATGCCTTTGTGCAAATGCACCCTCCGTCTAGCCACCAGCCGACCAATCAGAGAACGCTTTTGTTCTTATTCGTTAAACTTGATACAACATTCCTTTTTTAAGATTTCCAATACAAATTACAATTATTTTTTCCTCTGTTTCGAAATTCGATATTTGAATCTATTTCCTCTTTATGATTAATTTGACTTAAGTGTGCAGCCTCTCGGTTATCTTTTAGTACCTTAAATATAGAATGAAGTGGATTTGTTTCGTGATCTACATTTATATGCTCGTGTATAGACAAATATTGGGTAGCTTAACTTTCAGGATTAGCTTTCTTATAAGCTCATTTTGAAGAACTCATCAAATAACTAAGTTCAATATTTGCAAGACAAAATTAAGGAAAAGGCATTTTTCTCTGCAAATATTTTAATTATCCCTATTGGTGGCAATACGCGTAATATTTACGTAGCGGTGGGATATAATTAACAAAGGCGTATACGAGTACGGACGCCGCTGATTTCTCTTGGGCGCACGTACCGTTTGATGGAGTCTCGTGTGCGCCCTTTCATTTGTGGGGCCATGAAATTCGCTCTTGAAAATTATATACGTAACTATTTTAATCCATATTTTAGCACTTGACATGCTCAACTAGTTTAAAGAACATATTATTTGTGGAAATGTGGAAAAAAATAATTTTACTACGAGCGGGATTCGAACCTGCGTCGCTTCCAATCCAGGGAAGTGCTCTAAACCGCTAAGCCATTGCAGTGTAAAGATGGTGTAATGTGACAAATGAAATAAACGAGTTCAGATTAACGACTGCACATTTATTAACGACTAGCCTTTGCCCGCGGCTCCACTGCAGTCAAAAGCTAGTTTTTAGGTTATATCTCGGGTTCTTGATATAGTAGCGGGATAAACTGTATACCAGTTTTTAAGTCTAATCAAGAGCTATCAAAAAAGTTGCATCAAAATCAGTTCAGTAGTTTTTGTGTGATGCGCGTACGAACAAACAGACAAAAAATCTAAAAAATAAAAAGCCTATATAAGCCTTATACAGTCATATTTTCTCAAATATCCGAAATGTACAGACACAGCTCTGTTACAGCTTAATATATAGATAATACAGCTTTATAGCTTTATATATTTAGATATTTTTATATATATTTTTATTATATCACAGATAAATCAAAGCTGTCAAGACAAGTTTGAAAAAGTGAAATCGAAAATAACAGTCACGATGGCTGAATTGGCAAAGCATCTAGACAGTATCCAGCAGGTCCATATCCTGCTCGTGACTGTTATTTTCGATTTCACATTTTTAAACTTTGTGTTGACTGCTTTATATGTTATAATAGAATACAGATTTGGTCATCCCTCACAGCAGTGACCGAGGGCCATACCCAATCTTCACAACACATTTGTCTTTACAACCTACGCCACCTATCGGATGCATTTATATGCATTATTCCAATATAGTAAGTTTAATTTTGCAATTAAAATTCATATTATTTGATGGTGCGATTTTTGAAATATTTTGATCTGTATTTTAGCACTTGACATGCCCAGCTAATTTAAGAAACAAATTATTTGTGAAAATGTGAAATACGGCAAACCGTAGAAAAACGGGGGAAGCCACATCAATATAATAAAGTAACAAATATGACTATGAGTGATGTATTGAAGGAATGTATGTTTATCTGTTTGTCTATTTGTTCGTTCGAGCATCACACAAGAGCCGCGGGCAAAGTCGTTTATAAAACTAAATAGGCTGCCGCTCCATTTGCTGAAAAACTCTGCTTTACTTTGGGGCCCCACATTCATAAGTGCAAACTTTCTTTGTCAGACTAAACCAGCCTTATTTTTTCGCCTGCAAAGCAAATACATTATTTCACAATACCTACCTTGAAATAAGATACATATTTAGTGTATTATTTGGTTACAATACTGTTTATTTTTTTGTATTTTAATAAAACTGCATAAAAAGGAACACAAAAAAAATATCAGCTTCAATAATTATTAATGCACAGGTAAGTACTTCTAAAATGAATGCATTTTAATAATAACTACATTTCATCCGCGATTTCGTCTACGTTGATGTCAGAATATATTATCTCTATCTAAAAATACCTCTCCACCCATGGGAGTCGTAAGAGCCGACTGAGGGAATACCGTGGGAGTGGGCAGCAGCACTCCTTTGAGTATTAACAACATCCACTGCGATCGTTAACCCGCCTGCCAAGCGTGGCGATTACGGCACTATCCCCCATTCTTGGGGAGGCCTATGTCCAGCAGTGGACGTTAAAAGGCTGATGGATGGATGGATCTAAAAATAGCAATCCCACGATAAGCGTCCATATTTTGCGGGATAAAACAGCCTATATTGAAAATCAGCGTTTTAGTATAACATGCTTATGTATCGTTGCACTGCAATATTAGCGCTGAATGGCGT
The DNA here is from genome assembly GCA_948253155.1 of Leucoma salicis. NCBI lineage: Eukaryota > Metazoa > Arthropoda > Insecta > Lepidoptera > Erebidae > Leucoma > Leucoma salicis. The sequence continues at coordinate 2,198,893 of OX411809.1, forward strand.
CCTTATTGCCACTAATATGCTTATGATATCTACTAGTAAATAGCATCCTAGTTGTCGTTTTTATTATATCCAGTACCTTAATGACCGCGCTTTGCTTGGTATATTTTTTTTTTGTAAATCGTGAGTTTTTTTCACAAAAGAAACTACTTCAAAAAAAAGGAAAAACAATATCTTTCTGAAGCATCTGGACTCGAACCGCGGCCTTCTGATTTTGGGAATGCCCGAATTCCCACCGGAGCTATTATAACTTTGTATATAGTGGCGAAATTTACCTTCGTATTCTAATAATATGGTAGCAGTTTTTCATTGCCTGAAAACCCGGATAAAACGACGTTTTCTAAAAAAGAAACCTAGTTAGATCGATTTATCGCCCCCGAAACCCCCTGCATACTAAATTTCATGAAAATCGTTGGAGCCGTTTCCGAGATTCAGATTATATATTTACAAGAATTGCTCGTTTAAAGATATTAGATAGATAGATAGATTTTATGTTCACCATGCTAACTCCGTTTTTGTTGTTCATTAGTAGCATGAAAGCGTAATAAACAAAATACAATAATTATAATTTTAGTAAGGCATTTGCATGGCATTGCAGGCATTTTCACCCGCCTTTGAATTTAAAAAAAATGTGATTATTGTATTAATAATTTATTTTTTAACGCAGCTTGCAGATGTTTGTATTTAAAATGTCATGTCACGTTTTTTGTCCACGATGAACTCCGAAACTGCTAATCCGATCTAAACTTTCTTTTTAAATGTATGATTTGTTCCAACTTAACAAATAGGATATTTTTTTTACTGTATAATTCACTAATGAATTATGTGTACCGCAGCAACGCCTGGCCGGAGCTGCTAGTTTTTTCGAAAATCTCCAACTCTATTTTACATAATTATCGCAGTTCTGATTAATTTTGTGGCATCAAATAAGAGTCTTATTTGATAAATGAGATGTTTTTTTGGTACTTAAGTACCTACTTCCATCGTAACGTTAAATAGGCTACAAACTTCATCGAAAACAGTGTTATGAAATCTATCTATATTCTCTACTATTATAAAGTTGTAATAGAGCTGTACATTTATGATATTTTAGAAAAAAATACTGTATTACGCTATATAGACGTGTCTGAACACAAAACATTTTGTTTTAGATTTTTTGTCTGTTTGTCTCTTTATCTGTTTGTTTGTTTGCGCATCACGCAAAAACTACTGAACGGATTTTGATGCTTACTTTGATGATTTGAACTTTTTTATTTGATAGCTCTTGATCAGACTTAACAACTGGTACATTTTATCCCGCTACTACATCGGGAACGAGATATAAAGCCTTTGCCCGCGGCTCCGCCGCAGCCGAAAGCTAGTTCAAAATAATATTTTAAAATCCTATTGTAGTTGCAAAATTTGTGCGTTTAAATATTAAAAAATAACATATAAGTACGTGTAGACTTATCATCACCTGCCTAGCCTTATTCCAAACTTTGATAGGGTCGGCTACCGATCTGTTCGGTAATAGCTGATCCACCAGTTATACACGGAGCGATTGGCTATCTATACTAAGGGGTCAACTGGTGATTTTAGAATAAGACTGAATTATGATTTTTTATTCAGTTAGTTGACGGCTGGACACTGCTTAATGTGCCTTCCAAAGCACGGAGGAAGTCAGGTATTCATAAATGGTTATGACTTTTTTGTCACCCATATGATTGCTAGTCGAAGTGAAATTTCCTTGCCGATCGTTCGAATTGCAAGTACACAACTAGCCTATGACCTCCATAAAAAACTATGCTAACTCTTTCCTCTATGGTATACTTAAAATCTTACATCGTATAAAATCAAAGTGCTGACTGACTCACTCACTGACTGTTAAATCAATGCACAGGGGGATTAGGCAGAATGTCATATTTCACGTGTCGACCGTATCGAGATCACTGTGATTGGTTGAGAGATCACCGTGATTGGCCAACGGATTATTGTGACATCACGCGTCGGTTTCTCAACCAATCACAGTGATATCGATACGGTCGACACGTGAAATATGACATTCTGCCTCAGGGGGCAGCCTATACCGCTGGGTGTGTTCTTTCCAGTGTAGGATTACCTACACTTTAGTAAAAAAGGGTTTTTTGAAATTTCACCCCTGAGTGGGTGAAATAAGGGGTTGAATTTTCTGAGATACTTTCTATTCTCTGGGTCGATTGACTCGAAAATTGGTACATATACTCTTCAATTAATTTATACACACACAACAACCTACACTAAGGAATCATCCTTTAATCGCGAGAAACTTTTACAAACCTACGATTTTACGGACACAAAGTACACCCAGATTCAGAATAACTATTTGTGGATCACACAAAGAGTTATCCTGTGTGGGAATCGAACTCACAAGCACAACACTCGGGCGGAAGGCCGGTATCTAAACCACTGCGCCATATTATGTGCACTCAATTTATTTATCTATTATAAGTGTATCACAGTTTTTCCAAAATCATCCCCCAATAGAGTCAATAAATTAAATAAGAGGGAATGTGAGCGCTTACTATGTTTGTTTTTTAAGAAAAATAATATCATAATATCATTATCACTTTAAATAATATCATTTTTTAAACATTTTGGATCTATATTTTTTAGCATTTGACACGCTCAACTACTTTTAAAGTACCTACAAATTATTTGTGAATGAGGAAAAAGATTTTTTTAGTACGAGCGGGAATTGCACCCACGTCCCTTCCAATCCGGGGAAGTGCTCTAATCCACTGAGCTACCGTACTGATCTTTCGATCATCTCAATCTTCTCATCACAATATAATAATATCATTTTTTTCCTGTATGCCAGAAGCTAGTTATCACCAAAGTAATGTCACATAGTACCAGTGGTCTGCCAGCACAGGTGGAGAGACGGCAAATGGCGTTTGTTTAAACAGGCCAGAAGCTAGTTATTATATACGTTGATTCAGTGTACTTTTTATCTATTATTGTAAAAAATTAATAGTTCCCATTTAAATAAGTTCCATCACATTTATCTTTTTGTCATAAAAAATATAGTCATATAAGGGCTACCATAAAAAATATTAATTTATGGCTTTGAAATTTGTCGAACATTTTATCTCGATATTATTACTAATTACTAACTCGATTTATGACTGCATCTGCGGTGCAGCGGCAGTGTGAGCGACTGCTGATCATGAGGTCTCGGGTTCGATTCCTGGGCCGGGCAGTGTTTTCGTAAAAAGGAAAATTATCAATAGCGGCCCGGAGTTTGGAAATGTTCCCGGTAGACGTCATAATGATTTGAATTTTACAGCCAATGCAAACGAAGTCACGTTCAGACGCCAGCTTATCAAGCAATTTACTAAAGCCATTCTTACTGTGAAGAGCAGAAAAATAAATACAGTTATTTTTCGCATTATACACGCACTTACCTAATTAAAAAATTTAATTAAAAACATAGGTAATACAGATTTGCATAATTTCAAATTCAGTACCTCTGTCTTGGCAGGCCTCTTACCACTAGGCCATCACTGCAAAATTACAGCGAGATTACTAGACTTGGTAATATATAATTGAAGTATAACTTGCGTATCGTTGGAGGCTCCTCGGAGAAATCACAGAGCACAGAATGGGGGCTTAATTGAACATATCCACATCGGCGAATTAATTAGACGAAGATGAAATTTTATATTGTCGACAATTATACATAAAATTGTGGAAGAAACTGATTCAATAAGTGCGATTCTCGTATAAGACTGTTAGGTACTATTATATTTACTAGCGACCTGTCATTTTTTGTTTAAGCGGGAAAAAATTTTGGTACCTAGCCGCACACCCCTTCGTACGGGGCAACAAACAGGGTAATGTCCTACCATAGTAGTAATCTAGTGACCTACACCGGTGCAGTAAATTAATGAAAGAAACAAAGAAAATATGCTTATTGTGACGACAGTAAAATACAAATAAAATATGTAGGGATTACAAAAAAAAACGACACTGTTCTTTATAATGCAGATTATAAAAAAGACCTGCGCTGATCTTCCGCTGGGCCGTTTTTGGTTGATGTCACGGATGACAAGAAAATATTTCTTAATAACGAAGGTATTTTTAGGGAATTACAACTTGATTCTACATTATTTTAAGGTAATAATAATAGCAATCTCCAGACTGTAATTTTGATCATAGTGGCCAGTGTCAACAGATACTAGCCATGTGAGTAGGAGATACTGTAGCGCACCCCGTGTTCCCTCACGCTCGTTCCGATGGAACGCCATTCCGATAGCACCGGAGAGAGATCAGGTGCAAAAAAAATAAAACACCGCCTACTTCCTAACCCTCCTATTGAGAATTTCTTGACAGAAGAACCCTATAACTTTTTTTTTGTTGACCCGACCCGAGAATCTACCCCGAGACCTCATGACCTGCACTCCCGTATACTACCACTGGACCACCGACGTATACAATGTACTCGTAAGATTAAATCAGAATGTGCCGCAAACTAATACTTTACTAGATTATAAAACTTAGAATAAATTGTTCTAGTTAAAATATAATATTATGTTTAACTAGCCTTTGCCCGCGGCTCCGCCACAGCTAAAAGCTAGTTTTTGGGTTATATTTCAGGTTCCCGGTATGATATAATGTCTATCAGTTTTTAAGTCTAATAGAGAGCTATCAAATAAAAAAAGTTACATCAAAATCCGTTCAATAGTTTTTGTGAACGGATTTAGACGGAAAACAGACAAAAAATCTAAAAAAAAATCGTTTTGTGTTTAGACACGCCTATATAGCCTATTACAGTCATTTTTTCTCAAATATCTTAAATGTACAGACATAGCTATGTTACAGCTTTATAATATTATAGATATACAAAAAATATATTTTAGTTTCAAGAATAATGTGGTATAGAGGAGTTAGTATTTATTTAGGATGAAAGGTAATAAAATAAGTAAACCAGTATCGTTAATCAAAAAACACTTATCTAATTTTATTGCTTATGATGGGAGAGGAGTCACGTCTTTCATGATGCTAAATGGTAATCGCCATTCATGCTCCCAATAATGACAGAATACCACTAAGGCGCTGCTCACCATTCTCGGATGGGAAAGATTGAACCAAGAACTATCTTCCGTTACAACCAAAACACACCGAAGTGCTTCACGGTGGAACACACGGAAAACCGTGGTACCGACCCTCTTGAGGCGGATAATAGGTGCGTATTCCCACTTGGTACCCAGCCTTACCACCACCAGTATAAAGATATTACATAGGCTGGGAATTTTCTAGAACTATACTAATATCGTGCATGCATGAGCGAGCTCCAAAAGGGCAGGACCCTTTTACAAAATTTTACGTAAAGCTAGGTTTTTGATTTGAAACATCTAATGCGGACGGAAGATAAAATCGGCTGTGGCGACGCTTTTATTTTAATTGTCCTGTTCAAATCTTGCAAGTTAAATTTGACACACTTTGCGATTTCCGATTGAGCTGAAATTTTACACGCATATGTATATCACGTGATAATGTAATATTATGATGACATGGAGCTGATCTGATGATAGTGCTGGAAGTTGGACATAGGAACTCTATAATGAAACGGCGCAACCCCATCGAGTTTGGGCTCGTATGATTCGTCTAGACGAGTACTTTGTCTCTAAATGGTATCCAGGGTCTGATGATGAAGCTGTAAGGTGGCCATGCGAAATTCTGTAATTAAATGGCGCAACTCCATCGAGTTAGGGCTCGCTTGAAATGTCTTGACTAGTACTCCAAACCTAGATGATATCTAGGGTCTGATGATGGAGCTAGAAGGTGGCCATAGGAACTCTGTTATAAAACGACATAGCTCCATTGAGTTTGGGCTCGTATGATTCGTCTTGACGAGTATTTTGTCTCTAGATGGTATCCAGGGTCTGATGATGGAGCTGGAAGGTGGCCACAGTAACTTTGTAACGAAACGACCCAAACCCATCGAGTTTATACTCGTTTGATTCGCCTTAAGGAGTACATTGTCAAGTTATAATCGTTTTATTTCTACAAAATAATTCGATGTTTTCACATCTGGTAGACGTCCCGCGACGTCTAGTTTTTTTTTGTTATTTCACTGTTGACGTCTGTGTGGTCTAGAAGTTTGGTGAGAAGAGGTAAAGAAGAGAGCTTTTGCTTGGGGTTGGTAAGGCGCGAGTGATGCCCTTAGTTTTGCTAGAGTTTATAAGTTACGGTAACCGTTTGCAAGCGAGCTGTTAGCTTTTTTGCTAACTGAGTACTAAAAAATAGCTAACTTCTTTGGATTATTTAATTAAATACCGCCTTCCCATATCATGTCCAATCCTACAGCATAAATCAAAGTAATTAAATTTCTCTAACAATTAAACTATTGGCGAAGCAACCGATGGCGTCGACCGCTCGAGGGCAAATGACAAACTTTTAATTTCTTCAGTCTAAATATCTATGCATTGACGTTCAATTGCGATTGGCGGCAAAGTTACTAGCAACTTTTTTTTTTTTTTTTTTTTTTTTTTTTTTTTTTTTTTTTTTTTTTTTTTTTAGCAACTTTTGAATATGGAAGATAGAAATACAATGAGTTCACCGTAAAGTTTTGAAGAAATTTAAACGCAGTGGTCGTTGGCTTGTATATTTAAATAAAGGTATTCACATACTGGATTAACACTATCACTTATCACTCACGATCTTTTTTTGCTGTGGCGACAGATTGACCTGACAATGAGTACGGCTAGTATGATAGTCTTAAAACAATAAAAAACGTCAGAACTATTCGTGACGGCAAGTTGTGAGTCGTTATTGAGACTATATTTTGTCGTAGCCCCGATAAAATAGCGTCTCGTCGTTTTCACGTATTTTCCTCCACCATCGCGCACTCCGCGCCCATATTACCTTCTATTTAAAATTTAGTACATTAAAATTTCATCTTCATCCCAAGCACAAAAGGGCGACTGGGGCGGCTGATGTATCAACGACAAGGTGACTGCTGTGAATCGATAAAATGTCGTCACGAATCAATGGGAACAGCGACTGACGATGGTCGTTCAATGAAAAAAAAAAATAATGACACAATAACGAGAAATATGTGTTGTATGGGAACAGCTAGAGACAATATTGTATGTCCAACGATAAATTAACCTTTAGGACTTAGTGGGAACGCGGCCTCATTCCACACACCCAAACATCATTTAACTATAAATATCATGTAAGGCGACAAAACTAGCTAAATACAGATGAAAGGATGAAACAAATCCAAACTCATCGTTTTATCCAAGTTTCGTTTCATTACAGAGTTCCAGCCCTATAATCAAACCAGCTCAGCATAACAAATTATAAATATACAATGCATTGTGATTTGTGGCAGAACACACAGCACAGTCTTTCAAAGAAGGTATCCAAAGATCACATGTCATTAACAATTTTCACAAGTTTTTGTTCAAAACCAAACAATTTTAACAATAATTTTTCGTTACAAAACGAGAAACTAGTCTACCCAATCCTGCTATTTACCTCCAAAATGCAAACAGGGAACCCACAAATGTAACGTAGGACAAAAAACAATGTCAGTTATTAGTCCGGTCAGCACATCGTCCTAATGACGCATGTCAGATCGCTAAACAATGTTTTAATGTGAAACACCCTTACGCAGATGGCACAGGTTATTTGCTTAGGACAACCAAACTGCCTACCGTTTAGCGACCCGTCAACTGGGATGAGTCCAAGATGAAAGAGAGAGCGAGTCTCTTTTAATTTTTTTTTGTTGTGTGCAACTGATCGTTTACTTTAATAGCTATTTTAATTTGTAAAAAGTTTTAACTTGTCCATTACCGTGTGATAGTGTATTTGTGATGTACTGTGAGATCATCATTAACCTGGCATACTTTTATGAATTCTTAAGGAGGCAGTTTACATCCAACTAAAAGTAGAAGCACAATTCTATACATAAATATTGATACAATTATGTGTGAAATTAAAAATAAAATATCAGAGATATCAGTGCGTATATATCACGATATATTCTATCCCTAGTTTTTCTTAACGGAATCATACAATTTTACGGTAGCCATTTTCTAATCTTGTAATAATTCTGTCTGTTTCAGTCGTCTAAACTATTCATAAGATTTTGGACTCCAAGAAGATCATCTATACAACTATGTCTGTTGCACAGTAAAATAAAGAAGTGTGTCAGAAAGTGAGAATAATATTTATATATTTTTGACAATGGCACAACATTCACAAAATTAAATATTTACTTACATAAATATTTCTTTAAAACATAAAATATTTCTAACAGGCTAAATCATATAGATACCTACATGATTTAGCCTGTTAGGTTAGGTGCCATTATGTGGTATGTATATATTTCCTCTTTAGTGTCACTTTACGTTTCATCGCATTTCAAATTTATCTACGATCACTTCAAAATGTATTTTGAAGAAAATGTATTTTGAAGTGAAAAGTTCTTTGGCAGAGTGTACTCTGATCTGTTTTTTGCAAAAGAACCGAAAGAAGTATAACTTCGAAATTTGCTGATGTAAGGTCATTTTGAAGCGAAGCGTCTATACGGACGTTCGGGTCGCTCGCATATAGGCGCTCGCCGCGCGGCCACTATATCCGTGCTAAGCGTCAGTACACGAGAGCGTCAGATTTAGTACCATTACACGATATAATAATATATAGGCATACAGTTTTTTCCTCTCACATCTTTTTTCTTTCATTATTTTTTTAACGTTTAGTTTCTACGCTTTATGTATAAAGCTTCGCTTCTTTCGGGCGTACCTAGACGGCACTGTTATTTGTTTTTAAATTTACTGTTAAACCTGTAACTGATGTTCAGTTTATAAGATCTACAATTATAAAATTCTGTGTTCACTCTTCACAGTGAACTAGAAAAACAAAACTCCTATACACCTATGTATATATCCAAAAACTAGAAGCACGCTTTTAACTTTAAACTTGTGCCACAAATACGCAGGCCGATACAGGTGTGAGATTAAATAGCCGCCGTGTATACAGGGTGTTCATTACGATATTGCTGTGAGTACAACGAATATTGCGAGCGGTTTTTATTAGGAATGTCATAACGTTTTACTTTTTTTGATGAGAATTGAAAACGTGTTTGATCTGCCGCCGGAAAGGGGATGTGACGTCATTGTTTATTGCTCTAACGCTCAGCGTTTCGACGCGTTCATTTTTAAACGCTCATTAATTTGTTTTTATTTGCGTCAGTGTTCAAAGGTTTTAATTGTTAATGTGGCTCACTATTTTATAGAGATCTATAGAATTGGTGAAATATTGTATATAGTTTTTGACGAAAATGGTTATAGTTATAGAAATGTGCATGTACATATCGCCATCAATCAAATTTGCCGTGTGGGGCCGGCTTTAGAATTGTCCCACCCCTCTCTACCCACAGGAGTCGTAAGAGCCGACTGTGGGAATACCGTGGGAGTGGGCAGCAGCACTCCCTCGAGTATTAATAACATTTACTGCGATCGCCAACCCGCCTGCCAAGCGTGGCGATTACGGCATTATCCCCCATGACGGGACCGCTCGTTGTGGCGTTCTCTTGGGGAGGCCTATGTCCAGCAGTGGACGTTGAAAGGCTGTTGGATGGATGGATGGATGGCATGTACATATACAGATGGCGATAAAACAATATTAGGAGAACTGTACGCCTGACATAATGTTGATGAAACATGCTAGATTGGGCCAACGTTAGCGTGGTGAATTATGGCTTAAATCTCAAACCCCGTCTCCTAATTATCCTTCTTATCCCTCTCCTTAATATCCTACCTATACACCTCCTATCCCTTTCCTTGGAGACGACGACGCGCGAGTTATGCCTCTGGTGTTGCTAGCGTCTATAAGCTACAATAACCACTTACCATCAGGTGGGCTGTGTTTTTGTTTACCACCCGCATAGTATAAAAAGCAAATAAGTCCATCTTGTTCCGGAACGCATATCACAGTGAAATAATAGTGGGTTGTAGGATTAACTCGCTGGTTATTGCAGTTATTAGTACACTGAATACAGTATGGGACTTGCAGATGGTCTGTCATTTTCTTTTTCCATGAATATCTGCGGGACTGACTAAGAAAAGCACGCAGTTACCATTGCATTACTGGTGGTAGGGTTGGGTACCAAGTGGGAGTACTCACTTGTTATCGGGCCCAAATGGGTCGGTACTACCGTCTGCCGCACAGCAAAAGTATTATATCTAGATATTTTCCCGCAATATTTTTAGGTCACTGTTGAGATTAATTGTGGCCAATAAAGGCGGAGAGACGGCACACGGCGGGTTTCTTTAGTGGGTAAGGTAACACTACCCTGTTCGTTGCCCCGAACGACGGGGTGTGCGGTTAGGAACATATTTTCCCGCCTTAATTATTTATTTATTTATTTTATGCCTTTAGATAATTTCCTATTTTATTTACTAACTCCTATATTACTGTCTCCATGATTTAAAAAAAATCCTATTTTATCTGATTCTAGTTGTTAGACTTGAAAACAAACCCGATAATCGTGACAATTGTCTTTATAATCACCAGGCTATATTTGCATTTACTACGAAATACTAAACAGGAAAGTCGTATCGTTTGAAATAATAATATCAAATGCTACACAGCAGGAAAAGCCGACCAAATTTAACACAAAAAAAGTCCTGTACGTCATAAGCAAATAATCTGATAAATTAGTAATTTAGCAAACTAGGGTAGTGGCCGACAGTAACCGGGTGTATCTCCAATGGTCAGGACCATTAGAGATACACCCGGTTACTGTAAACAACAGGATGTTAAGTACTGCGTTATGCGAAACTTGACTATCAAATTTGGTACAGTTTTGTAAAAGATATTGGTTATTTTCGTTTCTGTGCGGTACCCTAATTCTGGCTTAAGTAACTAATAAAACGATCGATCCGTTTCGGAGATAGCCAGAATAAACTAACAACTGACAAACAAGCAGAGTATTACAAAAATTATGGCAAAATTCTATATTTTTATTATTACTCTTAAACTTTATATAGTCACCGATAAACACAGATAATAAAACTGAAATTGCCTAATAAGGCTTTATAATTTCAATAATAATTATATATTCTTTTCAAAAATTGGGCAGCACGTCTTCGCTATCAATAATAGACCACGTATGGCCAATAAATTTTATCTATGGTCCCAAAACAAGCGGCCATCGTAAAATCGATGCACTAGGTTCTTGAGTTACGACGGAACGTACACACGAACATAAATATAACAGTAACTCATCGGAGCAGTTCCCTCCACCTGTTACGTTTAATAGATGTGCAACGACGGCTATCAAACTAGCTACACCCGTTTAAATGGTAACTTTATGCTTATGTTTGGTTCCATAATAGTGTTACTTGTGCCTATTTCTAATAATCTAAGCAAATTACTAAATACTTAAAATAAGAACTGACATTTTGACAGCTGTCTAAAAATAGGGGGCTTTACTCTTTTTAAAAAAATGATTTCGGATTTTACTGACACGTATACAAATATCACTTCCAACAATTAAAATTTTAATAATATACTAGTCAGTAGGACGTAAAACTACCTATAGCTGCTTTTTCCATATTTCCAGAATGAAATCAATACTATGAACGATTATAATCCAGAGTAACGAATAAACTTTACCAAAGAAACTTCTATAACAATAAATACCTATAACCAAATCCGAAAATTTAACCCTTAATTGTACGAACAGTTCAAAAACAAAAACAACGAGCCAAATAAAAATTACGCAAGGATTCTAAACGACTATTACTAAAATTTTAATTAAATATATCGAAATAAAATCATAAATATGGACCGACGTAAATTCGTACCTTTATTAAAGCCATTAGGACGGCAGAAGTAGTCCTGTATCTCGATATTATTGTTGTTTCCTCACACGAATACAGAAAGTCCCTCCCGTCCTCCGTAATTCGTGGAGGGACGTTTGGTCAATACAATTAAGGGATGGCAAGATTTCACACGTACAATTTGAATTTTAAACAATAGTTTGTCATATTAATTTAATTTTATGCCTTCATGTTTATGGATACAGGGTGATGGTGGTCGGCTACTGGAATTATGTAAATATTGAAGGTATTTTCATATCGACCCTCCAAATAGTCTTTTTTCATGACGTCATACAAAAAACTAGAACTTATAAGTTGGAATTCTTATATTCTTATTTCCTATCATTGCATGAGGTCCCCAGGAAACTACAAACTTTTTAGATTAAGAGCTTGTGATGCATTTATGACCACGGATTCAGACATTTGTAGACCAAATGTCATAATTGGAAGTAAAAATTATGAGAAGGTTTTGGTATTGGCAATCCACGATCTTATTTATTCTTCTTTTTTTTTACGACACATGTGGTAAATGAGAGAAGGTCATAGCCTAGTTGCGCACTTGCAGTTCGAACAATCGGTAAGGTTAATCAAGTTTACCTCGGCTGGCAGTCGGATGGGTGACCATAAAGTTTTATGGACACCTGACCTTTTCCGTGCCTTATTCTTTTTTTTTGCGTTAAGCCGTGAGTTCTAGTTCTAGAGTGTTTCCAACTTCAGGGAAATAGATGACTGGGGAAATGGATATTCTCTAATAATACTTTGTGCTTTTACCTATGTGTCCTTACCTATATATTTTGAATATTTTCGATCAGTTCTGAAATACGAAAACAACACACTGTAGTCCATTGGAGCATAACTAAAATAAATTGTCATTTAAAACTAGGGATGGACGAGGGTTTAAGCAATTAACTCGTGTCGCCGTTAAGAATAAAACATTCGGATTTAGCCCGAGAACGTCGCACTGTAGCTTTCAAAACTATGAACGTAACTTTTCACTGTTTAGACCCTGGGGCAGTTACACCGAATCCGGTCAACGGGCAAATTAAATTATTGTATTTTTAAAATTAGCAGTTATTCTATCAACCCCCTAAAGATTACTCACTCTCAACCCTCTCACGCTCTCTAGATTGCTTTGCTTGATTGTGTCAAACAGACAGATACAGAGCAGCATTAAATATATACTAATGCTAAGTAATTGTGATGAGTGAACCTTGTTCTTCATCTTGATTGATCCCCTATGAGTACCTTGATCTCTTTTATATCGTTCTGTATATTTATGTTTTAATAATTTTATACTATACCTAGTTAAATTGTTATCTATTCGTACCTAATTACATTATACATATATGGATCCCAAAACCCCATCCCTATCCTCTCCTTATTTCCCTTCCTATCCTCTCATTATTATCGTTTCTCTCCACCTATTTCCATCCTTAGAGATGTCGACGCACGAGTGATGTCTCTGATGTAACTAGCGTCTATAGGCTACAGTAAAATAAACAAACAAATCATTAGGCAGCAGCTTGGCTGTGATCCGGACTTCTCAGGCCATTCCGAGTCATCCTAATAACTTACTATATGATGAACTTTAGTGCCTTTGAAAACAGTAAATAAAGACACTGTCCTCACCAGATGATGCCCGCTGGGGCAAGTGTACCTACATTTATTCCGTCAATATAAACAGTCACGTGTTTATCTCTCCCACGACACATGACTGGGAAAAGCATAACTTTTTAGCTAAAAATAAAACATGTCGGTGTAACCAACCGTCGAGCCGTTGTTACGTCACCAGTAAACGGCTTTTATAGCTCGTACAAAACGAGTAAAACCACAAAATACTAATTTTCCTTTCTCCAAAACGCATCAAACTTTTCTAATTACTATAAACGTGATGTCCCGCGCGTTTTTGCTATTGCATGTGCGGTGTGACTACCGGGGTGAAGTAATGATAATCTGCTTTAATTTATATTGCAGTTGTAACATAATGTGTGTGTAAACCTTTGTGGCTAAACTCTTCTCTTTATTTAATTTTTTTCAAGCAGACTTACATTTACAGAGGACTGAAGAACCTGTTTATCTGGCACAAGTCGGTAAGCCAGTCCCGCATTCTGTATCAGAGTTTAAAGAAGGTTGTATAGAAAACTTTATTCTCACTGCTTGGTGTATATTCCGATTAGCTAACTCGAATAAAATCTTTTTTTAGACAACACTGGGTTAAACGTAATGAACAGAAAGTAAATCCAAACTCTAAAAAAAGTTCCTGTAACAAATAAATATTTTTCTTAGCCAAGTCATAATACTCAGCGCGGCAGCTCGGTATCTTGACCTCTATGCAATCTAAATTATCTAGTTGTAGAATAAAGCTGTACAATTCTATGGAAATTCAATTTTATAGATAACTAGCTTTTGGCTGCGGCGAAGAAGTTTTTAGGCTATGTCTCAGGTTCCCGATATAGTAGCGAGATAACCAGTATACCAGTTGTTAAGTCTAATCAAGAGCTATCAAACAAAAAAAGTTGCGTCAAAATCCGTTAAGTAGTTTATGCGTGATGCGCGAACAAACAAACAGATAAACAGACAAAAAATCTAAAAAAAATAGTTTGGTGTTCAAATACGCCTATATAGCCTAAATCAGTCATTTTTTCTCAAATATCTTAAATGTACAGACATAACTCTGTTACAGCTTTATAATAGTAATAGATTCTTTATATTACGTAATACGTATAACCATATATCTTATGCTAATAGGGTTGCTAACAAATCACTGCCTGCCTCATGGTAGATGAACACAAATTGAAAAATTTTAAACTGCAAGTAACTACTCAATTACCTACACTATTTAAATAAGATATAATTTTATGTATAAAATATTCAAGCAACAAAAAATATCTACGGGACTATTACGGAAATCAAAACGAGCTAAATTAATTCAATAAACAACATCACATATGCAACGGTGGACAATAATTCGCACGCGTGTATCCAAACGTACATTGTGACCCACAAGATGGCCGTCCGACGACCTTTTGGCGGGAGTATGTGCTGCCACATGAATGATTTTCCTGATGTGTTACTAAGTTTATTTAATTTGCTTTTGAAATATTTTTTTCTCTTTTATAGTTCAACTGACCTAGGATTGATAACTTACTAGCTGAAACCGGCCAATTATTAATCTAAACCATCCAGGTACCCACGCAAAGGCACATAAAAAATTCATCAAAATTGGTCCAGCGGTTTCGGAGGAGTTTTGTGACATACACATTTACATGAGAATTATTATATACTTACGTATAGAGAGATGGACCTTGCTCAAAATACAGAAACACATTTACTAAAGTTTGAAGGGAGCGGCGAGATGCTACGGTCCGTATCTGGACAGCAAAAGGTCGATGTTTTCTTTTACCCGGTTGGTTTACACCAATCACCACCAAAGGGATGTAACATAGTTCCAGTGGCCCGCCAATAAAGGCGGAGAGACGGCACACGGCGGGTTTCTTTAGTGGGTGAAGGCCCCACACTACCCTGTTCGTTGCCCCGACGTTCGTTGTCGACGGGGTGTGCGGATAGGAAAACTTTTTCCCGTCTTAACAAAAAAAAAATGGTTTACACCAATGATCATTTGTGTTGTGAGTAAAAATTATGAGACGAATATCTACCTGCAAAATAACTTAATACTTATTTCAAAACTTAAACATAAATAATATTTTCTGTGCACTATTTAGTTTCTAATGGGGAAATTACCCCTCTAAGGCTAGCAACCCCGAGAATATCAGGAAGCGTTTCTAATTGCATCTTTTTACGCTACCTGCCTGCTAATTAGAAATTAGGTGCCTAATGTGTAGGGGCTTAGTTACGAGTGTAGTTAAAGCCGAAACGACGTTTCGTATTTTCCTATTCGATTGTTTTGTATAAACGTTTGGTCATTACTTAATTGGTTTTTTTTTATATACCGTAATCAAAAGAAAAAATACGAACACAGAATATATCTATTATTTTTTCGCCTGTATATTATTGTTTTGTGTTAAAATCGACTTTAAAAAAAGATAACAACCCTGCACTAAGGAATAAATAATAATAAATAAATATTCACAGACATTTCACACAACGTCCTCTGGTCCCAAACTAAGCTTAACGTTTGTGCTATGGGTTTAACGAATATAATATATATGTATATATATTACTTTCTTTTGTAATTACATACATATAATAGATAGAAAATATTTTTGTTCATCACACAAATAATTGTTTTGAGTGGGAATCAAACCCGTCGTGTGCACGGAAGTTGGTTATACTACCGACCACGCCACGAAGCCCGTCGAATAATCCTTATATTGTGGGGGACTTTACAAATATACAATTTCATGGACGCAAAGGACACCCAGACTCAAAAGAACCATTTTTGTGGAACACACAAAGAGTTGTACTGTGTGGGAATCGAAACAACATCACTTTATTCTTGATTCTTGATCTGTATTTTAGACAAGCTCAGCCACTTTAAAGCAAAAAAATAAAGCAGGATCCTGCTTGCGAAAAACTCTCTTATTCCACTTTCACAAATAATTTGTCCTTAAAGAGCCCACAACGCTTGGATGGGAGGCCGGTATCTAAACCAATCCGTCATCTGTGCAATAACTTTGAAAGCAGGTATTTGTTCATGGAGCTAGAAATATATAACACAACATGAACCTTATTATTCATTTGCCGATCGCATAATTCAACTGTTAAGTGGCCAGATCGAACATGTGATTTAACACTACTAGATATTTTTTGTGGGGTTATGTTAAAAGCAGAGTCTATACGAAGCCAATCAAATCGATTGCAGCCTTAAAACTCAAAATTCGTGAAGTGATTAACGAAATAAACCCACCATTTTGTCAACAAGTGATTAAAAACTGATGAAAGAATCGACATTTGTAACCGTGGTCGTGGTGGACATTTATCAGATATTATTTGTCATTCAAAATTGCCAAATCTTACTTATTGTAATACAATTAAAATTTAATTCATCTAAAGGAGAATACCGATTTTTCTATGAGTGTTGGGCTATTGTTGCGTCTTCACGTAATCGACAATACAAATGTCAAATCATGACAAATTGTCAATCAAATTCAAATCAATAAGGGTTGCTAGTAAAATAACAATATATATCCTAAAATATTGTTAGAAATAGATAATAAATGTTATTATATTTTTAATTCAAAAGCAAAACTTCATAATTATGATTTCATAAAATAATCTTCGACTAATACTAAGTATTATAATAGGAGCTCATGTGGGTTTTCTTTTATTTATTTTATATCAATATTCTTACTATTTGGCTTTAAAAATGGGTATAGTAATAAACTGGCGACATTGACTATCCAAGCCTTCCAATAAATACGGCAGTTCCGCTTATATCGAATTTAATAATATGTATATCTTTTTTTTTATAACTTTGAAACCCCACTTCGCTTATGACTAAAATAAATACAAATAACATCATTATTCAAAAGACGATTTTTTATGTTTAGATAGTTAAGACGCACGACGGGCACAAAATAGCCTGGTTTTCGGCATTCCCTTTTATTGTTTTATATTGATTGAAAACAAAGTTCTTGTTGAAAAACACTATATAAGAGTATTGTTTTGCACGCCTCATAAGCGAAGCGTTGAGGTGTGTATTACTCTCGTTTCACGCCGAACAACTGATCTTTCAAACTTAAAATGTCTCTATTTATCGTATATTGCACTTGTAAAATAATATATACACACACATATTAAGAAAAAACACTATTTTTAACACTCATGATATTTTTGATGCCATTTTTGTTATTTAAACTAGATAAAAAACTGTTTAAAAAGGTTCTGTCTTGACCGAAATACTTTACTAATCGAGTATTTTTTTTTATTTTAACTACTAATAGAGCTCTATCAATTTTCACAGTCTGATTCGATGTGGTTTAATTGTTATTATATAAACAAAAAATAGTGAATATTTAAGCTCGACGCGACCCTAAAACCAGCGCTATCCTTATTTTGTGAGAACTATTTTTATAGACCAATATAGAAATACTTCTTAAAATTAGCGCTAGATGGTGTATAAGACATGAAAACCACAGTACTTTTTGAAATTAGCGCTATCTATGTGATTTATTGAAAACTACTTAGTAAGACCAATATATTATTAGTTACTTATCAAATAATCAATTTTATTGTGAAAAATGAAGATTATGAGGCGTGCATTTTTGGATTTGTCAAAGTATTTAAACTTTACTGTTATATTTTTTCGTTATTGTTCCATCGTTAATTCATTAGGGTATCTGAGGACATGTGATCCTTATGGGAGACATGTTATACGTCTGCTACGACGAAGCCCCTACATTTTTGTATAATTTAGCTAGTAACACAGATTATTTATGATGGCCTTACTCGTATAGTTACTCTATAAATCTACCATAAGATCAAAGTGCTCAGTCTCCATGGCGTGACGTTGACATACATTAGGCATCGGTGAGTGTGTTTACGCGGGAGACCAACTTATTGTTGAGTTTCAGAAATTACCTATTGGTTTGTTTAGTAGCAAAGCTGCAAATCTATTAAACATTTTTATTACATGGTCTCGCATACAAAAATATATTTGACAGCATAGATGGCGGAGTGGCTTAGATACCAGCCTCCGTTCGAGTGTCGTGGATTCGATCCCCACACAGGACAACTCTTTGTGTGATGCACCAATGGTTGTTCTGATTACTTTTTATCCGAGAAATTATGTGTTTGTAAAGTCTAGTAGTATTCCTCAGTGCAGGGTGTTGTCTTTAAAAAAAAGAACGTATTATTACGATATTTTTTTTAAATCGTATAACTGATGACAACCAACTTAATTGACTATCATTTAGGTACTCGAAACGTGACCTATATAAGAGGTGATCCATTTCGAGGATCCCTACTTTTTTAAAGAAAAAAACACTGAAAATTTAAATTTAATGGAGAATGTTTATTATCATGAACGAGTCATCGAAAATTGGGCTCAACGGATGGACCATCTGCGTCGTAGCAACGGCCAACATTTGATAGACATAATCTTCAGAAAATAAATGCCAAAGAATATTCTTTCAAATGATAATAAACATTCTCCATTAAATTTGAATTTTCTGTTTTTTTCTTTAAAAAAGTAGGGAACCTCGAAATGGATCACCTCTTATAATAAATAATAAGTTTTTATGACTATATACAAGTGTGGGAATCAAGTGTCCCCAGTGTCCCATGCCAAAAAGGAACCAAATTTTAATTTTAATTACTTAAAACTTCCCATTTCCAAATTGCCTGTTTAAATTCTACCTAAATAAGTCTAGCATAATTAAACAAACCCTCATTAACACATAACTGTTTTAATATCAGACACAAAAATAAATAATGCGAATCTTAGTCTAATTAGATCACCTATGAATATGGCACAAGATGGCTGCCGCGTTCCCGCCATCTGTCGGTTGTAATAGAAATTTATTTAAACATCTAATTGCTTCATACGGTGAATGTGCTACGCGTATGCACTTAATAACTTTAATATTATACTTGAAAATCTTATCCTGCTTAAATGGGGTTATTGTGAAATGTGAATCAAGTTTTAGGGTTAGTAGCGACATCTGTAATTGTGAAAAGCTTTTATTGCATTTTTATGGTAGCACATTTTTTCCTCAGCCATAATAGATGTTTTTATCTGTATTTTAGCACCTGACATGCTCAACTACTTTAACGAACAAATCATTTGTGAATGTGGAAAAAGAGAAGTTTAGTGCGAGTGAGATTCAAACCTGCGTCCCTTCCAATCCGGGACACTGGCCCTTAAAAGTCATAGGAATTTGTTCTTTAAAGTAGCTGAGAATGTCAAGTACTAAAATACAGATCAAAATGTAAAAAATCGCGCCATCTAATAGTATGAATTTTAATTGCAAAATTAAACTTAACCCTTAATTGGGCGCGCCTTAAAAGTAGCCCAGGTCGCGTGGGGCCACAACTAGTTTATTAAAATAAAATAAGAAATCAATGCAAAATTAGACTTTCATTTATGAAAATATTCGAATTACATATTAATCAACATTTAAACTCCTTCTTAATAAAATTAATATTATGCAAACAACAAGGAATAAATGTTATAAATACTAGTTTAGATTCATGCTAGTTATCGTAAAACGTTACAGTTTTGGCAGACTACGATCATATGATCATTACTGTTGTTTATGACACTCTATGAGCTTTCAGTTTTAAAGAGATCTAAAACAAAAGTGAAGTGGGGATTAGGTGTTACTATTAGGTGACTGCGATAGCTTAGCGGTTCAGATTACTTCCCCGGATAGGATGGAATACAGGTTTGGATCCTGCTCGCAGTAAAGCTCTCTTTTTCCACTTTCACAAATAATTTGTCCACCCAGTCTTTGTTTTGGACAATAAATAACAAAGTTAACAATTATTCACCTACCCGGAATTTAGTCTACACAAACAGTGACCTGAGGTGTCGTACACCCCCAACATGCTCTCCAAGCCCAATCGTTCACAGTTCGCGACTAAACTGTAAACGTCAATCCTGCTTACGAAGCAACCTAGAAGACCAGCGCGCTAAATTAACATTTTAAAAAGTTATTAGCCTGGAAACTTCCGTTGGGATGTTTGACACCCCACGCGACCAATTAAGGGTTAAGTACTATATTGGATTAATGCATGTAAATGCACCCGATAGGTGGCGTGGGTCGTTAAGACAAATGTGATGTGGAGATTGGGAATGGCCGTCGGTTAGTGCGATGGCTTAGCGGTCTAGAGCACTTCCCCGGATTGGAAGGGACACAGGTTTGAATCGCGCTCGTACTAAACTTCTCTTTTCCCACATTCAGAAATAATTTGTTCCATAATAGATGTACTTGTAGATACCAGCTGCTTCTCGTGACCACATCTTCGTAGACACTCACGTCGTCACTATAATATTATAAGTAGGTACTTCACTCTATGGTAAGTACCTCAATTATCTCTGTCCTAAGATAACTATCCCAAAATAACCTAATATTTTTCAGGGTTAAATAGTACCCCATGTGTTCTTAGTCCATCACCACAGGGATAACATGAGGCCTATTTCCTGTTTACAACGTCAGAAGGCAGGTTCTAAAACCCATGGCTTTTAGAGCACAATTTACAGCTAATAACTATAATAAAAATACCACATGCCTTTAACAAAATTACCATAAACCCTTAGAATTACGCAAGCCGGCGAGACGCCATTATCCAACGAATGCCCCATAAAACACCATAGAACCCATGATATGCATTAAAGACATTAAAATGGTATACTTCGACAGATACCGTTCTGCTATGGATGAGAATGTGATAACTGGCAATTGCGTTTGTTTTTTTATTATTATTATTGTTAGTAACGAACAGCATTTGTCAAAATATAATAATAATGTTGGGTTATTTACATTTTTGTAAGTTTTAAGAAAGAAACAAACCACTAGGCTTATTGGACTACTTCACTACCAAAGGAAATCGAATCAAGGACTCGGCAAGTCCGTTCTAAAGAAAACCACAAAGCTTCTGTAAAAAGTACTTACGGTAGGTAATCAATTTGAACCTCCTTTTAAATTTCAGCACTCTGTGTTCTTGTGATAGAGTTTTAGGAACAAGCTGGTCCAGTTTCAAAGACATTACAAGACACCTCGAAAATTTGTTCTAGTAAATATCTAGGCAAATCTGCATCCTGCATCCATCCATCTATCAGCCTTTCAACGTCCACTGCTGGACATAGGCCAAGAGAACGCCACAACGAGCGGTCCCGTCATGGGGGATAATGCCGTAATCGCCACGCTTGGTAGGCGAGTTGGCGATCGCAGTGGACGTTGTTAATAGTGGGGTGTGCTGCTGCCCACTCCCCCGGTATTCTCTCAGTCGGTGCATACGACTCCCGTGGGTAAAGAGGGGTGGGACAATTCTAAAGCTGGCCCCACACGGCCAAATAGTAAAATAGGCAAACCTAATGCTTAAAAAAATATGATTGGCAATCATGAAGACTGCCGCCAGAGGTAGAAACTTAAGACATTTCTAAGTTAAAATAGCTTTTATGTATTAAAAATTTCGATTGCACAGCATATTGGTGACTGAACTGACTAAATTTTACCCATCTAAAATTCGTAAAATATACATATAGATATCTTATGCGATTACTTATATTTTAAGGAATTATCGCTCTTAATCAAAACATTTACCACGTGTTCCGCCACAGCTCCACAACATAAATCTTTGATATATCTTAGTTGGTGATGGGCTACACTTTTTATTGCCTTGCAGTCATTACAGGGGTGAGGGGTGGCTGTCTCATATACTGTATATATCTGTCTGGATTGTATTAGGGGTGTAATATGCATGCTGATTATTAGCTAGTGGTGCTAGGGAAAATAACCTTTATATGTTTTTTTTTATTGAAACGGTCTCATAAATTGACTGATTCGTTATTCGATAATATTAGTTAACTAGTGGCATCAAGGATTATAAAACCTATTTTATTAAAGTTTGCATATTTTTGACGTGACAACGTTTTATAAATCGATGAACGCCGGCTGCACACACGAAAAAGAGTCACGTTCCGAAAAATGTATGGCGACCGATGCATTGTTTCTGAAACTCTCAGAAAACATATATGACGTTAGCACGTAAAATTATTGTCCGTATACCAACTTTACAGACAACCATATAGTTTTTTTTTATATGGTGATTAGATGGAATACAAGCACACGTTCATCCCTGGTAAATGGTATCTGTAGCCTATGGAAACTAACGACACATAGGTATCAATAATGAACAACAATCCTTGAGAAAGGCATGGAGGAAGGATGATATGGAATCAGTAGGTGGGGAAGAAGAATGATCTTCTCTAAGACAAGGATGAACACGAAGTATGATGAGGTGGCGATTGGGCCCTTTTGAGTATAATTGCAGCTTTTGAAAAATAATTTCACAATACTTTACTATAATCAACAAGATCTTGTTCTATTTCATACTGCGTCAAATTCTTAAAAAATCTGTACATCTATATAGATAAATAAAATTGAAACGTCTGTTTGTAATTTCTAAATAACATTATTTTATGGTACTTATAACTAAAAAGCAATATATTTTTTCTGTTGCTGTCTATCTGCCTGTTTCTTTGTTCTAGCTAATCGCCAAAGCGGCTGGATCAATTTGGATGGGACTTTTACTGACAGAAGATGTTATAAGGATTTATTTTGAAAAAAGGTAGAGTGCCACACAAAACCACTGAAGGAACATAACATAGTTCTCGTGGCCCGCCAACAAAGGCGGAGAGACACACGGCGGGTTTATTTAGTGGGTAAAGACCCCACACTACCCTGCTCGTTGCCCCGAACGATGGGGTGTGCATTTTAGGTACATTTTTCCCCGACTAAACAAAAAAGAAAAGTGTACCACACAAAAAAGAACATAACAATTCGACGCGGACGAAGTCGCGTGTAACAGCCAGTAACAAATAATAATAATTGTATACTTTTTCAGTACAACACATAAACATAACATAGCATCACGCCTGTATTCCCCGAAGGGGTAGGCAGAGGTGTTTTACACACCCAAGACTCGCCAGCTATGTTTAAGTCCCACGTAATAGGGGACGACCCTATTGACGTCTACCGGGCACATTTCCAAACTCCGGGCTGCTACTCAGAATTTTTCTTTTTAGGAAAAAGCTCAATAACATTGCCCGACCCGGGAATCGAACCCGAGACCTCATGATTAGCAGTCGCATACACTACCGCTACACCACCGAGGCAGTTAAGTTAGTAGTTTATTATGTTCTGAATAAATAGTTATTGCTGACATTTAATCCCCGTTTTTGGGAAAACTTAAAACCCTATAACATCGATGTATTCTAAATTTACTTTTATTTTTGTGTAGGTATGTATATTTACCAAAAACAAGTTATTCAAAATCTATTTTTAAATATAACAAGTAAACAGAAAAATGCCGCTTAACAAACATTTAAATTTACATCAAAACAGTAGCGTTGTTTATTGCAAATTAAATGCAATTTAACCCTCAAAAAGCATTCGACATTCCACAACAAATTCTGTACCAAATTGGTGGAGGATCTAGCCACGATGTTTATACAGGAGAGGGGGCTAAAGTAACCCATTTGAATGCATACTTGTCCGTCACTCAAGGCGATATCGGGCGAGAGAGAGCGCAAAGCGTGTTACGAAACGACAAACGCAATATGGCCTACCCCTTCCCCCGATTTATGAACTGAAACAGATAACTGCGAGACAGAATAGCGAATTATCGAAGTTCAAGTTACACCAGTCGTTTGGTTGTACGAGCTAACTTGTAACATACGCGATTAAACCCGATTGTGATGTAGGCTCAGGATAACTGTTGATTTGATTTTATGTCACACCAAAACGTCTGTCTGTACGTTTATTGCTTATAAAGTCTCGTTAGGTTACATTCTGTATTGACAGATAAAATCGCCTGTTAAACTGTTATGATCACAACTGGATTTTGTGTTTCGAATCGCAATTATTTTTTTCTTTTTTAACTGGCAATCTTTTGTTACGCTTCGAGTTCTTTATTTGAAATTGTCCGAAATAAGTACAAGCTTTGTTAGATATTTTTATTTTTACAAACATACTGGCATTGGAAATATTTACTTAGTATGCAGATATAGGTAAGCACCTAAATCCAAACTATAAAAACATAGTAGGGTAACTTCGATATGAGGCTGTTTTCAAGAACGCAGTGGCATTAGATTGTCTATGGTTTTGTAATAATTATCATGATGATCAGTTATTACATTATCTAACGGATCGTCTCGATCTTAAAGCGACAAAACAGACAAATTACAAGATAGTTTACTTATTCTGTATCTCTGAAGGATTTAGCATGTCTACCCCATAGCGAGTCGGCACAATAAACTTTTATTAGGTACAAAATTTCACCATCACAAATTCATACACACACACACACATCCAGCATATACACACATCTATAGAGACACTCATTGCATGACAACCTCAGCTATACAAATAGCTATAAAATTGAAATGTCTGTTTGTAATGTCTGAATAACCGCTTTTAGCTAAATGCTTATGAAAGTATATACATTACCTATAACAAAATACATTTTTTAAAGGTTTTCTATGTCACTCTGTTTGTTGGCTAGTCTCGGAAACAGACCGATGTAGACGGAACTTTCACTGGGAGAGCTGATGTTGCAAGAAATAACTAAATAACTTGGCTACTTTTATATTTGAAAAATAATTACAGTTAAATAATAAAACAACTAGGGTTAAAAAATCCACACATAAGATGTCGCAGTTCTACCTAGTCTTTCATAAAAAGATTGATGAAATCATTGAGAGCATTGACAGCATAATTTTATAGCAATGAATATTCTAAACTAACAGTAAATATATACATTAAACACAAAGTTAATGTATAGTGCTAAGCATGTCAAATGCTAAAAATATCTAAATAGTAAATATATAGTTTATCTCATACAAGGTATTATATAATATATCATATTATCATATGTCATCATCCCTAAAAAGTAAGCTTTCTTCTTCGGTTCCTACCACAAGAATTATTTTTATTTTGTACCATATTTAAGAAAACAATTATTAAACCAGCTGTAACGATATTAAGGATCAGTACTGATGCCTAATACGGCAGCTTAGGCATTAGTTGTTAATCTAAAAAAACGTATAGTATTTACCTATGTGTATTAGGATTAGAACTTACAAACTGAAATCCTTAGACCTACGAAGTATTCCCCTAACTCTTTGGAATAACCTCGTAACTTAAAAAAACGAATAAAAGCATTTATTCTGACAGAACAAAATAATAGGAATAATTTTCTTCGCCAGCGTACAAATAATATGATGATACTATTCAATCAAAATAACTCATCGGTTAGTTTGTTCAAATCATATAAAGAAAAAGAAAATTCCAAGTCCATTTCACAAATCACCGAATCCGACCCATCTGTTTATTGGCCTGCTCATACCGAAGCTATTGTACCTTTTTCCCAAATAGAAATGAACAAAAACAATTCCTTCAGTCGATATCATCAACACTGTACGAACACATTTTGTTCGCCAAAACTTTCTACCAAACTTTCGCACCCCAAACGCACAATAAATAAGGAGGGGAGAGGGGAGGCACAACAAAAACTCTCTCAGCCATCACGCAGCCACGTCACCCTGCTCAGATTTCATTACCATAAAGAACTGGAAGCCTTAAAACCCCCCGGCTGTGTAAAAGGTGACGAATACCGACCAACTCGTTGAGGACTTCAAGTTCACCCAGCTTACCCTCTATATGCTAAGAAAATTTAACTGCAGGAAGCGGGTGGGTGTGTCTTGCTTGGGTGGTCGGTGGAAATCCCTAAGCGGGCCGGTCCCGGCGTCGAAATGTGCCCGTAAATCGTCATAAAACTGTCTGAATCCATGATGTGACGCTGCCCGGGGGTAATTAAACTGGAATTTATAGTTTTGCGCGAGTTACCCCTGCTTCCCCCTTTGGTTTGCCAGCGTCTCATCTTGACGATCGAAGTTCGCTTTTTGTTACTGCAATGGACTACAAACTTCATGTAATTTATTTGGTATATATTCTTGTTAACTAGATATTGTCGATGGTTTTACTGTATGATACAAAATGTGAGATGATTACTGGGTATTTATGGCAGCAATTTCAATTTCGAGCACTCATAGAAGTCCCTATATTAACTAGCTGATACCCGCGACTTCGTCAGCGTTAAAAATTTAATTTCTAAATTCGACACCTATTTTACCCGCGATTTTATAAAACCATATGTCCTATCCTATATCAAATATAAAATTAAATTTAACATTCTTAATTCAAAAATGTCTAAATATGTGTGTTTCTATCTCTAAATTAGAAACCTACCAACCCTCTCTTTCCCTTCCTATTATTTTAGCTGACCACTTCCTCATCTCCTCTATATCATCATTTCTCTCCACCATTCCTCATTCTTAAAAGCTATAGGACATAGCTTTTCTTGGGGTGGATTACTCGCGAAGGTAGTAAAAGGATTCATGCCGAGGTCAACGTCTCTAGGGCTCCATTTAGGCTATGCAGCATTCCGCTTAACTGTTCCAGTGACTCCGCAACGATAACCTAAAATTCTCGGGTAGCGGTGTTTGTTACCAAACTCCTCCGAAACGGCTAGACCGATTTGTATAAAATTTTGAGTGCACATCGTGTAGGTCTGAAAATCGGCCAACATTTATTTTTCATACCCCTAAATGATGAGGGTGACCCACCCCTAAATATTTTTTAATTTTTTATATTTATTTTATTATGATTCGGCATTAAAAAATACATACAACCTTAAATTTTCACCCTTCTACTGCCGATGAAGAAATAATTTATGTGGCCAAACAATGTTTGCTAGGTCAGCTAGTCTAATATATAAAATTCTCGTGTCACAGCGTTTGTCGCCATACTCCTCCGAAACGGCTTGATCGATTCTTATGAAATTTTGTAGGTAGGTATGTATATTCAGTAGGTTTGAGAATAGGATGTAAACTATTTTTCATACCTCTAAGTGATAAAGGTTCACCCCAAATTTTTATTTATTTTATTGCTCTAATTTTTTTTTTTTATTCGGCATTAATAAATATATACAACCCTAAATTTTCACCCTTCTACTGCTAACTCCTATTTTTTAATAGTGATATTAGTACATTAATAATTTAATAATATGGCGATACAAAGTTCGCCGGGTGAGCAAGAGTAATTTATTTTATTAAATCATTCATACATATTGCTACGCCTTTTTCCCGTAGGGGTAGGCAGAGACCACATCTCTCCACTTGCTACGATCCGGACACACATCTTTCGCTTCATCTACTATCATCAGCGCTTTCATGCATGCTCGTTGGTTTCGAGTACTCTTAACCTGGCCCTCCTTAAGAACGTCTCCGATCTGGTCAAAATACGTTGCATCCGATTGGTGAGTCGTAAAGACAATTGTGATGTGGAGATTGGGTATGGCCGTTGGTCAGTGCGATAGCTTAGCGGCTTAGTTCGAATCCCGCTCGCATTAAAGTTTTTTAGTAGTACTGTAGCTCAGTGGATTAGAGCACTTCCCCGGATAGGAAGGAACGCAGGTTCGATTCCCACCTGTACTAAAATACTCTTTTTCCTTATTCACAAATTATAATTTGTACTTTAAGAGTAGCTGAGCATGTCAAGTGCTAAAATAAAGATCAAAATATTTAAAAAATCACGCCATCAGATAGTATGAATTTTAATTGCAAAATTAAACTTACTTTATTGGACTAATGCATGTAAATGCGTTCCGATAGAGGGCGTTGGTCGTTAAGACAAATGTGATAAGGAGATTGGGTATGTCTAAAAGAAAGTACTGTAGCTCAGTGGATTAGAGCACTTCCCCGGTTAGGAAGGGACGCAGGTTCGTTTCCCGCCTGTACTAATACTCTTTTTCCTTATTCACAAATTATTATTTGTACTTTAAGAGTAGCTGAGCATGTCAAGTGCTAAAATATAGATCAAAATGTTTAAAAAATTACGCCATCAGATAGTATGAATTTTAATTGCAATATTAAACTTACTATATTGGATTAATGCATGTAAATGCGTTGCGATAGAGGGCGTTGGTCGTTAAGACAAATGTGATAAGGAGATTGGGTATGTCTAAAAGATAGTACTGTAGCTCAGTGGATCTTCCCCGAAGAGCACTTCCCCGGATATTCCCATCTGATGAGATCATAAGATAGGAGAGGATCGATAACAGGATGTCATGGTTGATGACATTAAAAGCGTTTGTGAAGTCTACTAAAACCAGCACTGTGATTCGTGTATCCTCCATGCCCGCCCTAATGTCACCAGTTACTTTCAGAAGTGCAGAAACCGTACTGTGTCCTGGCCTAAATTCTGACTGAAACGCACTTAGAAGGCTATTAGAGTGTACGAAATTACAAATCTGTTTGTGGACACAGCGTTCGAAAACCTTGGAAAGGAATGGGAGGATAGAGATAGGACTGTAATGATTTGGAAGACAAGGATTACTTAGAGATTTTAGACAAGAAAAGGACATATGCCTTACGCCATAGAGTCGGAAACACACCAGAGTTGAGAGAAAAGTTCAGCATATGCGATATAGGATGAAGCAAATGGTCAAGGATGGTTACAATCATTCGCCGACTGACTTCATCGCAGCCAATCGCCTTTGATTTAATGGACAGGAAAATCTTTCTAACCTCATCAAATGTCACTGGAGAAAAGTTGAAAGGAATTATATCGGGACGTGGTAAGCTAGCAATATAGTCTACAGTTTGACATCAGGTGACAGTATCTAAAGAAACTGTATTGCTAAAAAATCAATTCAGATCAACCAGTTCAACAGTACTGGGTATGTCTGTATTCCGTGTTTTGCCAATATCAAGTTTCCTGAGAAACTTCCAAATCTCAGAAGGATATATTGTTAAGGATATGTGATTATGTTTTTATATTATGCATTGCAATATTTTTTTTTAATTAACTATTATATTTAATGAAGGTATCATTAATAAAGTATTTAAAGCTTTCGTTAAAGATATATTAAAAATGCAATAAGAGTTTGTGTGTTAACTCTTGGTTCCTCAAAGAAAGCTTCAATTTGAGATCGTTTTCGTTTTTCTTTATCCATTTAAAAATCTACAGCTTAAAAGAGCTATTCTTTTTAAAGAAATATGTTCGTATGTCCTCAAGTAAATCTCTTAGCTTTAGTGGCATCCAAATCCAGGAGGAAGCGTTCACTGTAATTAGCGTCTTGAAGGGACGCAGGTAGATAGATTGCAGGGTAATTACCATAATTAATTGCTGACTTATAACTATTCTTATTTGAAATAAAAAATAGTATGATGATCACTTAAATTTTAACCATGACTACATAAATTACCGTTCATTAATGATTTTTGATGTAAAAGATTCATTTCTGGCACTTGTAAATATTACTAAATTATGACAAGTGTCATAGTGAACAGAATATGTGCGCATGTTTGATGACAAACATCAGTGGCTAAACAAATTCTCACGCCTGTATCCTCGAAGGCAGAGGTCACACCCGCGGTTCGCCAACTATGTTTAAGTCCGACGTAATAGGGGGCGAGCCTATTGCCATCTAACAGGCACATTTGCAAACTCCGGGCTGTTACGGAGAATTTTTCTTGTTACGAAATAGCTCAATAGCCCTGCCCGTCCCGGGGATAGAACTTGAGGCCTCATGATCAGCAGTCGCTCATATACTACCACTAGACCACCAAAGCAGTTGTACAGTGGCTAGTGAATGAATATATCGGAAACAAAACTGCCTGCCTGAGAGATTCCCTTAACAACCCCTGAAAACTGACAATATACAGCGTGACAAGCCGGCCGGAATCACTCTCGTACATAAGATAGCCCCGTATTTAGCTGGTCCACCATTACAGGCGGAGAGACGGCAAATAGCGGGTTTCTTTAGTGGCTGAGGGCCTCTCACTAACCTGTTCGTTGCCCCCAACGACGGGGTGCGAATAGGTACATATTTTCCGCCTTAACAAAAAAAAAGGCTTGTAATCTATAGTGTTAAAGAATAATAAATAAAAAAGAAAAACAAAACATGAAACATTCATGTCGTGGCTCTACATTACTTTACGTAGTTATATGCAGTTCGGAAGATCGATAAGGTTAAGCAACTTTCTCTGGGCTGACAATCAGGTGGGTGACCAAAAACTGATACCTGTTTGAGGACAGCTTACCACCTCCTTGCTTCGGAAGGCACGTTAAGCAGTGGGTCCCGCATGTAAAATAATATCCTGGTAGTCGTTACAAGCTGCTGTCCTGAATAAAAAATCTGACCCCGGTTTGTAGTTGTATCTGGAGCGGATTTTTTCATCACTATGTAAACTATGTGCGTCAGTGGAATACTTCAATGACCTTTTATACATTTCTGTAATTTTCAGTCAATTAGGCAATTTACGAGATCACAATATTTGAGTATATGACAGGATTGCAAGTACTCCCTATGACGTCCCACCAAAAACTTTCTGACTCCGTTCTTGTTCTAAGGTTGCCAGTTGTCCCAGTAGTTGGGTGGTGGAGGTGAGAAAGGGAGTCGCTAAAACTGGCAACTTGATACTGACAACAACGGCTTAGGCTGATTGCCATAATTACAAAGAAAAAAAATATGCTACTACGCAAACTGATAATAAAAAAAATTAAAGACAAGCTTTTATTACAAAAACTGAACTAAAAGTAAAATACAAATTTGAGAGACCTTGGTGGACAACAATTAAAATTTTGAAAGCTTTGAGGCAGATATATAGAGATATATAATAGTAATTTGTATAACGTATAACGTTCACGAAATCAAAAGTAATTATGGTAACGGTGACAACGTATGCTGTAAGGTATTCGTAACGTCAGTATAGTATTTTTTAGTGGTAGAACTCTGCTTATCCCAGCATGGATAGGCCGGTTTGATCGGGAAAGTACCACCCTCTAACAGAAGATCAGCGTGAAAATTCAACTGTCTACTGTCGAATTTTGTATTATTAGTGCGAGTGACGAAGGCCCAACCCAGATTCGGGAACTGTGTGCCGCATCGAATGGTTCACCATCAGCTCTTGCTTTCCGCCTTCGTATTCAGCATAGTAGTTTTCATTTTCAAATTTAACTATCGTAGGATTAGAGGTACTTCTATGCCATAACAAATTATTTGTGGAGTGGAAAAAGATAACTTTATTGCAAGCAGGATTAAAACCTGCGTCCCATTCAATCCGGGGAAGTGCTCTAGACCGCTAAGCTATTGTCGTCGAACGATGATTTCAAATCTCTGCTATATTCAATAAATTATTTACTTCAATGTTATTTTCAGCGATATACAAAAGCTGTTTAGATTAATGCTAGGTTCAACTTCTACACGTGACAATGATTTGTGTAATTTGAAAATTGTTGATTAAAGTCTGGCTGCAGTTATTTTGGAAAACGTTTAGGATACGACTAGGAAGATGATCCAAGGATGTTATTGTTTAAAAACGAAATAAATAATCTAAATAGATACCTACGTAGTAACTCTTATGAGGAAAACTTAATATAAACCCGTTATCATTATAATGTCAAAGATCACCTGATAAATGTCTATATATATTCGACTACGAGTAATTAAATCTAGTGTCAGTTTGTGTGTGAAATAGAGTACTAATACTTTTAAAATCATGTGGAAAATTTTCTATCTCACAGTTAGCCTAATCACTGTAGGAGATGCAGTATCTAGTATTGAAGAGTTAATAGGGCAATGGACGGTAGTAGCTAAGCTTTCATCGTTGGAGGAAGTAAATCCGGTGTGTTACCAGTTCGCGTTTACTCGTAATATTAACAACGTTCAATACCCATGCTCTGATGGAAACAAGGTTGATGTAGTAAAAGTACAATATACAACTAATGGAAAAAAAGAACGCGAAGGGGAAGAGCATGAGACTTCAATATTTGTGGCTGAAAATACAAATGAAGTGAATAAATTGTTGAGTGTGACGTGCTCTTGTGGTCCTATGTGTATCTCGTATCCTTCGGTAGTTAAAATTATAAATGAAAATTACTTTATATACTACGAATTTGAAACAAAGACATCTGGTGTACCCGTCGATGCACAACACAGTGCCGTATATGTTTACGCAAAACAAGTGCCCGAATCATCTGAGCTGCGCAACTTTCTGAGAACTACTGATGAATTGGCTCAAAGAAGGAGTATTGTGTTTTGTAGCAAAGAGAATCTCTCAGGCACATAATTTTTATAACAATCCAATCAAAAATATTGATATTGTACCTGCTTTACACCACCTTGTTTTTAAATCACCTAATGCAAATAAAATAAAACTGAAATTCTTTAGCCGTAGTAAACATTTGACTGTTATCCGTCAGATAAGATGTAATCATCTCCATTATCTTTGTATAACCCAAATAAAGTCGATTTTACCTCTAAATTTATTCATTGCGATACTTTGTACTACAAACTAACTCCTCCTCGCAACTTCGTATGAGTGGACCTTAGAATTGGATTAATATTATATAACGATGTTACTCTACAGCACCGTTTGCCGTGTGGGGCCGCGTTTAGAATTGCCCCACCCCTCTCCACCCATAAGAGCCGACTGAGGGAATAACGGGGGAGTGGGCAGCAGCACTCCCTCGAATATTAACAACATCCACTGCGATCGCCAACCCGCCTGCCAAACGTGGCGATTACGGCACTATCCCCCATATGAGCGAAACACATGTTGTGGCGTTCCCTCGGGGAGGCCTATGTCCAGCATTGGACTTCGAAAGGCTGATGGATGGACTCTACAGTACATTAATTATTAAGTAGGTAATGCAGAAATAATTACTATATGTAGGGGAATTTCATGACGATCAGTCAAGTAGTTACGGTAAGAATGCTTGATCACAATATTTAATATGACTAACAAATTTTTTTATAGATTATTTTCACAAATACTTAAATCAAATAACATTCGATCAACAATACCACTAGTATTGTGATATAGTGGTATTGTTGATCGAAGCAAATAACACTTAAAATTAAACAATACACACAGAACCATAGTAGAAAGAGTAGGAAGTAGTTATCTTCATACAAACGCACCGCGCGCGGCTTGTATGTGTGCGCCATAGTATCGTACGCACACTAACAAAATCTCGACCCGTTTCTCAGTACGTCAGTCGGGGCTAACGCCGCACAAGGTTCGCGCGTCACGGTTTTTCGGCACCGCTAAATAAATGAAAAACGTGTGATAATCGCAGGAGAACTTATTGCTGTGTGTTTGGCTGTCTAAATGTCATGTCATGTCGATTTCTTTAATATTGTAGGTATAGTGACTAAGTAATAATCGTAAGTAAAAATCGTAAGTTAAAATAATCTGAGTTGTGTCGTCTGGGTTCAGGGTTAGTGAGGTCGGTTTTACCTAAACGATTGCAAGTAAAAAATACAACTTCCCGGCCCTTGCCAATTTCTAGGCACTGAATTAAAATTTAGCTCAAAGTGACAACCCTGACATATCAACAAAGTATTCATCGGAACTATTACGGTTAATACCATCAGCATCATGGGTCATGATAGAAAAATTATCCCAGTGAGTGGCTACATGAGCAACTAGATAGTTCCCGCACCTGTCTAGACTTGAGCGTCATATAAAAGATAGCACTGCCCTTTACTGGCAAACTCTGTTACCAATGAAGAAAAAGATTTAAATTTAGCATTTCAATCGGAGGCCGAAGGGGGTACACACTTACGTACAACAATTTTTTTTCCTAAAGTCGGGTATCTAACCGCACACCCTGTCGTTCGGGGCAACGAACAGGGTAGTGTGGGGCCCTCATCCACTAAATAAACCCGCCGTGTGCCGTCTCTCCGTCTGCATTGGCAGACCACTGGAACTGTGTGACATTCCTTCTGTGGTCGCTTACGTATAACCTACGGTGTGTTTAACGTTATCTCGTCATATGATAGGTAATAATTATAAGCGGCATAACGAAACAATAACCCGAATCAGAAAACGTGTTTAATGTCATCTATCGAGCGTAAACTTATTTATAATGCAAACTATGAATTTATGCAATAAAAAACTTATCTATACCTACAAATAAATAAATTTGAAAACTGTCATTTTAACTGCCTCGATGTGTGATGTGTATGCGACTGCTAATCATGAGGCCTCGGGTTCGATCCCCGGGTCGGGCAACGTTATTGAGCTTTTTCCTAAAAAGAAAAATTCTCAGTAGCAGCCCGGAGTTTGAAAATGTGCCCGGTAGACGTCAATAGGCTCGCCCCCTATTACGTGGGACTTAAACATAGCTGGCGAGTCGTGGGTGTGTAATACACCTCTGCCTACCCCTTCGGGGAATACAGGCGTGATGCTATGTTTGTTTTTAAATAAATTTTAAATGTCTGTTTGTAATGTTTAAATAACAAGTTTTTGTCTGACTGTTTGTTTCGGCTAATATCCATAACAGCTAGCCCAATTTGGACAGGACTTTGACTGGCGTATAGCAGATGTTACAAGGAGTAACTTATGATACTATAATTTTAGAAAAATAATTAGGTTACTGCAAAAAAAAACTAAATTCCACGTGAACGAAGTCGCGGGTTGTACTTCGATAATAAAGTTTGTTACTTAAACTTT
This sequence comes from Leucoma salicis, assembly GCA_948253155.1. NCBI lineage: Eukaryota > Metazoa > Arthropoda > Insecta > Lepidoptera > Erebidae > Leucoma > Leucoma salicis. The sequence continues at coordinate 2,233,954 of OX411809.1, forward strand.
ATATATGATGCTTCAATATTTAATTTCATGCTTTTTCTTTTAAAAATAACAAGCTTTAAATGCAAACTGTCGACCCCAATTCACCCTCTTAGGGGTAAAAATTATAAAATCGCTGATATACGTAAAAACGGCATCAACTACCAACATTTCAAGTTTGCAGCCCCAGCGGTTTAGGCTCTGCGTTGATCGGTACAAGCAATTACCTATATATATATAAGATAGATAGATAAGTAGTAAGCCCCGACGCTTTTTTTATATTATTTATTATCATATTATTTACTACTTTTTGGTTCAACTAGTTATTATATTTTAGTTTTTTAAACTATAATGTCTATAATTTATTTTTCATTTATCTAGACCGAATTCTGAAGTCGCGAGCAAAAGCTAGTCCAATTGAAATTGGATTGCGACAAAATGGCTGACCTATCTATCTATCTACACATATTTCCAATACAATTCATTTCTACCGGAACACCGTAATAAAGACCAAATATCAGAGAATGACATCATCCCCCATAACGGGGATGTCGGAACACGTCATCGGATCAAATCATCGTATCTGTTCGTGACGGACACCCGGCGTACGTGACTCGGGAACTGAACTTAAGCCCGGCGATAAATCGTACCAGCTGGCTGGTTTGACTTGAGCTCTGTATATAGTTAGATAAGATTGACTGTGTCGGCATACTGTGTGGATACCGACTATAATGACACCACTGCATTCTATATGACTAATGTCATTACCTTTTTTTTTTCAGGAAAAAATGCACCTAACCGCACACCCCGTCGTTCGGGGCAATGAACAGGGTAGTGTGGGGCCCTCACCCTCTAAAGAAACCCGCCGTGTGGCATCTCTCCGCTTGTGTTGACGGACCACTGATACTTTGTTGGATTACTTCAGTGGTCCGCCGGCGGCTTACCCTTTCGGGTATTCTCTACTGAGCGACGCATACGCACACGGAGCGTCGCACCTTCGACTAATGTTGTAACCTACTAATGGAATAATAAGAATACAAGTGCGAGATTTTTATAATACGAGGGTGGCAAACTAGCTTATGGTTTGATGGTAAGCGGTTAGTTAGCCTATTATCTGCTAGGGGCCGAAAGTATAACTTGCAGTGTCCATCCCAGGCAAAAGAAATAGTTGATGGACTGGAATATCTATTCATACATCCATCAGCCTTTCAACGTTCACTGCTGGACATAGGCCTCCCCAAAAGAACGCTACAACGAGCGGTCCTGCGCCGACCGCATTCAACGCCCCCCGCAGCTTTGACCAGATCATCGGTCCCATTTTTTGTTGCGTGCTCATTATGGGGGATAGTGCCGTAATCGCCACGCTTGGCGATCACAGTGGATGTTGTTAATACTCGAGGGAGTGCTGCTGCCCACTTCCGCTAGTATTTCCTCAGTCGGCTCTTACGACTCCCGTGGGTAGAGAGGGGTGGGTCAATTCTAAAGCCGGCCCCTCACGGCCTATGGAATATAAGGAGCGGATAATAACGAACAGGGTAGTGTGGGGCCCTCACCCACTAAATAAACCAGCCGTTTGCTGTCTCTCCGCCTGTACTGGCAGACTACTGGAACTATGTGACATTACTTCTGTGGTAGGTACTCACTTTCTAAACGAAATTCAGCAACAGAAATACCTATTGTTAAATACTATACGCCAACACTTTTTGAAAGGATAGTGCTTCCATTTACCAACATAAAACCTCCAGACCACAATCCTATGCCAGACTAACTTATAAGTGTGGTGTAGAAGTCTAATTTACCTTCCATTGTAGGGGGGAGTGGTCAACTGTAACATAAATCTACTAGAGGTCTCGGTTCGATGTCTGAGCAAGACGAAATTTTGTTTGATTCACAAATTGACAGCTCAAATAATGTAGTGCTGAAGACGAGCTTGTTGTTGCTGCGATGCTCACACAGGATAATTCTCTGTGTCCTCCGCAAATAGCTGTCTACTTAATTGTATGCCTGTAAAGTCACATGAGCGGAAGGAAATATGTCATGTGTGTGACGTTTTCTTTATGTATAAAAATATGTAAACCTATTCAGAATTATTGATCGATATTTTTTAGCATTTGACATGCTCCGCGTCGTAAAGACAAATGTGATAAGGAGATTGGGATGACCGAAAGATCTGTACTATAACTCAGTGGCTTAGAGCACTTCCCCGGAATGGAAGAGACTCGGGTTCGATTCCCGCTAGTACAAAAAATCTATTTTTCCTTATTCACAAATAATTTGTACTTATTCAGAATTTCAAGACACAAATTCTTTTAGATTAAAAATCCCCAATAGTTTTGCAGAATTATGTTATGTCTTTATTTGAGTATTTTTACAGGCCGAAAATATTTGCACTAGGTTTTTTATTCCCGAAAAATGCGGGTATGTTATGTAGGCAGGGATAGCTGTTCTTGCACAGAGATAATTAATATGCCATAGAGTGATGAATTTTACTTATATGGACGTTACATTATAAACATAAAACGTAATCTCACGCCTGTATCCCTGAAGGAGTAGGCAGAGGTGTATTACACACCCACGGTTCGCTAGCTATGTTTAACTCTCACGTAATAGGGGGCGAGCCTATTGCTGTCTACCGGGCACATTCCCAAACTCTAGGCTGCTACTGAAGGTTTTTCTTTTTACGAAAAGCTCAATAACACTGCTCAACCCGGGCATCAAACCCATGACCTCATGATCAGCAGTCGCTCAAACTACTGCTGCACCACTGAAGCAGTTACATTATTCAATTTATAAGAAGTTATTTAATTTTAATGCTATGCTAACTACAGTGATCTGGTAGGAGTACCTAATTCTCGATCGTAATCCAAATAGCCAATAGAAAAAGTCTACAAAAGTCTTAAAGTCTGGCTACCCCAATACTTGCGTACCTTCTTTGATACATACGCGCGGGTCTTATTATATTGGCGGTACGACGGTTCTGTCATTATTGAATATTGTTATTGCTATTATAAATAACACTCTTGTGCCTTTGTGGTGTTATTAAAATCTTTTGTTTTCGCCATTTTCTGTGATTATTGACGATTATTGTCTCTACTTATTTATTTTGGTACATAAGGTCCGTTTTTTCAATCGTTTATAGTCCCACTATTGCGCTTTCCTCTTATGGTGTAAGGGGGTTAGGATACCACGCAGACCAAGTTCGGGTTGACAGATTTTCATAAGCCAAGGAATTCTCTCAGGCAAGTTTTCTCACGATATTTTCCTTCATCAATCAGTGATAATTTGTAAACGAATAATTTCAATAAATCTTGTAGAAAGAAGTCAGAAGTTTATGTGCCGTGTAAGTACCTCGTACTGGGGACAGACCAGATACCACTCCTTGGTTTCACCACTAGGCATTACTGCACTACGTAAAATCTAATCTAGAGTCAACCCAACTAACTAATGCTAAAAAATGCGAATATAATTATCTATAGTATAGGTAAAGTGTCATGGACAAAGTTATTAGATTTATATTTATATAATGAAATATTTTCCATATTCTCAAATGCCTATAGTGAGGCTAAAATTCCATTACTCGAAAGTAAAAAAAGAAAATGTAAGCCTTAGATTTCAAAGGAGCTCAAAAATATGATTAACAATAGAGATAGATTATTTAAATTATGGAAAAATACACCAAATAATATGAACCTCAGATTACAATATAATAAGTACAGAAATAAGGTTAATAAGTGTATAAATAAATCTAAAAACCATTACAGAAAAAATTAAATATTACAATGTAACAAAAATGTTAAAAAAATATGGTTTAAAATTAATTCATGGACAGTTAAGGAAAAAAAGAGTGTAGATAAAGATATTTTACAATATCTGGGTAGACATGCTAGTATAATAAATATATGTAATAATTTCTCAAATTCTTTTACTGGAGAAATAAAAGATATTACACATGTATGTAGCCATAAGTTTTTGAATAGAAAGGATTATGTGGTAGGTAGTGAGGTATCCTTAAGGTTTCAAAAGGCTCAGCCAATAGATGTGGAAAAGATTATAAATAATATAAGCTGCGATAAATCACCAGGTTTTGACGCTAATAGAATAAAATAAATTAAATTAATCAAAAATAACATATTATAAGTCCTATAATCACTTTATTTATTAATGTGTGTGTTATAAAAGGAGTATATCCGGAGCAGTTCAAAGCGGCGCTAATAAGATCCACATTTAAACAAGGATCACATTATGACTATTCAAATTATAGGCCAATAGCTATTTTGTATGTAATTAATAAAATAGTGGAAAAATATATAGTAAGTCAGATAAGTACGTATTCAGAAAATCATAATATAATAAATGATGCTCAGCATGGTTTCCGGAGGCGTAGAAGTACGACGTCGCTTTTGGGGAGGTTCACCGATGACGTCAACGAGGAATTGGGACGTAGAAAGCAGGTGGTGGTAGTATTCATTGGCTTCAAAAAAGCATTTGAAACTTTGGAGCATCACTAGCTGCTTCAAGCCATGAAAGAGTGTGGAGTTGCGGGGCCAGTGAACAACTGGTTCCGCGCTTATCTACCAAACAGAACATTACGAACTATTGTTGACGGTATCAGTGGCGAGCCCGCACACGTAAGTCGTGGTGTGCCTACCGGCTCAGTGTTCGGCCCCGTCGTATATATAATGCACGTCAATAGTATGTGCAACGTAGTGCATAATTGTCGTGTTTACATTTACGCGGATGACACTTGTTTGTTATACGCAGATAAACAACTTAGTGTAATAGAAAATAAAATACAAGAAGACTTTTCTAATATCATAAAATGGGCCCACGATAACGGCATTGTTATAAATATAAGTAAAACTAAATGTATGTATATTCGTTTCCCCTATCTTAAAGGAATAGATCGCATGCCGCACATCGTTGGTCATAGCTATGATTGTATGCATAGCGACCGGGCGACGTGTATGTGCGCAAGCGTTGAGGTGGTGAGTGAGTACAAGTACCTCGTCTTAACATTAGACTCCAGTTTCTCTTGGAAAAGTCATATAATGAACTTATGCGATAAATTAAGATCAGTACTTGTTAAATTCCATCATCTTAGCATGCTTTTGGATAGGGCCACCTTGTATACAGCACTATGCACTGGTGGACTCGATACTTTCTAATGGACTGACTAGTTATGGCCGAATGTTTAAAACTTACTTGAATAAAATTAAGTCGTTACAGATCAGGTTTATGAATTTAATGGTAGACAAAAGAACTAAGCGGCGTTGTAAAGAAACTGGCTATGAACAGTTATTTTTGGAATGCAAATTGCTACCAGTATATGAGAAATTCTTATTATTATTAGCAGTTGATCAGTATAGCAACGATGAGTTTAAAAATTATAGTTCTAGGACTGTTAGAGGAAAACATAATTTATTGGCAGTGCCCACTTGTAGCAACTGTTATGGTGAATGAGCCCGAAATTGTTTAGTACCTAAAATATACAATAAATAATCGTCAGCTTCAATATATAATTTTACGTAAATTTAAAAGTATTTAAAAATAAAATAAATAATTTTCTGCTTGAAAATATTGGTATAATCATATAGGAGTGCAGAAACTTCGGATCGGTACCCATACCATAAAATGTAACAAATTTAAAATGTTCAATAAGGATCATACTCGAATTTTGCCCTCTAAGGCGCTAAATACATGTGTGTATTTACGGCGTAAGGCTTAAGGCGCGGCGCAGGCGTGGAACGAATACGGCAGAAACGCGATTTATGTGAAAAATAGGGAGTTGCATCTGCCAACAAACTGTAATGCAGTTTGGCGGAAGTAATTTTTATTTGTGTTTCTTTGTATTTTTTATGAATAAATCTTTTTTCATTTTGCATTAATAAGTCAGCCTATTAAATATAAAAGGATTTTTTTAGTCAGTAGAAATAAAAAGAGTCGAACAACACCAAATCCTTTTTTTATTGATTAGCGGTTGTCTTAATATTTTATATCTAAGTTATTCAGTAAAAAAGACAACATATTTTGACTTTAAAGAACAAATTGTTTGTGAAAAATGAAAAAGAGAGCTTTTCTGCGAGAAGGATCTCAAGCTAAACATGTCAAATGCTAAAATATAGATCAAAATATTATAATAATAGGTATCTAAATGTCTATTACAATAAAATGTTAACGAGTTTACAATATAATAGTCACGTCAGTCGCTAGCTGGTCAAACATCACACGCCCACATGGCAAAACAAAAATATAAACTGTATAATCTTAAAACAGTGTAATATTAAATCTCACGATTCAGTGAAACTAAGTCAATTCCGTCTCATTAATATTATAATTATGTCTAAAACTTGGATCGTTAGTAACAGTCGAACGCCATGAAGCACCATTTGAACGTAACGGCTCATATCATAGGGAAGTCGGCCGGAGAGACATGAATCATAGGGGTACCAACTTACAGCGATTAATTTTTGACACTTCTTATATATTACACTGAAGGGTTCGTTTGAATTGTGATCGGAACGAGAGAATAGAATATTCAAGAAGTTATTGAAACTTCCACATTACATCCTCCTTGGTGAGAGAAAAAATGTCCTACACGATGCCAGAGCTAGAACAGAGGTATAGTTCTAATATTATAATTGTTGTGGACCTAAACCACCACTACATCATACCTTCCATCGACCTCTTCATCACTTCTCTATCGTCCCTCCGCTCCGTGGGCTTTTCCGTTCTTTATCATTCTTCTTCGCGGCGACTTCACCCTGGGGTTGGCAATGCTTATCATGTTGTATGATTCTTAATATAAATAATTATGTAAGCTTTTCAAAATCAGATTTTAAGTTATGGGAATACATTCGATAGATGGCGTGGTTGTTAATAAAACAAAACTATATATAGTGAAGGTGTAAATTAAGATATTTGCCAATTGCTTTTAAAATAGATAAAAATGTCCTAAACAACAACCAACATTGCTATAAAGAATACAACTATTATTAAGTGATGGAGCATGTCAAGTGTTTGAAAATAAAAATAATAAGTGATTTTATATTTATCACAAACTATTTTATCTCCATCCATCAGCCTTTCTTTGTCCTGTTGGACATAGGCCTCCCCAAGAGAACGCCACAGCAAATAGTCCTGTGCCGCCTGCATTCAACGACTGCCTGCGAGTTTGACCAGGTGATATTTTGAAGCCTGTGTTAACATTAACTTGATAACGAATACAAGTGCCATAGACCATATACCTACTGTTATTACTGCAACTCCATACGCAGTATCGAGTAAATGCATTTCCCACATTTATCTCTAAAAGTATTTCAAAAAAAAATCTCATAGATACATACGCCTATGTTTTTTCCATGAGGCATGGTTTGGCTCTAAAATAACATTTATGCCATAACATCACATCATCCATGCACCCATGACTATAAAGCATTGCATAATTTTTTCGTACACCCTTCGCTTTTTCACATTTTTATCATGTTATGGAAATACACAGGTGGCCTCTGTTCATCATAAATAGGGGTGAGTAATAGTTTCAAGGTTCCCAAATTAAATTATTTTGTTGTATTAGGCTATAAATGGAAACTTATTTGCACTGTTTTGACTTGAAACTCGATGAAACGAAAAAGCGACACTCCTGGGTGCTATCAGCGACTTCATCCGCGTAGAATGTACCTATATTCTTTTTTTTTGTGCGGGACCCTACTTATTTTTCCAAAACATAAATAGCTTAAGTTACTTTTTATAACATCAGATATCCGCCGTTGAAAGATCCGTCAAAATCCGTCCAGCCGTTTCAGAGATTAGCCGGAATAAGCGGTCACATAGATAGACAGACAAAAACTTATAAAAATGTATTATGTTATAGGTAACTTTCATGTGTATTAGTATAATATAGTGGCAGACGAGCCACGGTCCATCTGATGGTAAATGGTAACCGTCGCTCATGGACTCAACTATACCGAGTATTGTCAAGCCGCTGCTCACATTTCACTGATATGAAATGAAAGAATAAAGGCTATCTCCTGCTCCAGCCAAAACGCAACGATGTGCTTCATGGCCGGTCACACGGGAGAGGGTGGTACCAACCCGCTCGGGCACGATACCAAGTTAGTACTCCCACTTGGTGCCCAGCCCTACCACCAGTCATGCAATGGATGATAATTGCTTACTTCCCTTAGTCGCCTCATACGACACCCGTGGGGAAAATATGGGGTGGTGACACTTGTATTCTTAGTCCATCACCACACGGACAGCAACAGACATTTGACATTAATTTTATAAATTTAGCCTTTTTTGTTAAAATGCGAAAAAATGTACCTAACCACACACCCCGTCGTTCGGAGCAGCGCCAGATGCACTCACCTACTAAATAAACCCGCTGTGCCATCTCTCCCCCTGTACCGGCGGACCACTCGCACTGGAAGACATTAATCAATAGTTTATGGATTTAGCCTCCAAGAAAATGAGATGGAATGCAGATATACACTGTTTCCTATTATCTCGTCTCCTTTTTCTGAAACTCACTTCTGCCGCGTACACATGATATTCATTTACTGCCATCGATGTTAGACTAGTCAATACTCTTGGTCCACCTTCCCCTTAGAATGAAATACAAAACATTAGGGCGGGTTGTTTCAGCCATAGATATAGTAACGTATAGATCACCTGACAGCTCGATAACGCGTAAATCTTAGTCTGAGCGCGTAACTAATTTTTTCAAACTATAACAGACGTAAAGTCCTCGGTTGGTCACCACCGGCATTGAATTCTGCATGAATAGCTTATGTTTTTTCATATTGCCTGGTAATATTGTCACAATTCACAACTAATAATAAAGGAATAATTCAAAGTTTTGTCATTCCCGTCGTAAATAATAAAATAAACAAGTAATATATAATATATATAGTGTATACTTATATACATTACATATTACTTCTAGTTCTAGACTATTACGTAAGTATGTACTTAAATCAGTTAAGTTGTTATCTTAAAGCCTAATTACACCTTCAGGCTGTAACTTAATGCGGCCGCAAATTTTCGTCTCACGTTAACTTTGCAGCATCTTCATACATCTTGTGATGTAGAAAGGGATGGAAAATATTTGGTTTGATTTTAAATTCTCTAATATATGCAGGTCAATTACTCTAAATATAGGCAGCTTAATTGTTTTCTTTTATTAGAAGACAACACCCTGCACTAAGTAATAATCCTTCCTAATCGCGGGGGACTGTACAAACATATAATTTCAGGGACACAAAATACACTTAGACTCAGTACAACCCTTTGTGGATCGCACAAAGAGTTGTCCTGTGTGGGAATCGAACGTTCAACACTCTGTTGTGAGGTCGGTATCTAAGCCACTCCATCTGTGGGTTTTGGTGAGTAATATAATATATCATTATGATTCTTAAATCTAGTATGGCTAACCGTGTGCTGACTAATCGCAAAACATTACCACCACCCCCCAGTTTTGTTCTAGCTATAAGTCCATTAAGGCAGCAGATTCTCATAATAGTTTATTATATTTGCGGATTAAAAATACAAGTGTCACTAGCCCAATCTTTACCGCGGATGTCAGACGAGGCAACTAAGGCAGTTATCACCCATTACTTTAAAAAAAAAAAGACAACACCCTGCACTAAAAATAATCCTTGTATCGCGGGGGGACTTGACATACATACAATTTCACGGACACAAAGTACAACCAAACTCAGAACAACCATTTGTAGATCAGCACAAAGAGTTGTCCTGTGTGGGAATCAAACCCACAACACTCGGACGTGAGGCCATTTGGGTATTTCAACCTGCATCTCCTGGAATAGCAGGCCTCATCCAATATGTAAAGAATGAATGTGTTATCGAAATTCGCAGTCTCGAGCAATTGTCACGATTGCTGAATTGGCAAAGCATCTGGGACCGTATTCCAGGAGAAGCAGGTTCAAATCCTGCTCAAGACTGTTATTTTCGATTTCACATTTTCACACTTTGTAATAATACCTAAACAGACTTTAGTTCACTTCTTATTGTTCACATAACTATTCCATGGCCAGTGAAAAATATCTGTTTAATTTTCGAACCGATTCAGCGGCCGCATTTTTATTAAAAACAAAAACCTAGATATTTGCGAGTGAAACTTTTGCACCACAAGAAAGAGATAAGTGTACTAAGTTATGTGCAACTGGCAGAGGCTAAGGGTAATTATAATAATTCACTTAATAACAGACTGTGAAACCACAGTGTAATGTAACTTTTGTGCTTAATGAGAGGCTAACTTTGGCTACTGTGTTGTTTGAGAAGGATTATTTGATGCAACTAAATATGTTTGCGCACTCTAGTGTTAATTGAGAATATTGATCTCACTTGTTGAGATATAAAGTAGGTGAAGTGAAAGATGTGTGTCAGGATCGTAGCAAGTGGAGAGAAGTGGTCTCTGCCTACCCCTACGGGAAAAAGGCGTGACAATATGTACTTATGTATGTAAGTTCTGACTTGCTGTCAGGACAATATTGTATTCACTGGGTACTCTGGGCAAGTGCCACGCGATTGATAGGTACCTACTTACCCCCCAAATTCCAGTTAAGTAGGTATAGTTTGTCTGTGTGGTAACAGACTAATGGTCTTATTCATAATAACTTATCGGAGGTTTAAAAGCTCGCTAAAAGTAGATTGTCAAAAAGTGTTATTCATAATCGTTCGATAACGCTAAAACGTTTATTAACTCTCCGATATATTCTCTTTGATTTATACAAGCTAGTAGCCTACTATAAACCTTCGATAAGCGTATATTAGCAAAAAACATGGCTGATTTTGGTCCGCTGATTATGATGTTTGAAATGACAATTTATTGTGTATTGTCATTGATTTCTAATAGGTACATCCGACACGCATAATCTCATTTTTATTGTTATAAGAAGTTTACGTTTACGATTTTACGTTAATTTTCTTAAATATGCAAGCTTTACAAACCCTGCAAAGTATTGCGGTGATTGAAAATCATGTCATCAATCGGTGCAGAAAAGTGTATCGGCAAAGAGGCAATCCTTTTTCTTTAGGGGATGAGAAATTCCGGGGTGCGGGTTGGGATACCTCCGCGTTGGGGCACCCTGGGCAGCGCTGTGAACTCGTCGCGGCAACAGTGCCTTCTGCGAGGAGATTATCTCGCGGAAGGAAGCGGCGGAGAGGGTCAGGGAGGAGGATTCTTCCGCTGACCCAAACCGCCGAAAGCGACTGGGGCGGCGCAGGCGCGAGTATTTGCGGCTCATGCCGCCCTAGCTGAGGCTGCGGGTGGATGGACTGGAGAACGTCATCTGCAAGGCCTCCCGCGAAGGTGCGGCGCTCCATGTGCGGATGCGTCGCACCTTTGTCGCTCAGTAGAGGGTACCCGAAAGGGTAAGCCGCCGGCGGGCCACTGAAGTAATCCAACACAGTACCAGTGGTCCGTCAACACGGGCGGAGAGACGGCACACGGCGGGTTTCTTTAGTGGGTGCGGGCCCCACACTACCCTGTTCGTTGCCTCGAACGACGGGGTGTGCGTTTAAATTTAGTTCGCAAAGACTTGCAGCTTTTAATATTATCATTCATTTTAATATAATTTTAAATAATAAATCGTAATCATTTTATCTTCTTGTTAGTTGTTTATGTATCTTCTTATCGTCTTGTTCAATGGTTTTTATTGTGGCAGTGTGAGCACAATTTCGCTGTTGTTTATGTAATAATTTTATTATTTTTGTTAATGTGACACAATCAAAAATTAAAACGTTTGACAATGACAAGTATAAACTTATGAAAATATTTTTCTACTATTCACATTTCACAATTTTTTCTACGAAGTTGCAACATTATGTACATTAAAGACATTTTAGTTATCGAAGGTTTATCAAACGATTATGAATAAAGATTTTTATCGAACGTTTGATAGGCTTAAAAGACGTTTTACCTAATATACCTATATTATACCTTCGATAAGCATTTTGTTATGAATAAGACCATAAGAATACAAGTATCACCACCCCATTCTTTTACAGGAGTGTCGTACGAGGCGACTAAGGAAAGTAAGAAACTATCATCTATTGCATTACTGGTGGTAGGGCAGGGTACTAAGTGGGAGGGACTCACTTGCTATCGGGCCTAAACGGGTTAATACCACCATCTCCCGTGTGACCGGCCATGAAGAACATCAGTGTGTTTTGGTTATAGCAGGAGATAGCCGTTAATTATTTCATTTCATACATGTGAAATGAAGTGGTGAGCAGCGGCTTTACAATACTCTCGGTATAGTCGAGTCCATGAGAGACGGTTACCATTTACCATCAGGTGGGCCGTGACTCGCCTGCCACCATACGCAATATGTAAAAGAAAAAGAATAAAAAGAATTTAATAAGTATTTAGCTAAAAAAATAAGTCAACATTGCAAAGATATAAATAATACTTGCGTATTACTTGACTCAAAAATTGCGAGTAAGTAGGTAACACAGACAAATACTGCCACCTATATATTAAGTTACGTAACTAAAATACAAATTACTCCTACAAGATGGCAGCGTATCGCTAAATGTCACTTCAGACAAATTTATGGGCCAAAAAAGCTACATTCACGCTTGAAACTGAATCGTTTTTAAATGACTGGGCGAATTTACGCGCGATCTCGCAAATTTGTATGCAGATTTAAGAAGAAAGATGTCTGAGCGTGTTTCCCATTCGTGCAAACGGATTTCGTTATTTATTTACATTCAAAATGTATTACTGTAAAATAAGGAGTCTAGATCTACTTTGGTACCTCTCATTTACTTGAGCTTCTGTATCTTTATAACAAACTTTTAAAGAAAATTACACTACCAAATTTACGCCCGAATCTCCGCTCCAGTCTACTATTCCACCACCACCTTTTCCTGATCATCAGTCAATTTAGTTAGTGGGTGGCTGTTTTATTTGCTGGCACTCTGTGGCCATCTTTTCCGCAATCATCAGTCCTTTGGCAGATATAGTGATCCCATTATGTTTGCTGATTATGCTAGCTATGATGTTAACAACAGTTTTTGTAGGATACACTAATAACCAGACAGAAAGCATAACAACTCCAAGCATAGGCACATTAGCTCAAGACATTATATGAATAATACTATCCTACTAATATTATAAATATGTATGTTTGTTAGGTACTCAATCACATACCACAGAAGGAATGTAACATAGTTCCAGTGGCCCGCCAATAAAGGCGGAGAGACAGCACACGGCGGGTTTCTTTAGTGGGTGCAGGCCCCACACTACCCTGTTAGCTGTCCCTAACGACGGGGTGTGCGGTTAGGAACTTTTTTTTCCGGCCTAAACAAAAAAAAAACAAAAAATGGCTATGATATGGCTAATGAAATTAGGCAACTAGAAAGATTATTACCTACCTGGATTAACATAAACAAGAATACTTTTTATCCCGAAAAAGGTTAGGTTCCTATGGGATAACTGTTTATGCGTAGAGATAATGATGTGCCATAAAGTCTCGTACTTACATTGACTCCATTTTGAGGTCCACACAGACGAAGTTACGGGCTACAGCTAGTATCTACCTTAGTCTATGTGTTAAAACTACTTTCTGTACTCTGTTGAAGTTCAAATTCGCATACCTACCTATTAATTCTGAATAAGACTGTCAACTCAATGCCCAAGTCACATAAAACGCTAGTCTATGACAGACGTGAGGGTGGCAAAAGTCCGGGCCCCGCCAACGGGGCCTCCCATAAATATCAACCGTCTGAGACATTGTCAACCGGCCACCCTAATTTACGGCTAGTAATTAGGAGTTTGCACTTTGCCAAAACGATTTGCATCGATCGCTACGTTATTAATTTATTGTCACTCTGAAATTATACGGCCATTATTCTGAATCTGTCAGTGAAATACTATTACACATAGTGTCATCACCCTATTCCTTACGCGTTAGTGAAGTTAGGCTGACAGTATCTCTGCCAAGGAAAGCAAACTCCAAGCAATAACAAATCCAAGTCGGCGTTTCATAGTAGATTAATATCCACACCATTAACGAACACGCTCAATTCCTACAGTGAAATTAATTAAAATAAAGCTTTAAAAATATGTCCATTTCAATTTTAAATAATCACAATATCTATTATCTATACAAACTTTTACAAAAAATAAAGTTTCATAATAATGGTACTAGTAATGCCATCTATAAATTTCTAGTATTAAGGTGAGACGAAGAACAAAACAAGGTCTAACCTCTCCAGAGCGTTATATGTTTCAAATAATGCCAATAGATGGCAATACCTAAATGAAAAGACTTTTTGGCAATTTTAACAACAATATATAATATTATAATATATATGAAGAAACCTTGAAACAGACTAACAAAAATTATATTTAAGTCGACTTAATTAAGTTTTTATTTATAATATTAGAATTATTATTATGTTAAAAATAGCCATTATAAATACCTATATTATTCATAAATTAGGTAAATTTTCAAACAAGATATTATTATGTTTAATGTACCTACAAAAGAAAAGAAACTGCAATCTGTTAGCTTCCGTTTACATTTTATAAATTATATATATAATTGTCAACAATTATTAGACATATTACAAGCCTATACTTAATTATTATACAATGTTATTTTTAGTTCTACAAAGTACCTGTATTTGCATGTTACTGATAAAACCTCATTTAAATTATTACGTCACGCCCTCTGACGGTACGACTTGTTCACTGGTACATACAAATACTAGGTATCAAAATCGGGGGTCACTGGTCGACACGACACTGCGGTGGTAGTCGAACAAGTGCACATCTCTTGGAAATACCTATCTCCTGTTACAGTTTATGTGTTAAATAATTACAGTCTTCAAATAAAGTATTAAAGTGATTGTTGTATTTAAAATAAAGTGGTTTGTATTACAAGAAGCTGTGTTCATATTTCTGACCTCTAAAAAATCAAAGTTTTCTCAGTGCATTTTCTGGTGGGTAAACAACTATCTAAAACGAGAGGAATGTGGGTGTAGGTTTATAAGTTATATAGGCTTATAAGTGAGAAGCATGGTCTTATATTTATATTTATTTTAAGCACTTGACCTGCTCAACCTTTTATTATTTGTGTTTATTTATATGCTTAGCGCATATCAAATGCTAAAAAATTATTTAAAAATTAAAAAACAAACGTTGATTTTTATATTATTTACTTACATCACTAGATTCTGCCCGACACTATTGACATTTTGGTGATTTTGGTAAAGCGCACGCAGATAACACAGCATCTGGAAAGACCAACCAAAAGGCGCGGGATCAGGCTCCGCTCATAGTTACTTATTATTTTCTATTTCACAACTCATCTTGAGAGAAGTATGTTACCTTATATGTTCTAAATAAAAGTATCTATAATGTGACGTCATACGTCGCGCCAGCGAAGCCCTTCTCCGCATACACCGCACACTGCCCGGACTTCAAGCCTCACTCTTACTTACATAAACGTGATTTTAGTCCTCATAATTACGACTACAAGTTGATGTCGGAAATAAGACTTCGTTCTCAAGGCGAAAAAGAGAACATAACCTTATATATATCTAAAATGCAGGGTTTGTTTTCTCGTTTAGATATAGATACACCTATCAGCGAGTCTGAAAAACTCGAAATCTTATTAAATAATATTAGGCCTTGTTATACTAATTAGCTTTTAACAACTAATGTTGTGGATATTCCTTCTTTAATTGGTGTCTGTAGGAATTTTGAAAAATATAATAGTCGTAATAAGGATTTCTCTGAAACGCCTAAAATTATTTCTGAAACCTTGGCTAAACTCGGGAGCTTATAATTATACTAATACTAATATTCTAAACAAATACACTAATAACACAATAATAATTTACACGCATTCGCACTTTCTACAATAATAATAAAAAATTTAATCATTCGTTTAAAAATTATAACACGGCCACCATTTTCCGTTAACAATTGCGAAACGGTTCAATCTAATGCGATTTCTAACGTACCTTTCAAATCTAAAGAATTCTGCCGAGGTGTAGAACTGGTTCTCATAGCTTGCATTCTTGCAAACAACAACGCTTTTTAATCTGTTTTAAGTGTGGTTTTAAGGCTTTCAAAGTGAATAATTGTCCTACTTGTAATAAAACGAATACAACTATTACACTAAAAAAATTACAAGTAGGTTACGATTGGAGAAAATCCTCTAAAATAAATAAAACTTCGAAAACTAAATGGCAGGAGTGGTTAAATTATATCTCTAATTTTTTTAATAATCCACATCCTTCTCCAATCGGCAGCTCAATTAATCTTACTCCTTACGTCCCCGTTAAAATAAATGGGAAAAATACGATTGGTCTACTTGATTCTGGATCTACTACTACTATTCTTGGCAATAATTCACATTATCTTTTCTCAAAAGGTTTAAAATCACCGCTGGTGGCGATAGATACTGTTCACTAGGCTAGAACCAACCCACAATTTGGGTGAAAATCAATTACACTTGAACAGTTTGAATCGTAATAGTAGTGTTACCATGCTCAAAAAAGATACTGACATTATACAAACTATAAAGCAAAAAATAAACATGTCGCTTAAGGAACTAACCAAGCAATTTTTTAAAATCAAATTGGAACCAAGCTGCTTACTTTCAAATACAGAGCTGTTTAAATATGCTAAATAGAACCATGACTCATGGTTACCTGTAGATCAGATAGTATTTCCATATGCAAACTAGAACCAAATCACATGGTTCTAGTTGATACGAAAAATAAACTAGACGTCGCGGGACGTCTAGCAGATGTGAAAACATCGAAATTATTTTGTAGAAATAAAATGATCATAACTTAACAAAGTATTCCTCAAGACGAATCAAACGAGTATAAACTCTATGGGGTTGCGTAGTTTCATTACAGAGTTACTGTGGCCAACTTCCAACTCCATCATCAGACCCTGGATACCATGTAGAGACAAAGTACTCGTCAATACTAATCATACGAGCCCAAACTCGATGCGGTAATGTCGCTTTATAGCTGTAATCCTATGGCCCCTTCTAGCTCCATCATCAGACCCTGGATACCACTTAAAGACAAAGTACTCGTCAAGACAAATCATACTAGCCCAAACTCGATTGGGTTATGTTGTTCTATATTGGAGTACCTATGGCCACCTTCTAGCTCCATCATCAGACCCTGGATACCATCTAAAGACAAAGTACTTATCAAGACAAATCAAATGAGTCCAACCTTGATAGGGTTGCGCCGTTTCATTATAGAGTTCCTATGTCCACCTTCCAGCTCCATCATCAGATCAGCTCCATGTCATGATAATATTGCATTGTCACGCAATATACAAAATGCGTGTAAAATTTCAACTCAATCGGAAACCAGCAAGTGACTCAATTTAATTTTCCAAGATTTGAACGGGACAAATAGGTAAGTATAATAAAAGCGTCGCCACGCTAACAGCCGATTTTACCCTCCCTCCGCATTAGATGTTTCACATCAAAAATAATTGAATTGAATAATTGTAATATTGTGTAATTTATTATATTAAAATAATTAACACTGACAAAATACCTGCTTAATCATGGGTGTCACCCATATATATTTAGTACTACTATAATTTCACTACTTCAAACTAATCACAGAAAACTTATAAAATTAGTAATGACCTATGTTTTTAGACCATTCCATCCACTTTATTATATTATTTTGTAATCCCGATTTAATTATAATTATAAAATATGTTATAAAGATTTTAGAAACTGGTTTCATTGTACTATTTTACCGGAACCTCAAGCAATTTTATGACGAAGAGAGATAATAATAGTTTTTACAAACTGCAGTTTCTGTATAGTGTATATTAAAGTAGATAATTCTACAATAACTGATGTTACCGATGAAAAATAAATTATTCTAAGAGATGAATAAATGTTTAGTGCCAAGTGGTGATGACTAAGAATGCGAGTGTCACCACCCCAATCCTTCCCACGGGTGTCTTACGAAGTGACTAAGGGAAGTAAGCAATTATCACCGTGCATGACTGGTGGTAGGGCTGGGTACTAAGTGGGGGAAATCGCTTGCTATAGGGCCCGAGCGGGTTTGTACCACCATTTTCCGTGTAAGCCAAGAAGCACATCTGTGTGTTTTGGTTGTAGCAGGAGATAGCCGTTTCTTCTTTCGTTTCATATCTGTGAAATGAAATGGTGAGCAGCGGCTTGACAATACTCTCGTTATAGTTGAGTCCATGAGCGACGGTTACTATTTATCATCAGGTGGGCCCTGACTCGATTGCTACCATACATAAATAAATAAAATAAAAATGTTTTTATTGTATCTCATAAATAGTCATGCAATACAAAATTGAGATAAGCCCCAGTAAGTTATCAATATACTTAAATAAAATCAATATACTTAAAAAATACATAAAAAAAATATATGTCTCAACAATATAAAAACTGCAAACATGTTAAAACTCTTTTGATTTATAATGGTTGTGAAAATAATGGCTCTATCACGGTAAAATAATATTTTAGTAATAAAAGTAGTTGGTTTAACCATTGTATGGATCCTCTCCTTATCATCCTTCCTATCCTCACCTTAGTATCCTACCTATCCTCTCCTTAGTATCGTCTCTCATTATTATCCTTCCTATCCTATATTTTGACGGGCCTCGTGGCGTAGTCAGTAGTGTAACCGACTTCCGTACTGCGTCTTGGTGTTTCCTATCTATTATATGTATGTATTTATATGTATTATATTCGTGATTTGGTACTCATAGCACAAGCGATAAGCTTAGTTTGAGACCAGCCAGAGGACGTTGTGTGAAATGTACGTGAATATTTATTATTATTATTACACCTCCTATTCCTTTCCTTGAAGATGGCGACGCGCGAATGATGCCTTTGGTGTTGCTAGAGTCTATAGGCTACGGTAACCGCTTACCATCAGGTTGGCCGTATGCTTGTTCGCCATCCATGTAGTACAAAAAACAAAATAAAATATTGTTGCATATTTAAAAAAAAATGAGCCCATCTATTTTACTAATTATAATATCAATATTTATTAAAATATTTTTAGGCACATATTTTTAATTCATCATCACCATCATATGTAAGCTTTCCTGCTAAAATCCGGTTTATTGACCTTCACCAACTATATACAATGACATTAATTGTTATATTGTTATCTTCTTACATTTCTTTTTCATGCTTACAAAGCATCTTCTTTAATCAGATCTGCAAAAAGCAGTTATTATGTCAGGACACAATCGCCACTAATCTATTTGCTTTGAACGGGCTGATATCATAAAAGTAACTTATCATCACGCCATTTCCCTTGCGGGGTAGGCAGACATAACAGAGTGCCCAAGAGGCTCTATTGTTGCATACATCTCTCGATTCATTAATAACTATTCTACATTCATAATTCTCTTCATACACGCTCGCTGGTTTTGGAGACTCCTGACTCCTCCTTCTTTTAATACATGACCGATCTGGTCTTGGTAGATGAGTCTCGATCTCCCCTTGTACCTACATCCTTCAACTTTCAAACAGACCTTTTTTGAACATGGTAGTGTGGAGCCCTGACCCAGTAAAGAAACCCGCCGTGCGCCGTCTCTCCGTATGTATATACTTTCATAAGTAATTAGTAAAAAGTTGTTATTTAACATTACGAACAGACACCTTTTATTTATTTGCTTAGATATATAGTATAACTAGCTGTTGCCCTGTGCGCTGCACTTCACCTAAAAAATCTACCATTTTTAATACGTACAATATTTCATATCAATTCAACCTATGGTTGAAAGATAAAAATCATTGTCACCAGCGCCACCTATCCGACACTAACGTTACTATATTTGTCATAGTGGTAATTTCGCACTTTATATGTGTGCAGTTTTATATCGATTGGGCTAACAGTTCTCGAGTTGTAGTTGAACATACACACATACATTATTTTTTATATATAAATAATCAAAACATAAACATAGCATCACGCCTGTATTCCCAGAAGGGGTAGGCAGAGGTGTGTATGTAAAAAAAAAAGGAGGAATATGGATTAATAAAGGAAAAAATAAACAATAATGGGAAACAGAACAATAGCATCACCCCATTGCTTACAGTGTAACAGAATAATGATACCACCCCATTTCTCAGAAGAGTAAAGGACTAATGTCACCACTCCATTACATGAATATGATTGATGTATAATATTTTCATCAAATAAAAAAAAAATGTGAATACATACTTTCAGTATTATAAAAGATTTGTTTATGTTCCCTCTTTTATTGAATATTTTAAGGAGTAGACTTCAGTTATGAATCGGAGCAGACACACACAATCTTTTTCTTTTAGACTTTATATCTCACTGTCGGATATGCCATGAGCTTTTTACCCCAAAGGAGTCTTATAATTCTAACATTATAATACAACTCTGGCTACATGATTTGGTAAAGGATATAGCTTCGAGTTTTCGCAGTAGTAAAATCTTCGTAATTCTTTACGCCTCGTGAGACATCCGCAGTAAAGAAAACTGGTTTTTAATTTGCTTTTTAGTCACTCATAGTAACTTTACATTGTAAAAGTAATAATTACAGGAGAACTAGAAATTACATACTTACTATAGCACAATGTCTGGGTATTATAGCAAAGAGCATATAACACTACGTTTAGTATTATAGTATAATTTATATAATATTTGCATTGTAGCCATTTTGTGAAATTTCTTGTTATAATTATTTTTTATAGTAATGTCAATTTTATTTTTTTATGTTTTTATTTTTATTTTATAACTGACTATGAAGGATTGATAGTACGTCCTCCATTTATCAAACACACTACGTCCATAGTAAAAATGACACTTGTAAAATTTATAACAGTGACCTCTACATCATTTTATAAATACCAAATGCTCTTTTATTTACGCGGGTGTTTTATAAGATGGCGACGTTTTCTTTGTAATAAACTGGAACCATACGTCAAGTTCGGCACTGTCCGGTCCCTGCTCAGACCACCTCAGACCAGGGTTCCCAACTTAGGGTTTTTAGCCCCAAATTTAGGGCTGAAAAATGCGTATTGGGCTTTTTTTAGGGCCTAAAAATATTTAGGGCTATTTTTAGGGGCATAAACAATATTCCATGCATCACTAATTTGACTGACCAAAACCAGTAAAGAAAGCAAAACGTCCATAACTTAGAATAATGTTAACATTAGTATTCTTGGTCTGTGGTAAACATGTATGACATCAAGAATGGGGATCCACCAATGGGATGCACCACAGACAAAGCTGAGCGCAGATGGCGCTATCAGCGAGATGGTTGCTTTATTTGCCTGAGAATTGTTTGCATTTTTTTGTGTTTAATCCGGTTGATCAGCGATATTGTTAAGATCAAGATGTATAATAGTACCTGGAAGATTAAAGAATTAAGGCGCTATGCTGTGTAGCCAGATTTATTTGTGACTTTTTTCAATATTATAAATGTTGGATCTTTAGGAAATAAATGTACATTGGTGTTATTACATTTTGGTACAGCACACAGAGGCATATTACGAGAAAAATAAAATTTACCAAATAACAGGTTACAAATTGAATGGAAATGGCAGTTTTCAATGGTCATGTCGATAAAACGCCATCTGCCGTGCATTTCACGGCAGTATATTACGGTAGTAAACATTTCCATTCAGAGAGTCAAAGAGTAGAATAATCTAAAAAAAGACAGAGAGTTCAAATGAAACGCTGAATAATGAAATCGGGACTCGTTTCAATTCAATTCAAATCGGGACTCAAACCGATTTATCTAAAATTATTAAAAATGTGGATCTTCAATTAGTTATCAAAAGTTCTAATAAAAGTAATTAAATAGGCCAGTGCCGAAGCCTTCGAAAATGGTAAAATGTGAAACTAATTTAGAACAGGATGATACCTATTGGAAAAGTAAAGAACAATAAAAGGAAAAATAATTTACGGGCGATTTGAGGTCGGGAAGTGGCCCTCCCGCTTCCTGACCTCAGTCTCAAGTGAGATTTTAAGGGTGGAAAACTGTTTATCATGAATTCCGGCAAAACTACGAGTCTTATCGAAAAAAAAAATAGGAAAATAGTAGGCAATAAAAAGACCTATGAGTTTGTATTTACATTTTTTTCACATAACCTCAAAATTTATGCGAAATATCGAAAAAACCGTCTTTTTGTTTTTTTATTGTTAAATTGAAAATGAGGGTGCTTTTTAGATATTAAATCAAAATAAGGTGAAAAAATAAACATTTTGAATAAAAAAGAAATACAATGTGTTTGGGATATAAAAAGGTAAGTTTTCACCAAATTTTTTAAGAAAAAATGTTCTTGTGGCGGTTAACAATAAAAAACCAAAAAGTCTTTTTTTGGATTTTTCACGTAAATTTTGTGACAAAAAAACGGTAAATAAAAAAAAATTTTGGTCCTTTAGATTTTTGATTATCGACCCTAACAACTACAAACTTATAACAGTACCCTTGAACAAATACAGAATACAGGGCTCTTTTTTGGGGCTTTTGAGTTGCATTTAGGGCTATTTAGGGGTATTTCATCATGATCTTAGGGCTATTTGTTTTAGGAGTTGGTAACACTGCCTCAGACTAAGAACTTGTTGGTTGGACGCATTTTTCACCGTCTATTTTTCCAAGTATAGTTATTTATCTATGGTCTAATTCTCTTTTACCACAAAGTCTTTCACCGAACAAATTTTTTTCGTTGACGGTCAAACCTTAAATTAATACTCGATATTGGCGAAATTGTGCTCCATAGATAATTCACTTATTTGTGCTCACATCACACTGCCACAACAAGAGCCACTAACGAGTAAACAAGAAGATAAGATAACAAAAGAATTGAATTAGTTCCCGTTCCCGCGCTATTTCCAATTTACATAAAAGTTAAGAATCTCAAGACGCATAGCAAACTTCAATAACGTTATATTTATTTATCTAGTGTTGTTCTATTTACAGTGTTTTACAAAACAAAGTTCACACGTTTATACATTATTACAGTAATAACCAAAAAGAGAATGGACCCTTATGAAATAGAATTCATTGGCGAGGACAGAATTGTCAGTATTATTCCAAACTTTACTTACGATAAAATTTATCTAATATGCGGTGAATTTGGGCCTTTTCGTGCCGGTTTGCCTATGAACGTGCCGTTGTGGCTCGCAATGATGCTTAAACAAAAACAAAAGTGCCGAGTGGTACCTCCAGACTGGATGGACCTTGATGTTTTGGAAAATATAAAGGAAGAGGAGAAACGCTCTAGGTTAGTTATTTGAAATAGTCCAGTCTTATATTAGGAGTCCCGCTTCAAAATGACAGTTAGGTCTCGGATATACCTTTATTCTGGCATTCTAAAAGTTGTCTCAAAAGTCTCGTAAAATCTTGTGTCCGGGTCTTAAAGCCATTCAAGATCAAAGAAAACAGTTTTTTTGCAAATATCTCTTTATAATAATTATTATTTATTTGTAGATCATAGGTATGTTAGATGTTACAGTATTAGGATTCTTAACCATGCGTTCTATGTCTTACCAATACAAATGGTGTACAAAATACTTAAATATTTCTTACAACTATATCTATTATATAAATCACACATATATTATTATATTTAGTGTCATCAAAAAATTCTTAGTTTCTAGGTTTATATGAGTAACTAGCTTATTATCTATCATTCTGAAGTCCCTATTTTTTTGAGATTCCTATTTTTTTAATTAAATGGCTGGACAAATATGAATTTATGAACCAAGTAATACATTTATTTTTCAGGTTTTTCACCAAAATGCCAAATGAACATTACATGGTGGAAGCTAAACTCATCTTAGGTGCTGCTTCTGAGGATGTCCCAAATGCTTCAGAGATTAAAACTATCATTAAGGATATTTGGGATATCCGCATGTCAAAACTGAGGACTTCTATGGATGCGCTCATCAAATCTGGTGGTGGTTATGGTAGATTGGATCATTTAACGATGATGGAGATTAACACTGCAAAGCCCCTGTTGCCAGCAGCTTTGGATTACTTACTACAGATGCAGATGGTAAATGGTTCATTTTATTGTACCTGTTGCTCAATATAAGGTTTTTTTTTCAATTCACATTGATAACTAAAATGTGAAGGTGGTGAGTAAGGTGACAGAGATTTAGGGATTCAGTAGGAATTAAACAATGAATTAAACCTACCTTTGTTAAATGCTCTACTGCTAGGTACATACATTGGCTTATAAATATAATGTCTTTGTCCTGGTTTTTTCATATAATTACTCCAAAAATGCAAGAACCTTCATCTACTCGCAATAGTCTCATTTACAGAACTTATAGAACCAATTCATATTATGTAAGTGCCTTATAATCGTTTTTTATTTTGTAAATCTATTCAACATCAGTAACTATGTGCCTGTACTAATTTTTAGTCACAATTATTTCTGTTTACTTTACAGAAGGCTCAGAAGAAGACTCCGCAGCCATCTGCATTAAACACATCTACATTTAGCCAATCTGGCAGTTCACAGAACACCTAACTTAATTTAAGAATAGAGTTCGATTTTCAAGTGCCTCAGTAAGTGAAGTTGTTATTATCTTATTAAATGACTTTTTAATAGTCATAGTGTTATGAAAATTATATACTGTATGGTGAAGCGAACCCTTTTATGAAAACCTGCATTACAAACATTATTTAGAACCATAACTAAGGACATATAAAAGTGTACTTGTTGAAGAATTTAAGTTAAGGAATTATTGCATGGTATTGAGAAATAGAATTTGGTGAGTTCTTTTTGCTTCCAGATACTTTTTTCTATTTACAAGGTTTTTAAAATAATTGCTGTGAAATAATATGTTAGAATGTAAGTGTTTATTTAGTTTATAATTAGAACTAATACATTGAACATGCAAGCCACGTGCATTTCACTACAAGTACCGATAGGCCTATCTTGACGGGACTATGCTAGGCTGCCGCTCGCTGGCCGGGTCGCACGTTACTCAAGATACTTACGCGCCGCATCGCTCATCCCATCATCCACGTGGAATCAGCTGTTTTAGATTCCTTAACATTCGCATTGTTTTTATAAGTCTAAGTTATGTTAAGTAAGTAGATATTTAAAATGTATAATTTTAATATGTGATATTAACAGAAGTTGAAAATATTTTAGACGAGTAAAGGGTTTATTGAAAACTTTTCATCACTATCGCGAACATTACACGTTGAAAATATTCGAAACTTATTTCACCCGCGCGCTGTACACCATGTTCACAAGAACCATGAACAATTAAAGATATAAATTCTATACTAGTGTCGATATCGCTACCAACTTATCGTTCAAATACTGGTATTTGATTATATGCCGGCTGCAAATGTATTTGAGGCGCTGAGAATATAAGTGTGTCAACCCCAAAACAAAAGATTTGCGATTGAGGTCCTAACAATTACAACATTTAAACAAAGTTACATTGCAAGAATTTCACGAGAGAGTTTTGTATTGTTATATTTTGATGGAATTAATAAACAGTTTCAAAGGGTCATTGCATATTTTCGCTTATATCATTATTTTATATATTTTTTGTGGTAGCTAAAGTGGTCCAACCACTTTAGCTCTTAGCTCTTTTGTGGGTTGACTTATTTAAGTGTTAAGTTTAATACAGAATTCTGTGAATAAAACTAGATTTAATTAGTAAAAAAAAAAACATTTATTAATGTGAAAATGAAAACTTATATCTAATGCTAATCTTCTTCGTCTTCTGGCAATGGAAGTACATCTGGCCCATTATTGGTCTTAAGATTATTGTAGAAACTATCGTCGTCCTGTGTACCTACCTACATTTAAACAAACTAAAAAAGTTACAACTTCTTACCTTGCACGAGTTTAGCAAACTTATCACTGAGATCCATTGTATTTCAATGATAATCAATCATCAAAACGCTCTTCTAGTGATGTTGTTAAATTATAAAACAGATTCAATCACGCGAACTATGAAATTAATTGAGGAAAATTTTCAGAAAAAAACCTTGTACTTTTGACGTTATACCAATGACATGGCGCGCTTTCCTTAGACTCACTGTTAGAAAATTGGGGTCTTACGACTCCCATGGGTGGAGAGGGGAGGGACAATTCTAAAGCCGGCCCCACACGGCAAAAACAATTTACGAACCTTTAATCAAATAATATAAGTATTGAATGTTTGTGGGTTGCCCACTTGTGTTCTCAGCGCCTCATTTCATCTATCGCTCTATTTGGCCGGTTTGTGCCTAAATTTCTCTGTTCTGTCATATTAACTTGTAACATGTTTTCAGTTTTGTAGGATCTGTATCCTGTATCCTGGATACATTGTGTTCAAAGGTGTTTAGGGGAAGGTTGCGATGATTGGACCACTATGTTGCCATCATTGGACTTAGAACAATAAGTGCTACTGCAGGCCTACCATGAACTCTTAGCTAGCAATTCAATTCCGACGTAATTCAAAATAGGTCTGTTATTGTATTTCGTACCATGATGTCTAACTAAGCGGTCTTGTTTAGGTTGTCAAGTAAGTTCATGGTACGAATTTCAATACAAAGATGTCATGTTTACGATTCAGATTGTGTGATGTGCTGATTCGGCAAAAAGAAACAAAGATTGCGTCTTTGACACGTCATGGTACGAAATTGCAATTCAGTTTGGATCCTAAACTGGATCTCAATAAGAGTTCGTGGTGAGCCTGCTGGTCCGTTCATGGTGACTTACAATAGGTATAAATCAACATAATAATAGAACATAGGTATTTAGATATTTTTATATATATTTTTAGCATTTAACATGCTTAGCATTATACATTAAACACAAAGTGAAAATTTTTCACATTGTGTTTAAGAACATAGGTAGATAATCACGTTTAACATAGAAAATACACTTTCTTAATTTTATTCAAAAGTTCTTATTAAAACTGAGATCAGAACACACGAGATCAGAAAATTGCAACAAATCAAAATAAAAGATTGTATCAAAAAATTCGTGTTAACAAAAAAAACTTTTACTAACTTTTATTCTATTTTAATATATATAAAATATAACAATATAGAAAAAAAACAATTAAGTTTTTCACAAAGCACTTTTTTTTTTACGTTTTTGTTAACAAATGCACTATTAACGTGCACCCAACCCTTACCCTTGTCTGGCACTTAATCATGTCTTCAACTTTGCAATGTAGACAGATTTTGCAAAACCATTCTTCAATATTCACATCGGCTTTCTTACTAGTTGATGATTTTTCTGTGGACAGTTTTGGCTTCTTAGGCGTAATTGCTCTGCTATCTTTTTTATCCTGGTTAAATCTGATTAATAAGAAAATCAAAGGTTCTTGAAGTTTCTTTTGGTGGTATCTCTAAACTTTCGTCATTGGCACCTTTTAATTACTAAGAGGTGCCAATGACGAAAGCTAAGGCTAAGTTATTTTGTTGTGAAGGCAAATTCAAAGATAGTGGATCTATCTGATCTTGAATACGCCTTGGTGATTTAACTCTGCTGCGTTGCAAAGGCAAATTTAAACAATGGATCTATTTCATTTTCTTGTAGAGGTTTAGGTGAAGTTTCAGTGTTTTCATCGTTGGCAGCTATGAATTTATAATCAGCAAATATATCCTTATTTAAAGGATAGATCCCCGTTTTTGAAAATCCATTTATAGCCGTGCCAATGGATGTAGCTCGGAAATAGGGCATTGCACTGGAGACGATTTTAGTCTCCGGATATATTTCTTCGGTGTTCATAAATTTCCGGAGAATCTCCGGAAAGTAGACTTTGGAGTAGGTCTTTAAAATAATAATAAAAAAAATCTTAAATGTTTTATTAAAAAAAAATCAAGGCAACAAAAAACAAATTCTTCTTCAAGTAATAATAAAAAAAAACATTAAACCACATCTTATCAATCAAAAATGTGCGAATATGTACCCACCTAGTACTTGCATTATAATCTAATAAAATCAACTTATCAATAATCAACATTAGGAACTCAAAGTTAAAGTTAAACCAACATTTAATGGTTGTTAATTTAATCTAACAACCATTGGTTTTGGTTTAGAAAACAACATTTCTACGGCATCTAGTATCAGTGCACTACGCCTATCACTTAAAATGTAACCAGTTGAGGAAAATACCCTTTCTGATCGCACGAAAGTACCCGGAATCGACAAAAACTTCTTGGCTACTCTGTCAAGTGCAATTAAATGATTATTGTGGTCCCAAAATTCTTGTACTACATTAGAAAGGTCACCAGAATAACTGGTCTCCATATATTATATAATTTTAAAAGATGAAGTGACATGGCCTCCACAGAAAAGTGACTAGATATTGTTTCTTTTTTTTTATTCAAGAACTTTGACAGAGTTGGCAATGATGCTTTCTTCGTTTGGACTTCTGATTCCACCTCTATGTTTTTATGACTCAAGGACATTCTTGAGTATTTTAGTAAGTAGCTTAGTTCTGCCTTCGTTGCATCTTTTCCTGCTTGACGGTTTTCAAACATCCGGAAGGAATCTCGGAAAACTGGATGCATTAATATTGCTATTCGGCAATCGGTTCGCTTTTCATATTACAATAACCGTTCAGACATTCGTTGCTTCAGTATAATTAACAGCATCACAGACAAGCCTCGTGGCGTAGTCAGTAGTGTAACCGGCTTCCGTGCACGCGGTCGTGGGTTCAATTCCTACTCAGCACAATTATTTCTGTGATCAACACAGATATTTGTATTGCGTCTGGATGTTTTCTATCTATTATAATATGTATGAATTTACAAAAAAAATAGTAATATACATGTATTATATCCGTTATCTGGTACCCATAGCACAAGTGTTAAGCTTAGTTTGGGACCAGAGGACACAATGTGTGTGAAAATGTCCGTGAATATTTATTTATTTATTATTATTATTATCATCATACCCATTTCAGTCATTAAGGTTGTTTCTACACTCCTCAGGTTATCAAACAAGCTGTGTGTAACTGGTATAATCAGAGCACAGGTCGGGTAACTATCACTGCTTAACATGTTCGTTGCCAACGTTGGTCAAACACATTTAGCAAACCTACTGCATCTTTTAAAGCGTTCTCCTCTTCTATCGTGATTACATCTGGTGCTTGAGGTAGTTTACGCAGTGCAACGGCTAAACTGTCGCTTAAATCCAGAATTCTCCGGATATC
The DNA here is from genome assembly GCA_948253155.1 of Leucoma salicis. Lineage (NCBI taxonomy): Eukaryota > Metazoa > Arthropoda > Insecta > Lepidoptera > Erebidae > Leucoma > Leucoma salicis. Next base: position 2,263,111 of record OX411809.1, read on the forward strand.
CGTATCCGTATCCTTGGATAACCGAGGAAGAATAAATATCCGCGAGTGACCGTGTCCATATCCGTTACTTTTGGCGGAGCTTGAACGGATCTTTTGCATTATTAAGTTTCATTACGTATATGAATTTATAAGGAAAGATAGCATTAAATCACGGAGTACGGAAAAAGAGTACGATTAAATTCCATTAAAATAGTTTTTATTTCTATAAAGTCACCAATTTGTTAACTTTCTTACTCACTACCTTATAATAAGGTACTAATTAAACTAGCTAATTACAGTTTTAAAGAGATCACGTATAAAAATAATAATAATATATTTTAATTCAGCAATATAGAAAATTATGAGATATTAACGAAATTCACTTTTTAATGATATCTAAGCTTAAATCATCGTGATTATTCAAATCAACTAAATACTGCTGGGCACTCACACAATCATATTTAAAGGAACTTAAAACAATTATGTGTCATAATTAAAATGAAGTAGTGTTAAATTGTATTATAAAAAGAGTAATTTTAGCTTTGTCTCCCAAAAGTCTATTACGATGAGGATCATAAACAATTCCTAATGCACTGGAAAACTGCTCACTTGGAACGCTTGTTGCATTATCAACTGTAGTTTCAAGGTCACGCGCACTAATACCGTTTGATTGAGTAGATAAGTTAAGATCCGTATCCGTATTCGCGGATCTGGACCCTTAAGATCTGTATCCGTATCCGCGGATTTACATTTTTAACGATCCGGCACACCACTACTTTGTATCATGTGGTAGCAACTATTCCATCTAGTGGGAACGTCCTGTATCAATTTCACTGGCTTTTTTTCTAGATGTATTAACACTTGTCGTAGCCATAATGAACTCCCGTCCTTTGTCTCCCTTATCATCCAATCCCCAAGATCTTCTCCCCCTCAGTCCCGCACACTTCCTGGTTGGTCGTCCACTCACCGCGTCGGTATTCCAAGACATGCGGGCGGACCCTGGGAACCTCCTTACTCGCTACAAAAGGGTGGAGAAAATGAGACACGATTTTTGGACACGCTGGGCTAAGGAGTACGTGACGGAGCTTCAAACTCGATGCAAGTGGAAGGAGGATAATGACACACTGCAACCGAACACTCTAGTAGTCATCAAAGACGACAACCTTCCTCCATTAAAATGGAGCTTGGGGCGCATAATCAACGTCATCACAGGCAAGGATAGCGTGGCTCGCGTGGCAGACATTCGGACGGCGTCAGGCGTGGTCAGGCGCGCCTTTTCAAAAATATGCCCGCTGCTCCAAGAAGAAGACACGACTACTTCGTTGGAAGACAGTGCTTCCAAGGCCGGGGGCATGTCGCGGAACGAAACGTAATTTTCGCCAGCTCTGTGGTACGCTGATATTTGTCTACGCGTCTATGTACGTTCAAAAATTTTAATTTGTACTCGCTCACTCCCGCGCGGACTGCATAATTCTATCTCAGTCGCGCAGTGTTAGAATTCAAAATGAATTGTGTAATTTGTTCGAAAAAAACGGATGTTGTGGAGATAATTAAATGTAATGGATGCAAATTGGGATATCATTACAAGTGTGTGGATATTACACCTGCTGTTTTCAAGGAAGGCCACACAAAGCGCACATTCAAATGTAATTCCTGCATGAACGTCACCAGAAGAATCCGAGTGACGGACGAAACTCCTGTGCGTGGTGCTGGCTCGGGAGCGTTGGAGAAGGAACTACTGAATCAGTCTTATGAAGAGATTCTCTCTCAGGATAAGGCGGGGCCACAGGATTTGGATAATGTAGTGCAAAGAATAATGGAAAAGATGAATAATGTTTTGACGACTAGAATCTGTGCTTTTGAATAGAAAATTATGGAAGAATTTAAATCTACAGTGACCATTTTGGCGTTAGAAAACACTAAACTGAGACAAGAATTGAAAGAATTTAATATTAAATGTCATTTGTATGAAAAACAAATTGCGTTGTTATCTGAACGGCAATTAGTAAAAGATAACTCTAAACAAACCAAGACGAGCCCTAAACCTAGGGCAGTGTCTACCATTAGTCAAGGGTCATCGCTGGGCAGCAAAATTGTCAACTTTTAAAACATTTACAAAATTTCTTAGCTTTTATTTGCCACTTGTCATCATCATCAATTTGCCTTTTCCCAGCTATTATTCGATTAATGTTCTTACAATAATTGAAAACCAACAACTAAGTACAATATTCACTAAATATATAATAAATTTTTCTTTGTGCACTTTACATTTTATAAATTGAAAATCAATTAATAAATAAATTGCTGTTTTCAAAATTTCTTTTATATTTTGGATTTCAAAATAGTCTTTAATTATTTGGTTTACAACATCTTGCAACTTTGAAATTAATTCTATTAATCTTTGGCTGGGAGTGTAAAGCCAACGTCGACCAGCATATTCCCTATACTGAATGTACCTATTCTATTTCATAATTTGATGATAAATTTGAATTACATTCAGCACATGATTTAAAAATATTTGACATTGCCTTTTTTTAAAAATATCTGCTCATATATTGTATGGGAGCAATTATTGCAAGGACCGTTTTGTTTATTTTCTATTGGGGTAAAATTAAAATCTACGACAGAGGCAAAGTCAAATGTGTAGGTTGACGTTTCTTTAGGATTTTTGTTGATGATCAGTCATATAGGGCATCACAAAAATCTGCCTCACAGTTTTTGCCTCGGGTGTAGACACTGTTGAGGTTTTTGACTAAGAGAGTTGCAAAAGTCGACTCAAATTGATTGCAAGTAGGATTGACGTTGCGACACCCATGGCTTCTCACCGCTCCAAAGAAATTTTCTGAGGGATCTTGATTGAGGTGTCGCAACCACACCGAGGTTACACTAAAATCATTTTAACTTTTAAAGATTCGCGAATTGTACACATATTTAAAGTAGCATAAACGGGTCTTTTTTCGCGTATAAAATAGGTGAAAATAGGTGAAATTATGAACTACCTTTTACCCGACGTTTCAACTGCGTTGCAGCAGCCGTGGTCACGGGACAACTCAGTTGTCCCGTGACCACGGCTGCTGCAACGCAGTTGAAACGTCGGGTAAAAGGTAGTTCATAATTTCACCTATTTTCACCTATTTTATACGCGAAAAAAGACCCGTTTATGCTACTTTAAATAAAATCATTTTGTAGTTTTTTCAATAAGATTTTTATCCCCTTTAGTGTCCACACCCAGTTGGCAACAGTAGGAACAGATTCTTTTATTCCATTAGCACTTTCAAAGTAAATTGATTCAAAAATTTTAACCCCTTCTTCCCATGTCTTGTGATGAAGAGAATTTGGCGTTGCAGGACCAAGTAGTGGTTTCGCATGTTTGCTTTCTGTGTAGCTACCACTGACAGAGTCGAAAATTTTGTCCATAAATATTAATAAATCTACTGTTTCCTTACATTCTGCAGGCAAAATTCCTTTGTCTGAAAACAATATAAAAAAGGGCATATTAAACAAAATGTTTGATTATTGTTTGTAATTTGAATAAAGGAAGTATTCTTCGACTTACAGATCCAATTGTGAAAGTACAACATTTACAATATAAATAAATCTACGAATCAGGAATTAGGAAAAGAAGAAAGTTGTTTTGTTTAATGTAGGTATGGTGAGTGAGAGCGTCGGAAGCCCAAACCCGCTCCCTATCCTCTCCTTATTATCCTACCTATCCTTTTCTTATTATCGAAGCTATCCACCTACTATTATAAAAAAAAATCGTAAAGTTGAAATTTATTTAATCCCATATCGGAAGCCACTGTATGACTGAAAATTAGAGAGGCAAATTTTACTTTCATTTTGTTAATTGTTTCTGGGTTAACATGATTTTCCGTCAATTTTGGGATCAGCCTGATGCCTTTATACCCAGGATTTCCCTGCAGTAATAATTGTAAATAGGACCACTTAGCAGTTTTTACCACACCTTCTTTCGATTGGTATTTTAGGTTTTTGGTAATTAAGTTATCTCTCATTCCTTTAAGTAGATGTGGAGGGTCATAGAGAGGAATAATTTCTTTAATAATCTATTATGATTATATTCTCCTTTGGTTCTTCTCCTCGTCTCAAATAAGTGCCCCTGGTGTCATTAACCCTAGAAAGATAACCATATTTTGACTGTCACAAAAGATAACCATGCGCTTTGGAGGCGCACGATATATTAATATTTTTTTTGTAATGAAATACCTATTTATTGTATTTATTTACTTGATTGTTTTGAGACGTGGTTAATGAACTACTAATAAAAAACTTTTTTAGTGAAATATTTTATATATTTTAAACATTAAACTTAAATCAACAAACCTCTAGAAAAATTCAACAAAATTAGCAGTCTTCTGTTTACAGGAACATAGTATCAAAAAATGTATTTTTTCTTCAAAATTAATTACATTATTTCTTACTAACTAATCAACTAAGAAAAAATCAGTCAAAACTATAATCGTTTGGCTCAAATTTGTTTTGATAGGCATTCAAAACAAACATCATTTTTGTGTTCGCCACAAACTGTTTTCCTGCATTTAACGCAAGTCATCTTAGACATCCTTTTTTTTTTATTAGTGCAAAAGGTGCAGTACCGCCTTTTCTTGGCTGGAGGTTCTTCTTCATTGTCTGTATCGTTCTGCACAACCGGTTTCGGAAGAATATTTGCGATATTATCTCTCACATGCTTTGGCAAAGTAGGAGCTTCCAGTCTTTCCTTCATCCACGATTCAGATAACTGGGCGCTTAACTTTTTCATATAACCCCTTCTATTCAGAGGCTTTTCATTTTTCGCAAGAGTGTTGTGACAATAGATAACATAAGAATTGACGAATGCTATATTCAGAATACCATAAAACATAGACATTGGCCATCTATTGGATTTCCTTGAACATGACATTGAGGAACACATTTGATCAAAAGTGTCCACCCCGCCTTTGGTCTGATTATAATACATTATAATTTCAGGCTTACCAGTTATTGGGTTGATGACACCGTCTTCATGACATGATGATAGCAGGTAAACCATCTTTGAGGGCTTCGGCTTGTACGAAACTAGGGTCAAACATCCATCGTAGCAGAACATTGACGTGCCTACCGAACGAGACCGAGTATTTTTCAGTTCTTCGGGGATTTCTCGTTTATTGGATCGTATAGTGCCAACGAGGGTTAGTTTGTACGGTTCCTGAAGTAGGGATTTCGCGAGAGGAACCGAAGTGAACCAATTATCGCAAGTTATATTTCGGTTTGTGCCGTGCAAAGGCCGAGACAACTCCTTTACATAAAATTCTCCTTGTGGCAACCCATTAGTATTCGTAGCTCTGCCAATATACGGCATTGCATTTAGCATGTACTTCGTTCCGCTGTCACACAGCATAGGGATTTTAATACCATATTTACTGGGTTTATTAGGTATATACATGCGGAACGGGCACCGTCCTCGAAACCCTAATAATTGCTCATCGATTGTGACATGCTCTCCTGGTGTATAATTCAGTTTACACTGAGTTACAAATAATTCCCATACTTTTCTAATGGGTATGAATGGATCTTCATGACGTAAAGAGGGTCGTATCGACTTGTCATCAAATCTTAGACATCTAAGCAGGAAATCAAAACGATCCCTACTCATCACTGTCACGTACCGTGTACCCGAAAAGCTACTATCGAACAGCTCATCAGTAGACAAGTGATTGTCTTTCATTGCTGCACTCAAGGTCAGTATTGCAAACAAAGCTTGAATTTCTGTCACAGACGTATCTCTGAAAGTGGCTTTGGTCATGTAATCTCGACGTTTCACAGAGATCTCAACATTCGTCCAACGGACGATCTCCTCCACTATTTCTTCGGTAACAAACAAATTAAAACATAAGATTGGGTCACAAATATTTCGACACATGCGCGTTGGACCTCTACTTGTGCGAATAATATTTATGGCAGATGTCCTTCCACGACTTTGTCCTTTTATTGTCGACCAGCAATGTTGGTTCTTACCCCTAAGAACACGACGATCAGGAACAATTATGCGGTGGTCACGACGGGATGATTCCGAAGTTCCAGGGGGCTCTGAAGATACAGGCGGACTTATATCGTCTTCATTTGGTGTATCATTCAATTGTTGTGGCACCTCATCATCTATAAACTCGTCTTCGAAATCACTCTGTATGTCATCTTCACTCAAATTATCTTCTATCTCACTGTCACTTCCTTGCTCTCGTTCATGCTCGTTCTCTTCCTCTTCAGCAATAAACCTAGATATTGCATCATCAGTTAGTGTTTTCCGGCTCGTCATGATGACGGCGAAAAGATTTTATGCTAAAACAAAGAAATAAACAGTTATAATAAACATTTTATGTACGTATAAACAAATTTATACTTCCACTAAAAGTCACACAAAAGATAACCATGCGCCTTTGGAGCGCAACACTTACTCATAACTGCAAAACTATGGTACTTACCGCGTAAAAACGGCCGTCCCGCGACTCTGTGCACCGACCACTGAGCTAACTTAAAAGGACAGGTAGATACGCGCGCTTCTTAGAAAGAGACAGCAATTTCAAACAGACGCGGGCGCCTCTGAGGCGTAGGTTATCTTTCTAGGGTTAAGTAATATTTTAAGGGCCTGCCTGTTATTTGTGCCTTGGTTACATATACATGCAACCACAATCAACCCTGATTCAAGCACTTTGTGAACAACTTCTTTAATTTGTTTGGCCAACTCGGGTCCCTTGGTTGCAACTTTTGAAAATGTATAGTATATTGCTTGTTTGTAATTTTGTATAAGACCACGAACCATGAAAACTTGGGCGTGGTCTGCAAAATCTGCCATTCTTTGCTGGCTATTGTCTACTAAACCCGTTATTAAGTCTTTTCGCTCTTCATATGTGACATTGACTTTTAACACGTTCTCTGCCTTGTAGGTCACCAGTGACCGGACCTTGCCTTGTATCAACCCGCCACGTAGGGCACCGGTGACCTCAGAGCAGATCTGTTTTCGAAACGAATTTGTGAGCCGCAGGCCACATTTAACGTAGATTTCTCTATAGTAAGTGACCGGAACGGTGCTGTAGAGCAATCCTTCTAAATGGATCTTACCTATTTGTGAACAACTTCTTTAATTTGTTTGGCCAACTCGGGTCCCTTGGTTGCAACTTTTGAAAATGTATAGTATATTGCTTGTTTGTAATTTTGTATAAGACCACGAACCATGAAAACTTGGGCGTGGTCTGCAAAATCTGCCATTCTTTGCTGGCTATTGTCTACTAAACCCGTTATTAAGTCTTTTCGCTCTTCATATGTGACATTGACTTTTAACACGTTCTCTGCCGTGTAGGTCACCAGTGACCGGACCCTGCCTTGTATCAACCCGCCACGTAGGGCACCGGTGACCTCAGAGCAGATCTGTTTTCGAAACGAATTTGTGAGCCGCAGGCCACATTTAACGTAGATTTCTCTATAGTAAGTGACCGGAACGGTGCTGTAGAGCAATTCTTCTAAATGGATCTTACCTATTTGTGAACAACTTCTTTAATTTGTTTGGCCAACTCGGGTCCCTTGGTTGCAACTTTTGAAAATGTATGTATATTGCTTGTTTGTAATTTTGTATAAGACCACGAACCATGAAAACTTGGGCGTGGTCTGCAAAATCTGCCATTCTTTGCTGGCTATTGTCTACTAAACCCGTTATTAAGTCTTTTCGCTCTTCATATGCGACATTGACTTTTAACACGTTCTCTGCCGTGTAGGTCACCAGTGACTGGACCCTGCCTTGTATCAACCCGCCACGTAGGGCACCGGTGACCTCAGAGCAGATCTGTTTTCGAAACGAATTTGTGAGCCGCAGGCCACATTTAACGTAGATTTCTCTATAGTAAGTGACCGGAACGGTGCTGTAGAGCAATCCTTCTAAATGGATCTTACCTATTTGTGAACAACTTCTTTAATTTGTTTGGCCAACTCGGGTGCCTTGGTTGCAACTTTTGAAAATGTATAGTATATTGCTTGTTTGTAATTTTGTATAAGACCACGAACCATGAAAACTTGGGCGTGGTCTGCAAAATCTGCCATTCTTTGCTGGCTATTGTCTACTAAACCCGTTATTAAGTCTTTTCGCTCTCCATATGTGACATTGACTTTTAACACGTTCTCTGCCGTGTAGGTCACCAGTGACCGGACCTTGCCTTGTATCAACCCGCCACGTAGGGCACCGGTGACCTCAGAGCAGATCTGTTTTCGAAACGAATTTGTGAGCCGCAGGCCACATTTAACGTAGATTTCTCTATAGTAAGTGACCGGAACGGTGCTGTAGAGCAATCCTTCTAAATGGATCTTACCTATTTGTGAACAACTTCTTTAATTTGTTTGGCCAACTCGGGTCCCTTGGTTGCAACTTTTGAAAATGTATAGTATATTGCTTGTTTGTAATTTTGTGTAAGACCACGAACCATGAAAACTTGGGCGTGGTCTGCAAAATCTGCCATTCTTTGCTGGCTATTGTCTACTAAACCCGTTATTAAGTCTTTTCGCTCTTCATATGTGACATTGACTTTTAACACGTTCTCTGCCGTGTAGGTCACCAGTGACCGGACCCTGCCTTGTATCAACCCGCCACGTAGGGCACCGGTGACCTCAGAGCAGATCTGTTTTCGAAACGAATTTGTGAGCCGCAGGCCACATTTAACGTAGATTTCTCTATAGTAAGTGACCGGAACGGTGCTGTAGAGCAATCCTTCTAAATGGATCTTACCTATTTGTGAACAACTTCTTTAATTTGTTTGGCCAACTCGGGTGCCTTGGTTGCAACTTTTGAAAATGTATAGTATATTGCTTGTTTGTAATTTTGTATAAGACCACGAACCATGAAAACTTGGGCGTGGTCTGCAAAATCTGCCATTCTTTGCTGGCTATTGTCTACTAAACCCGTTATTAAGTCTTTTCGCTCTCCATATGTGACATTGACTTTTAACACGTTCTCTGCCGTGTAGGTCACCAGTGACCGGACCTTGCCTTGTATCAACCCGCCACGTAGGGCACCGGTGACCTCAGAGCAGATCTGTTTTCGAAACGAATTTGTGAGCCGCAGGCCACATTTAACGTAGATTTCTCTATAGTAAGTGACCGGAACGGTGCTGTAGAGCAATCCTTCTAAATGGATCTTACCTATTTGTGAACAACTTCTTTAATTTGTTTGGCCAACTCGGGTCCCTTGGTTGCAACTTTTGAAAATGTATAGTATATTGCTTGTTTGTAATTTTGTGTAAGACCACGAACCATGAAAACTTGGGCGTGGTCTGCAAAATCTGCCATTCTTTGCTGGCTATTGTCTACTAAACCCGTTATTAAGTCTTTTCGCTCTTCATATGTGACATTGACTTTTAACACGTTCTCTGCCGTGTAGGTCACCAGTGACCGGACCCTGCCTTGTATCAACCCGCCACGTAGGGCACCGGTGACCTCAGAGCAGATCTGTTTTCGAAACGAATTTGTGAGCCGCAGGCCACATTTAACGTAGATTTCTCTATAGTAAGTGACCGGAACGGTGCTGTAGAGCAATTCTTCTAAATGGATCTTACCTATTTGTGAACAACTTCTTTAATTTGTTTGGCCAACTCGGGTCCCTTGGTTGCAACTTTTGAAAATGTATAGTATATTGCTTGTTTGTAATTTTGTATAAGACCACTAACCATGAAAACTTGGGCGTGGTCTGCAAAATCTGCCATTCTTTGCTGGCTATTGTCTACTAAACCCGTTATTAAGTATTTTCGCTCTTCATATGCGACATTGACTTTTAACACGTTCTCTGCCGTGTAGGTCACCAGTGACTGGACCCTGCCTTGTATCAACCCGCCACGTAGGGCACCGGTGACCTCAGAGCAGATCTGTTTTCGAAACGAATTTGTGAGCCGCAGGCCACATTTAACGTAGATTTCTCTATAGTAAGTGACCGGAACGGTGCTGTAGAGCAATCCTTCTAAATGGATCTTACCTATTTGTGAACAACTTCTTTAATTTGTTTGGCCAACTCGGGTCCCTTGGTTGCAACTTTTGAAAATGTATAGTATATTGCTTGTTTGTAATTTTGTATAAGACCACGAACCATGAAAACTTGGGCGTGGTCTGCAAAATCTGCCATTCTTTGCTGGCTTTTGTCTACTAAACCCGTTATTAAGCCTTTTTGCTCTTCATATGTGACATTGACTTTTAACACGTTCTCTGCCGTGTAGGTCACAAGTGACCGGACCCTGCCTTGTATCAACCCGCCACGTAGGGCACCGGTGACCTCAGAGCAGATCTGTTTTCGAAACGAATTTGTGAGCCGCAGGCCACATTTAACGTAGATTTCTCTATAGTAAGTGACCGGAACGGTGCTGTAGAGCAATCCTTCTAAATGGATCTTACCTACTCAAGTAATTGTGAAAAATATGATGAAAAAATTATAAAGGGATGAAAAAAAGAACTGTATAAGAGAGCCATCTATTTAATTATTATCAAAAATGGTATTATAAATTTAACTTGTGTACTCAGTTTTGTGTTGTTTAAATTGTTTATAAGCTTCAAAATCATTTTGCAAAAAAAACTTATACATAACAATGAATTTTATTGAAACATATTAGACAGTAATATGGTTTACTAGGACATTAATTACAATAAGTTACAACTTTCTTTGCCTTATTCTTAGCTTCTTTTGAACCGTAAGTTTTTGCACATTCTTTATAGCATGTCACACAGTAGCGTCTCATTTTTCTGACTGATCCCTCTTTTTTTATCAATTCATGCCTCAGTCTTTTTGGCCTCTCAACTGCAACTTCAGTTTGATATTTATCTGAATCGACAAGGTACTCTACAAGTTGTTGTCTAAACTGCACTATACTTTCTTTGGTATTCTTGTTTTCGGTATACATAACCCATGAATTTACTAAGGCAGTATTCAAAATAAGTTTGATAGCCAGCTTTTTGTACCATTTAACCGTTTTACGGAGTGGCGATGAATAAGATGTCAATTGGTAACTCATGTCAACAGTCGGTTCCGTAAATGCTATAACAGACGGTTGATATCCTCGTGGTTGTGACCATTTTTGATATGTGTTTGCAGTCTGCAACAAAATTGGTGACCGAATCCGTTTCACTTTCAGAGTCCCTTGCAATGACACGACAACGAAGCTTGCGCCATTTTATTGGATTGGTAATCTCATTTTCATTATCTGAATTTGATTGAGACTGATTTTTATTTCTCTGCGTCAAAGTATTCCTTGACTCACTCAAAAAAACTAGCTTCAAGTATATCAATGTTCTGTAAGTCTTCTAGTGAAATATTCACGTATTCCATGTCAAAATCTAAATCCGGCAAATCCATGGTTCATTTTATCTTTACAAAGCCGCACCAACACAAAACGAAAAAACTTCACACCGACACAACCGTTCCGTGCAAAAACTGGCAGGCGACTGAGGGTGCGGGTGCGGCGCTATAATAACGAAAATATACCTTTTCGTATTATAGCACCGCGTAGATCACATGTGACCTCACGGGGCTTTTTTTAAATATCTAAAAACCCTAAAAGCCTATGGAACCCTAACTGATATCATACTTTATAGTTTTAGCTAATGCATCAATTTCGAGCAAAAAGCTTTTTTGTTTTTTTTTTGTTTTTACTACTGGCAGAGAACGTGTTAAAGATATTTCATCAAACGATATCACAAACAGCTTTTGATTGGTAGTAATTTTCTCAGTATTGTTAAAGATGTCTAATGCCGCTGGATTACTAGCAAGTTTTTTTTGCTGCTTTTATGTGAGCCGATTGTTTACATAATTTATTTCTTAGTTTGCTTAATTTTATCTTTGCAGGTACAATTTTTTTAGGTATTTTCATTTCTGCTTTGGTGAAAACCGTTTCTTTTTTCTTACATTGACAGTGCTTTTCACTCCTGTAGAAAAACAAAATATGTAAGTATAACATGTGATAAAATAAATGGCTAAATATGAGTTCAATTCTACTTGCTATATATATATATATATATATATATCTAATCAGTTAGCTATTGCATAATAAATTTTATAGAGAAATAGGGGTAAACTCGGCAGATCTGATTAAGGCTAAATTATAATAAAATCTGGATACATTTTCAAAATAATAAAGAAACATACTAGGAATTTGTAGGTTTTTAGTGCCTGAAGTAGTACTATCTGGCGTGATAACATCTTCAATCTCCAATGCCTTGGGAACTGAAATAAATTATTTTCTTATTATAGCACATAGCCTGTATTAAATATATAACCTTTGCTTTGCCATTCACACGTACACATTTTAATGTTATTGTTAAAGTGGTGAAATATGGAATAGTATGGAATCCTCAGCAGGCACCTCATAAAGTCATTTGATATCATTAATGAACTTTATGATATTTAATTACAAAAATGTTTGGAAATGTGCCCGGTAGACGTCAATAGGCTCGCCCGCTATTACGTGGGACTTAAACATAGCTGGCGAATCGTGGGTGTGTAATACACCTCTGCCTACCCCTTCGGGGAATACAGGCGTGATGCTATGTTTTTTTTGTTTAATTACAAAAGCTTTTGTTTGAGTCTTCATTCCCATGGGCTGTTATTCATTATTCTCTTCATACACACTCGCCGGTTTCGGAGATCATTTCTTTCCTTCAATACATGACCGATTTGGTCTAGTTATGCGAGTATATGGAGATTATGGAGAACAAAATACACACCTAAATGTAACTAGAGTATATTGCTCAGAATATAACAGCACATCAAAATGTCCACAATAAACGTATTAACATTATTAATTAATATTATATGAATGTAACACGCACAGACTAGCTAGATGTTCAGACCGCCATGTCAAGAACATTGACGCTACACCGTATGCAAGAATTGAACATGACATTTTTTTTTTTTTTTGTTAATGCTGGTGAGGCTACGGAAATCGTGAATATGCCATATATGCCTGCATTAAGTATATATATATATATATATATATATATATACTTAATGCAGGTATATAAAATTGTGTGTAACCTATAGATGTAGATTGACAAGGTTATATTTACAGAAAATAATATATTTATAAATACAGGATTCACGTGTATTAAAAATAAAACATATGTTTTCCTTATTGACAAATTATTTTTTTTTATTTTTTTTCTTATATTTATTAAAAGCATATTGTTGCATTGGTGGTAAATTAAGGTTTTGCAAGCGTATTACGTCAGTCCCTTTAATAAAGAAAGAGAGAGATTTAATAAAGAAATACCATTGAGAAAAAACTGAAATTGCAAATATACAACCAATCATAGTAATATTTTATGCGTAGAGAGAAGCTTATTTAATAGCAACCAAGAATTAAAATTAGCATAGGAGCCTATTTACCCATCAGGTACCAGGTGAGATTAAGGTCAAGAACAGACCTATTAAACTAAAAAACTATTGACTGGTATTTTAATGATCTGTTAAGTTATCTAAGACTTATGTTACTGTATTTTTTATTTAATATATTTGTTATAACATGAATTATGAACTTACGAAATGATGATGTGTTAGATAAAGCTGCTGCTACCGATTTACTCATAACCCGTACACAATTGCTAACCTGAAAAAAAATATAACAAAGATCATACATGATTCACATCAAATATTAGTTCCCATAACTTTAAGCGGCATTTCTTTTTGATTTTCCCAACATTACTACATATTTACCTTCATTTTTTTAATTTTTTCGGGTACCACATGTTTATCAGTTAATTTGTGTAATATTCGTGATTCACCATGCTTACAATCAGCATTGTAAACATCAACAATATCCTGCCATGTTGCTCTTTTTCCTTCAAACTCTATGTCTTTTGAGAGAAAATTATTACGTATTCCTTTTATTAAGTGTGGCGGGTCATAGAACACACTTAATGAATTACCACAAAGATGAATGGTATAATCTGAAAAAAGAGATATAAGTTGATTATTTCTATAGAATGTTACTATCCTTACAAATTTATTGCTAATCTACAAAAAAGTACAACTTACCAACTCGTTCTCCTGCACGCAACTGCTCCCTTTTGGTGTCTTCTAACAACCTATTCATGGTCGACTAGAAAATGGAACCTTGATCAGACACGAGAGCTATCGGTTTAAGCCCTGTATCTGTGACAGCAGCGATTATGTCCTTTATTATAGCTTTTAGTGCATTACTAGACGTTGCTCCTTCACAAAAATAGAATGCTAATGGTTGCTGCCATTTACAGACAGCACCCCGTAGCATAAAGACAAGAGCATGGTCTGCAAACTGCTCGTTTTTCCCGTTTAAGTCCACAAAGCCTACAATATTGTCTTTGGTTGCTAAATATGTTAATGAAGTCTCCAGTGCCATCTCATCAAACATTACTGTACACAATCGTTTTTTAGCATCCCAATTATTGACCTGAAAAAAATTTATTTCATACACACAAAGAAAATTGTTGTTTGTGTTTTTTTATTACATACCGTTAATAAAAAGGAAAATTTTAGTTTAAGACTAAAAAACGCATTTAGCTAGTTGAACTGAAAACTAGAAAATATATTACAATAAATAATTATTGTCAAAATGCGCCCCGCATTTTAGTAACTCAGATCACAGACAGATTTCTAGGGCGAGAAGGGTTTTAATTCTTAGTTTAAATTCATACATGAGCGCTTATTAACCAATCGATAATTTACCCGTTATCATTCACAAGTATTAAGTAATAATGAAATTAACTAACATAATTTACCTGATTTTTTATAAGTTCAAAGATTTGTGGATTTATGCCAGGGCTTATATCTAGTTCACTTATCATTTTCTTCAGTCGTTTTTGAAGGAAGAATAAATATTTTTTGTAAGAACTTGTACGATTTTGGACCTTGTTTGTAAATTGAAAGAGCAAGAAGCTTTTCTTCTGTTGTAAATCTCCTGGCCTTTTTACTTTTCGTACAAAGATTAACTTGCATCAACAGAATCTTTCTAGACAAGGGGTTCATATTTCTTGTGTTCTTTTAAAGAGTTTTTTTTACTAAAAGTTAATGCCCTTTTAGATCGTAGTTTATAGTTATTTTGAAGTCTAGCCTTTTTGTATTCTTTATACAATAGCTGGCACCGTGGTGTTAGTGACTTCACATTTCTAATGATTCTTTTTTTAACCAATTTTCTTGGAGTTTTACAAGACGAGCCTGAAAATAATGTTTAGTTTGAGTTAATTATCTATATTTAACTAGCAGTTAACTAGCACCGACGACATTGTTAGCGTTCAAATTTTTATTTTCTAAATTCTATCCCAGTTTTACTTATTTGAATTTTTGCAAAACTACTGAGACTAGGTTCTAAGTCAAAAATTAGATTATAAAGACACAAACATACATTGACAGTAAGATTCTTAGGCCCCTTCCTAACCGGATTGGTGCTCTTTCGTTTCGTTCCCGCCTCTGTACCGAATCTGTACAGATTCTTTAACAAGACAACAAGTGCATGTAATTACATGAGAGCTTCCTGAGTCGTTTCAGTATAGATTTTTTACCGAGCGCATACAACGCGTCTCGGTACGAGGCCACCCGTCTCCCGTGCACCCCATGCTTTTCAGTTACACTCAACACAGCAAGCACAGGTCTCATCACGATACCGCACCGAAAACAAACCAGTTAAAGGAAAATGCACCGGCCAGGTCAGGAAGAGGCCTTCAATCTAGCTTACAATATTAGTAGGGTACAATATTTTTTCTTAGGACTGCACATTTAAATCATAAAATTACCTTAAACACAAAGTGAAAAATGTGAAATCGAAAATAACAGTCAGGAGCAGGATTCGAACCTGCATCTTCTGGATAACGTCCAGATGCTTTACCAATTCAGCCATCCTGACAATTGCTCCCGACTGCTAATTTCGATAACACATCATACTTAACGTCTTTGGGTGACGCCTGCGCCATCTGTCGGGAGTATTTTCATACATTATACCGACCTGGTAAACTTAATTTTACAATTAAGATTTTACCTAATAATGACGCAAACCCTTTAAATATTTAGATATTTTTCATATATATTTTTTATTTTTTTCATATGCATTTGACATGCTTAGCACTATACATTAAACACAAAGGGAAAAATGTGAAATCGAAAATAACAGTCAGGAGCAGGATTCGAACCTGCATCTTCTGGATTCTGGATAGTTTCTCGGTCATGTATCGAAGGAAGGTGGAGTCAGGAGTCTCCAAAACCAGCGAACGTGTATGAAGAGAATTATGAATGTTGAAGTGAGAAATGTATGCAAGAAAGAGATGATAGCATGCAATGCAAGCAATATTCTGTCTATATGATTATTAATGTCTTTGAAATTCTATTTAAATATTTAGTATAGGAAAGTAACCTGCTATGTTAAGACTTGGATTATTGTCTTTGATGATGGTCTGCACTGTCGCTGGCACCATGTAAATATCTGGAAACAAAGTATTACCTACTTGTATTAATGATATATATCCCGCTACCATACCGGGAACCTGAGATATAAGCCAAAAACTAGCTTTTGGCTGCGGCGAAGCCGCGGGCAAAGGCTAGTTATATCCTAAATTTATACTTTTAAAGTTCTTTTTAGATCTAAGTATCTGCACAAGATGTTATTGTAATTTATAACAAAAACTTACCTGATGTCATTTGCAATGTCTTATTTAAACATGTTGCCATACTTGGATAACTTGACGTTGATGGTTCAACAATAGTAGTATTGTAGTATGACCATTGTAGTGGAAATTATACAGATGAATAGAGAGGCACATGATATCAGAATTGTTTATCAAAAGATGCTTACCCAAAACTTCTAATCTTGAAAACTTATTAGGTCTGTGCTCTAGAAGGAGTGCATATCATGAATGATCAATGTGACGCTTCCTTGAGTAACTACGATCATTGTATAAAGTCTTAACATCTAAAAAAAACAATATTTCACTTTAGCTTTCTAAATTGGATGAAGAATTTAACCTTTTAAAATAAATTGTAACAATGTTGGAGTGAACTAATAATGAGTCCTGGCTCTGGTAGTGGCAACATAGTAGTGTTTAGCGGACAGCTATTATATTAAACATGTTCGGTTGTTTCATTGCAACTCACGAAGAACTCAAACTCAAAAAGGAAACAGCACATAAAAATTAACATAGCATCACGTCTGTATTCCCCGAAGGGGTAGGCAGAGGTGTGTATACACACCAAAACTCCGGGCTGCTACTGAGAATTTTTCTTTTTAGGAAAAAGCTCAATAACATTGCCAGACCCGGGGATCGAACCCGAGACCTCATGATTAGCAGTCGCATACACTACCGCTACACCACCGAGGCCGTTGAAAGAATTCACGAATACCATCAATTTAATATATTATGTTCAATGCTTTACCTGTTTCTAAATAGAAGCTTGTCGGGTTCCCTGAACATATTTCTAAGGTAGTGAATAAGCTTGGATAAGCCCCCTTCTTTAGGCGATTTGTCGCCGCATTGACAAACCTTGGTTCAAAATGTTTATGACAAACATATAATTTGCTGAGATCACTGTTCCTAATACTATCATAATTGATACACTCGAGCCACTGTCTCTTGTTTTCCTCTATAGAGGGAAACTGATGCAATTTAACGTCCTGTCGTAAACTATTGCAAAGTAATAAAAATCACGCCATCAAATAGTATGAATTTTAATTGCAAAATTAAACTTACTACATTGGATGAATGCATGTAAATGCATTGCCGATAGAGGGCGTTGGTCGTTAAGACAAATGTGATGAGGAAATTCGGTATTTTTTAGAAATGGTACGATAGCTCAATGGCTTAGAGCACTTCCCCGGAAAGGAAGGGACGCAGGTTCGATTCCCGCTCGTACTAAAATACTCTTTTCCTTATTCACAAATTATAATTTGTACTTTAAGAGTAGCTGAGCATGTCAAGTGCTAAAATATAGATAAAAAAAAGGCTCTAATAAATTACTTAATTCATAAAATCACCAAGTAAAGCAAGAGTTGTAACATGCAGGAGAATCCCAATCCGGGGAAGTGCTCTAAGCCACTGAGCTATCATACAAATGTTTTGATCATCCCAATCTCCTTATCACATTTGTCTTTACGACCAACGCCATCTATCGGAATACATTTACAAGCATTAAACCAATATAGTAAGTTATGAGTGTTGTGTTGTTTGGCTGCTTCTGGTCGTCGGGATAGATTCGGCCGCTAGCTTCACCTGGAGACATGCCTTACAAGGTTCTAATTTTTCTCCCTGAAACAAAACACCACATGCATGATTTCTTAGGCTACACATACCTGCTTCATATAAATGACCAAGCCGATAATGCCATAAATCCATTGAGGATGGGGCAGAGACAGCGACTGCAGCACTCAATGACTCCTGCCTAGATCGCAGGAACAAAGAATGCATCCTATTTTGCGAATACCTAACTGACCTACAGACACACCCATCATCCAATCTATAGATACCATTTATGCATTTAGCTACAGATAAACAGTTGCCAGATATTTTACAATCCCTATTGTAAATAAAACATTAGTTTTTATTAAAATGAATACTATAACCTTCCTCACATAATTTAGATACAGAAAGGAGATCAAATAAATAGGGAACTAATAAACAATTTTTAAAAATTCTAACCTCTGTTAAACTTAAGTTCAAATCCACTACTTTTGTATTGGTCATACAGTCATTGTTTGCAATATTAACTGTCTGTATTTGAGTGTTTTTCCCATTTGTAAGTATTTCTTTATTATTAACTAGGTGAGATGAAGTTCCACTGTCTATATAAACACCCACTGGATTACTTGCAAAGAAGGCAGATACACCTGGCTCATTTTCTTTCTTCTTTTTCTGCTGTTTGTCTCTCTAACTTATAACACTTTGGTTTAATATGCCCAATTTTGTGGCAATAAATGCATTTTATCTGAGTAATTCTAGAAAGAAATGCAGGGGTGAAGGTGCCGTTGGTGCTTGTTTCGACTTTCCTGTGAGCCTCTTGAAGCAATCGCGCTCTCACCAGTTCACTTTCTAGCTTAGAAGAAATGCAGTATGTTTCTAGGTTAGATACTAAAGTGTCATATTCCACGGGAAAACCACTCAAAAGAATTATTTCCTCGTCTTCCTATGTCTGCAAGTTGATGCACCAGACACATGACGTGTTGTATGTATTGAGTCATGTCATTAAATTTAATGTATTCAACTCGGTGCAGCTGTCCTAGCAGTAGAACACGCCTGTACAGACCACTGTCCTCAAAAATGACAGCCAGCTTTTTCCAAGCTTCTAGTCTAGACGATTTGGCTTCAAGCACATATTGATATAAGCTGGGTTGAACGTTGAGACAGATGCGAGCCAGCGCACGTTGATCGAGTGTGACGTCACCAGTAGGAACTTTGGAGGTTGTATGTTCAATGAAATCCCATAAACCTTCTGCAATCAAAATCATTTTAAGAGAAAATTTCCAGCTGTGGTAATTTGTGCCGTCTAGCCTCTCCATATTGTTAAGACCGCCGAAGACCATGGCGGGCACGTGCGGGTTTGGTGGTGGCGTGGCCATGTTGATATTGCCAAAATGAATTTGCCGACACGTGTAGGTGTATCTTTCGAATAGTTTCCACGCTATTCCCGTCACACGACCAAATTCTGCTGTTTGGTGGTGGCGTGGCCATGTTGATATTGCCAAAATGAATTTGCCGACACGTGTAGGTGTATCTTTCGAATAGTTTCCACGCTATTCCCGTCACACGACCAAATTCTGCTGTATGAGTTCTTTGGTTTGTTCTGGACTCGGAACCTGTTGGAGCTCTCAGGGATCGGAGCGCAGTTGAATAAGATCGGTGATAGGGGAAAATGGAGAACACAATACACACCTAAATGTAACTGAAGTATATTGTCTACAATAAACTTAGTAACATTATTAATTAATATTATATGAATGTAACACGATGTCAAGTAACTTACAATACGAACGGAGAGAGAGAACTGGGAGGTTAGACGGAATCTCATATCTCACAATTGACATCGAATCGACTCGCTTGTGATTGGTTGAGAAACCGACGCGTGATGTCGCTATAATCCGTTGACCAATCACGGTGATCTCTCAACCAATCATAGTGATCACGATACGATTGACATGTGAGATATGAGATTCTGCCTAACCCCCCAGAATAGACATGGTTATCAAGCAGTATTGCTATTGTTAAAAATATAGGGCATAGAGTTGTAATATGTGTGCCATAGACGGAGCATTCCCTTTCGCATCTTTACACCAATACTCTCTTTCATACCTACTCGCTCTCTTCCGTAGTGGTTACAAATGTGGTTAATCAGCCTAACTTCACATTTTTGATTTTACTCATGCTCCTTTTTGCATACCCAACTCTCGCTTCCCTATAATAATGTTGGGACAAGCACTGCGTTGCGTATTGTGACACGTGCCTATTGGCTGAGATGGTGGCTGCCGAAAAGTTGGGACAACTTGCACCGTTCACTCTACTTCTTGCATATTACCCTTTTAGCTCCCATCTGCTCGTTGACCTGTAATTGACAAGTCTGTTGTAAAACTATTTCATCCAATACATGGACGTAAATGTTTACCTAACAAGTTTTGTTGTGCGCATTTTCTAAATTAAATAAGTTTGATTTTTAACTCAGATCTGTGGCCTCCTATTACCAAAACAACTGAACCGGCTTTGGTTTAGTTTTTTGTTTTGATCTAAAATAAAGAGCTGGTCATTCAAGAAAAATCTGTTCAACCATTCGAAGATGATCTGTTTTTTTTTTTCAAATGGGAATAGCGATTGCAATTTACTCACTAAATGTTCCGGTGTATCTTAAGGTAGCAGCAACTCGTTTACTCAGTACTTTGGTACAGTAGCCTACAAACAGTTTTTTTTTTATTTTATTTGGTATCACATGCTCATCTGTTAGTTAAGGCAATGATTCTAATGTTACAGATTTGCATATCGTAGTTATATATGTCAACTATGTCACATTACATATTTACCATCGAATATCATATTTTTGTTTAATAGGTTATTCCTAATGTCCTTTCTCTGGTCGTGCCGGCCTATTAATGCTGGGAGAAGCAAGACTTACACTGTAAATAACAAATAAAATAACACATACCACATCTTCATCCATTTTTTATCTGGTATCGTCTGGTTTCTGCTTATAAGTGCTTTAAAGCACTTTGATGAGTTACGCCCTGCTCACATATTAATGTTAGTGGTCAGTTAGCACTTCTTTTATAATATCTACTATCATAGTAGTTGCCAACTACTAGTGGGCATTGTACCTTCGCAAAATAGTACCTATGCAATTGGCTGTCGCCATGATCGACATACTCTTATCATAATAACGAAAGTATGGTCTACAAATCTCGGTATTTCCTTTCTGGAACAAATCCGTGTATCGCATCTAAAGAAGGGATAAATGTAAGTCCCATTGACAATTATATAATACAATGCTGCACAATTTTTGCAGGACTCAAGCCAGTACTATTTTCTTTTAAAAGCAGCAAAAAAAATTCCCATTAATGCCACTGCTCATAGGGATTTCTTGGAGGAAAATTTCTTTCCTATTTAGGGTTCTTTTATACATTTTTTTTTCCAGTTGACTGTATGCAGTAAAAAGGAACCTGTTTACCTATATAGTGAAAGGTACAACAATTTATCTTCCAATGTGTAGCGTCTGGCTTTTTTCTTCAGTCCAGCAATTCTGAACTGCATTAAAAAAATGCTTTTGTAAATAGTCCAGCTTCTCAATTACAAAAAAGTCTTCGTGTTACTTAATGCAGTTGCATTTTCAATATATTTTTTTATTGATGTCCAAATAATTTTCTTGATTCAATTATGTGTGCAGTGTAAGATAGACATGCCGACGTGTTAAAGTATGAGGACACTTAAATCAAAATTTTAAAATTTTAATGATCATCAAATTATAAATGCTAAAGTTTGTTTGTTTATTTGTTACGCGTTCATATAGTAACTAATGGACCAATCACCATGAAATTTTTTATTCATAAATATTCCGGAGCCCAAAAAGAATATTTGAGGGAGTTGTGGCTCATCTGCCACCATAATCAATAGTAATGTTAACTTTAATATATCAACTTAACAAAAAAAAAATACCTATACATTTTATTTTTATGCCAAGCACATTAGTGTAATAGTCACAAAATAAGTATTTTTATATACTACCTATACAATGTTTTAGTAATATTAATATTAATTCCAACGATTTAAAATAGTGTGTTCAACAAGACTAGTCCTAATGACCCTAATAATAACTAAGTATTTTAATGATCTGCCAGGGCAATAAATAATATATGAGGAGAAAGTTTAAATTCGCATACTTGTTAGAGTAGGATTTTCTTACAATGTTTATGGTAAAGAAATATTCTGTTCAGTCTCATGCAACGCTTCCTTTCCTTGAATCTTGTATCTTATCTTAATATCCCAAAAACTCCCTAAATATTTCCCACATATCAGAATTTATTTATAGTCTATATACTGGTCACACCAACGACAATTCACGAGATTTCGTGTTCCAATAACACAATCACGAAATATTTTTAGATGTATATTTCAAATTAACTAAAATCAAACATTTTACTTGTGAAATGTAATCTCACATGGCTTTTTTTGAATTAAAGAATTGTTTTTACAACACAGGAGGGCATTTTAAAACATAAAGCAATGTTAGCGTTATAACGTCTAGCGCGTTCGGTTTCTCGCATCGCACCATAGATAATTCACTTATATACCTGAAATAGGCGAGCCACGATCGTTCCAAAGCTGTTTTTTTCTAACCCTTCTCAAAAGGTGGCGACGCTTGTCTTGTTTTATGAAAATCCCTCACTAGATGGCGGCTATCTAAATTGTTTATTTTTCTTATACTTTTATTTTTTCTTTTACATTTTGACATTTTAACTGGAATACAACTTAATTAAAAATACTTAAAATTTCCATTTTTTAGGAATTTAACAAGTTTTTTAAGTATGTATTGTTAAAGTACAAATTATTTGTGAATAAGGAAAAAGAGACTTTTTGTACGAGCGGGAAACGAACCCGCGTCTTTTCCAATCCGGGGAAGTGCTCTAAGCCACTGAGCTATCGTACAGATCTTTCTATCATCCCAGTCTCCTTATCACATTTGTCGATACGACCAAAAAAGTCTCTTTTTCCTTATTCACAAATCATTTGTACTTTAAAAAGTGGCGGAGCATGTCAAATGCTAAAAAATATAGATCAAAAATATGTATTGTTAATTAAGTATATATTTCAGTTACAGATATAGTAGGTACAAATAGATAAATGAAACCAAATTAATGTTATATTATATATTAAAAATAAAATATAAAGTCATCTTACTTATTCTATTATATCTCTTTCATCGAAAGCGTTAAGTTTTCCATGCAAAATACAATTTGCTCCCTTACACCAACTGTGAATAATTATATACATAGATAATTCAATAATATACTTCGTTAATACTTTTCTATGTTTTTGACAAATTATTATATTAAAATTACAATTTATATCTATGTATAAACTAATTTTCTGGGGCAAATTGTCTTCTTGGGGTATTTTGCGAAGGCAAGTTACAATAACATTATAAATTTCATTCATTAATTGTTTAAATTGTTTTGATGGATAGTTCAAAGAATGGTTCGTAAAATCTCTTTCTTTTATGTATTTATTCTTATCGCTTTCCTTTTGGGCAAACATAAAAGTTGTACAGCTGTTGCATTTTTTGAAAACTTTTGCCCTACAATTTTTGGCAACATACCCCGTAACATAACTTTTGGCCTCTGAGTGTAGACAATTATTACCTGGTTTTGATTCACATGTATAATTCATTAAATCAAAATCAACTTCTAATGACTAATTTTTTTATGTCAGCTTGTTTTTTAAATAATATTTTGATTGATTTTAAATTTTTATTTTGATCTAAGAAGATCACAATTCTGTGAAGACACAGTTGGCGTGCAAAGAACGGGGAGAACTAATAGTACATTGTTACCCTAGGGATGAAAGCAACCTCGAACTATTGGAGCCCTCGCTGCGCTCGGGCGCCAAACCGCGTCTCGGGTCTAAATAAGTCTTTATCCCGAGGTAAACACTGTGCTTTTCATTTCGAATACGAGGAAACTAAATATAAAAATCATGAATTAGCTAAAGAAAAATTGGAGACTAAAAAATTGAATTTGTAATCGCCGTTTTCCCGCCGATTTTGTTTTTTTTTCTGTGGACTGTCAGATATTCAGCCATTATTTTTCATTTTAATCATTGAAAAAATATAAATCTTCTTTATTGTAAAGATATAGTTGCAACTATATTAAAATAAAGTCATATAAAAAACAAATTCTTTAATAAATAGGTACTTAACTTTATGTTATTTCAATTTTACATCGCGCTGTAATTGACTGGCTGTACAGAAAATAGATCTGTTTTTTTTATAATACTCAGCTGTCAGTTGAAAGTAATTCTCCCTAGGGCTGAAAAGTATTGCTTTCAACCCGCTCCTCAGGCAACTTCAGGCCTACTTTCAGAGTATGAGTAATGAAAAATTATTTATCAATAATGTTTTATATGCATTGGTAAATTGATATGCCGATGGATTCACGTTTCTGACTCCATTTCTCCTTATTTGACAGAAGAAATTTTCAAGGGGGTCCCGGATCACCACCGAAGGAATGTAACATAGTTCCAGTGGCCCGCCAATAAAGGCGGAGAGACGGCACACGGCGGGTTTCTTTAGTGGGTGAAGGCCCCACACAACCCTGGTCGTTGCCCCGAACGACGGGGTGTGCGGTAAGGAACATTTTTTCCCGCCTTAACAAAAAAACGGGGTCCTGGTTCAAGTTCCTCATTAATATACTAGTTATTTGATATTTATCTTTTAAATACATCCACATTTCTTTAACTGTTTTCATATTATGTATGAAGTGATTTATTGATGGCACTTTTTCATATTTAATTACATAAATGCCATCTTTTTGTTTATTTTTTTTCTAAACCCATTGATCCTTGTATAGGAATTCCTTCCTGCCATAATTTAAAATGAGGGGAACCACGTTTAAGACACCCCTTAAAAATCTTATGAGATTCTTTGTACGAGTGTCCATTAAACGAATCAAAGATTTTGTCAAACATTAATACTAACATAAATATGAGTCTTGGCTACTTGAAATAAAGAGTTTATTATTATTATTATTAATAAGATCTCAGATGTCTGTTCGCATTCTGCGGGTAATATTTCACGTCCTAAAAATGAAAAAAAAAAACTTATTAAATTTGCAAACAAAATATTACAGAAAGACGGACAAAGAATTATTTATTAATTTAGATTAATGTGCTTGAAGAATAATAACAATAATGATGTCACCCACGGACGTAGTTATAGCTTCGACAAGGGGGGGTCCCACATTGTAAAAAAAAACAGAGTTGACCTTTATCCAAGCAAAGCCACTAAAATCAAGCAAATATAGTCGCGTGTAATTTATAATTATAACTCCCCCGCTAGTACAAAAAATCTCTTTTTCCCTATTCGCAAATAATTTGTACTTTAAAAAGTGGCGGAGCATGTCAAATGCTAAAAAAATATAGATCAAAAATTATAACTCGAGTTAAGATCCATCCATCCATCCATCCATCAGCCTTTCATCGTCCACTGTTGGACATAGGCCTCCCCAAAATGGGGGTTTTACCATATCGCCACGCTTGGCAGGCGGGTTGGCGATCGCAGTGGATGTTTTTAGTACACAGGGGAACGCTGCTGCCCGGTCCCCCGGTAAACCCTTAGTCGGCTTTTACGACTCCCATAGGAAGAGACGGGGTCGAGCTATTCTTGGTGCCGGCCCCACATTATTGCAGTATTCAGTCAAATTTGATGGAGGTTACGTCTTGGCGTACAGTGACTGGCGACGGATGGATGAGAAGTGACCGCTCCTGGTGGCTTAAAGCTTTAAAGTATAAAATTTAGTCTTTTACGTTTTATGGCCGACTTATTTATTATTTCTTCGGAATCTAGTTGCACCGCCAGTCAGTCTTTCATCTCCCATCTTATTTCTGAGGTAAGTCTTTAACCTCTTTAGGGGAGAGAAAGACTTTTCAGAGGTTGCAGTCGACACTGGGAGGGTGGCTAAAATGATAGAAGCTTCTTCTTCTTAATTGAAGGGAAAAACTGCTCATCGCAGTGATCAATAGCATCTATCACAGTTGCAGTTTTTGCGCTACAGACTTCCAGTGATTGTGCCATATCTCATATTCACTAAGAAAGCCTTCATTTTTACCACCCAGAAATGTTTGTGCTATCTTTTTGAGATTTTCTTTTATCCTGGAGCCATTACTGGTCTTCTCAGGTAGAAGCATTTGGATTCCTTCTATCGTCGATTCATGTGGTTTAAAGCGAGCGTTGAGTTCTGTTATCATGTGATCAATGAAGGGGTAAAATACATTTCGTCGGTAGTATATTTCAGCAGTTTCTGCTGGAATATTGCTGCGCTGGGTTGGCCTTTCAGTAATTCTTGGCACAACTATGTCGCTTGAACTCATCTGCTGTGCTTGCTTAAAAAAAGTCTCGAACTGACTTTCGTTCCGAATATTTAGTAAAGTCGTTTTTACCATTTTTACATAACCGCAAATGTTGGTCAAATCAACATTGACTTTCTGCATTACTTTGTTTAGGTTTATCGTATATGAGAAAACCTTTCTTAGTATAACTAAAGACACAATAAACTGGCTGTTTTCCATAGCTGTCAGCAAATGGTATGGTTGAGTAGCGACGTCGCTAGTAGCAGAATCTTGAAGTGCTACAAGTGTTTCGCGTACAACGGGAACCATTTCTGCAAATCCCACGTGTTTCTCGGTCCATTGTGTCTCACAAAGAGATATAAGCGTTGAATGAGATGAATTAGATGGACCCGCAATTTTCTTCGAAAGACCGTTTCGAAGTGTTGATTGTCGAAAAAGCTTATTACGCTTTTAATAGTTCCGATGCAGTTCCGAATCATTGGTATTTCACATGAATGC
The DNA here is from genome assembly GCA_948253155.1 of Leucoma salicis. Classification (NCBI taxonomy): domain Eukaryota; kingdom Metazoa; phylum Arthropoda; class Insecta; order Lepidoptera; family Erebidae; genus Leucoma; species Leucoma salicis. The sequence continues at coordinate 2,290,156 of OX411809.1, forward strand.
GCTAGAACCAAGTTGAGAGCGTGAGCAACACAGTGTACAAATTGTGCTCTCGGGTATTGCTCTGCGATTATGGTTCTCACACCTCGTAACCGGCCGCTCATTACTGCAGCGCCATCATAGCCTTGCCCAATCTATTTATCCATATCCAAATTATAGGATAAAAGATGTGTTATAATGGCCGTTGCCAATGCTTCAGCTGAAACATTTTCGACGGGGATGAATTCTATAAAATCTTCCCGAATTTTCGATTTCCCTGATGAGCAGTGCACGTATCGTAAACATAATGGTAATTGTTCTCGCCGAGATATGTCTTGCGTTTCATCAGCAAGTACAGTAAAAAATCCATCCTCTTTACTTATACATGGCTCTACTGTGGATATTTTGTGTAAGTAAATGATTCTTAAGTGTTTCATCGCCAGATCGCGCACGAAAACGAAGAAGTGCTCTAAAATTACCATCATTATAGTCCGGTTCATTTATTCCAATTTCACCAGAATCACGGATTCCTCTTAGAGCTATTTCTTGTTTCCCGCAAAGAAGAATTATTTCAACAATAGCTTTTAATCTTTTTCTGTTCTCTTCTGCAATTTTATCGTGTTCTACATTCATGCACTCTGCAACATCAAACGTTTTGCCTTCCATGGCCCTTGCAAATTTTGCTGCCCTCCTCTATGAGTAACAGTGTAAGAACTTCTTTTAAAATAAATAAGAGACTTACCTTTCTTCACTTCGTCGCCATCAGTATCTGTGGATGGGCCAGCTCTATTCATCTCTTCAAAATTACGGGAATCCACATCGCCATTTGACATAAGTTCATGAGACTTCGGTCTCTCTTTTTTAGAAAAAAAAAACAAAAAAGATGCCTGATTTGTGCGTTTCATACTTTTATCTGTTAAAAATGACTGCGCAAAGCGAAGCGATAAAACAGATTGAAAACTCAGTTGCGCCGCGCCGATGTGCGGGCGGCGGGGGTCAGTGACCATCTCCCCACTGCCCGCACAGCGGCGACCAACGGTGGCACGAGCGCACTCCACAACTATCATTCGCACAAGCAGTGTGGTGCTGTAAAAATTACACGCATTCTTGAACAAAAGGGGGGGCCCGGACCCCCAAAACCCCCTTATACACGTCGGTGATTGTTACCCAAACCAATTAAGAAGGAATGAGATATCGAAATAATACTGAGCAGATGTCACAATTGGCAAAGCATCTGGAGTGATATACTAACCATATTATTATCATTATTTTTCATACACAGCCATTGGATCCTAAGCTAACCAAGTAACCAGATAACTGATATACTGTGAATAGAGTGCATCGCACTAAAACAGGATTGGCTTCCTATTTTGAATTCGGCTTCCTTTACCCTGCTTCACTGTAAGAACGCGGGATTCTGCGTGTCTACCTTTTTTTAACAAAGTCCGAGGTGTAAAAACCATTAAAACTGTTTTGTTATCTTTTTATATATATTTCACCATTCAATCATTTGACATGCTTGAATGATGAACGAAAAAAATATAAATTGAACGAAAAAAACGTAGTATTCCTAGCGCTCAAAAATGACCCAATGCAAATTGTGCCGCGAACGAGATTAGTTTGGCTGTCAGAGAGTATAATAAATAAAAAAAAGAAAGACAATCTAATCATGAAATTTTTCACAGTTCTGTGAAGACACAGTTGGCGTGCAAAGAACGGGGAGAACTAATAGTACATTGTTACCCTAGGGATGAAAGCAACCTCGAACTATTGGAGCCCTCGCTGCGCTCGGGCGCCAAACCGCGTCTCGGGTCTAAATAAGTCTTTATCCCGAGGTAAACACTGTGCTTTTCATTTCGAATACGAGGAAACTAAATATAAAAATCATGAATTAGCTAAAGAAAAATTGGAGACTAAAAAATTGAATTTGTAATCGCCGTTTTCCCGCCGATTTTGTTTTTTTTTCTGTGGACTGTCAGATATTCAGCCATTATTTTTCATTTTAATCATTGAAAAAATATAAATCTTCTTTATTGTAAAGATATAGTTGCAACTATATTAAAATAAAGTCATATAAAAAACAAATTCTTTAATAAATAGGTACTTAACTTTATGTTATTTCAATTTTACATCGCGCTGTAATTGACTGGCTGTACAGAAAATAGATCTGTTTTTTTTATAATACTCAGCTGTCAGTTGAAAGTAATTCTCCCTAGGGCTGAAAAGTATTGCTTTCAACCCGCTCCTCAGGCAACTTCAGGCCTACTTTCAGAGTATGAGTAATGAAAAATTATTTATCAATAATGTTTTATATGCATTGGTAAATTGATATGCCGATGGATTCACGTTTCTGACTCCATTTCTCCTTATTTGACAGAAGAAATTTTCAAGGGGGTCCCGGATCACCACCGAAGGAATGTAACATAGTTCCAGTGGCCCGCCAATAAAGGCGGAGAGACGGCACACGGCGGGTTTCTTTAGTGGGTGAAGGCCCCACACAACCCTGGTCGTTGCCCCGAACGACGGGGTGTGCGGTAAGGAACATTTTTTCCCGCCTTAACAAAAAAACGGGGTCCTGGTTCAAGTTCCTCATTAATATACTAGTTATTTGATATTTATCTTTTAAATACATCCACATTTCTTTAACTGTTTTCATATTATGTATGAAGTGATTTATTGATGGCACTTTTTCATATTTAATTACATAAATGCCATCTTTTTGTTTATTTTTTTTCTAAACCCATTGATCCTTGTATAGGAATTCCTTCCTGCCATAATTTAAAATGAGGGGAACCACGTTTAAGACACCCCTTAAAAATCTTATGAGATTCTTTGTACGAGTGTCCATTAAACGAATCAAAGATTTTGTCAAACATTAATACTAACATAAATATGAGTCTTGGCTACTTGAAATAAAGAGTTTATTATTATTATTATTAATAAGATCTCAGATGTCTGTTCGCATTCTGCGGGTAATATTTCACGTCCTAAAAATGAAAAAAAAAAACTTATTAAATTTGCAAACAAAATATTACAGAAAGACGGACAAAGAATTATTTATTAATTTAGATTAATGTGCTTGAAGAATAATAACAATAATGATGTCACCCACGGACGTAGTTATAGCTTCGACAAGGGGGGGTCCCACATTGTAAAAAAAAACAGAGTTGACCTTTATCCAAGCAAAGCCACTAAAATCAAGCAAATATAGTCGCGTGTAATTTATAATTATAACTCCCCCGCTAGTACAAAAAATCTCTTTTTCCCTATTCGCAAATAATTTGTACTTTAAAAAGTGGCGGAGCATGTCAAATGCTAAAAAAATATAGATCAAAAATTATAACTCGAGTTAAGATCCATCCATCCATCCATCCATCAGCCTTTCATCGTCCACTGTTGGACATAGGCCTCCCCAAAATGGGGGTTTTACCATATCGCCACGCTTGGCAGGCGGGTTGGCGATCGCAGTGGATGTTTTTAGTACACAGGGGAACGCTGCTGCCCGGTCCCCCGGTAAACCCTTAGTCGGCTTTTACGACTCCCATAGGAAGAGACGGGGTCGAGCTATTCTTGGTGCCGGCCCCACATTATTGCAGTATTCAGTCAAATTTGATGGAGGTTACGTCTTGGCGTACAGTGACTGGCGACGGATGGATGAGAAGTGACCGCTCCTGGTGGCTTAAAGCTTTAAAGTATAAAATTTAGTCTTTTACGTTTTATGGCCGACTTATTTATTATTTCTTCGGAATCTAGTTGCACCGCCAGTCAGTCTTTCATCTCCCATCTTATTTCTGAGGTAAGTCTTTAACCTCTTTAGGGGAGAGAAAGACTTTTCAGAGGTTGCAGTCGACACTGGGAGGGTGGCTAAAATGATAGAAGCTTCTTCTTCTTAATTGAAGGGAAAAACTGCTCATCGCAGTGATCAATAGCATCTATCACAGTTGCAGTTTTTGCGCTACAGACTTCCAGTGATTGTGCCATATCTCATATTCACTAAGAAAGCCTTCATTTTTACCACCCAGAAATGTTTGTGCTATCTTTTTGAGATTTTCTTTTATCCTGGAGCCATTACTGGTCTTCTCAGGTAGAAGCATTTGGATTCCTTCTATCGTCGATTCATGTGGTTTAAAGCGAGCGTTGAGTTCTGTTATCATGTGATCAATGAAGGGGTAAAATACATTTCGTCGGTAGTATATTTCAGCAGTTTCTGCTGGAATATTGCTGCGCTGGGTTGGCCTTTCAGTAATTCTTGGCACAACTATGTCGCTTGAACTCATCTGCTGTGCTTGCTTAAAAAAAGTCTCGAACTGACTTTCGTTCCGAATATTTAGTAAAGTCGTTTTTACCATTTTTACATAACCGCAAATGTTGGTCAAATCAACATTGACTTTCTGCATTACTTTGTTTAGGTTTATCGTATATGAGAAAACCTTTCTTAGTATAACTAAAGACACAATAAACTGGCTGTTTTCCATAGCTGTCAGCAAATGGTATGGTTGAGTAGCGACGTCGCTAGTAGCAGAATCTTGAAGTGCTACAAGTGTTTCGCGTACAACGGGAACCATTTCTGCAAATCCCACGTGTTTCTCGGTCCATTGTGTCTCACAAAGAGATATAAGCGTTGAATGAGATGAATTAGATGGACCCGCAATTTTCTTCGAAAGACCGTTTCGAAGTGTTGATTGTCGAAAAAGCTTATTACGCTTTTAATAGTTCCGATGCAGTTCCGAATCATTGGTATTTCACATGAATGCGCTAGAACCAAGTTGAGAGCGTGAGCAACACAGTGTACAAATTGTGCTCTCGGGTATTGCTCTGCGATTATGGTTCTCACACCTCGTAACCGGCCGCTCATTACTGCAGCGCCATCATAGCCTTGCCCAATCTATTTATCCATATCCAAATTATAGGATAAAAGATGTGTTATAATGGCCGTTGCCAATGCTTCAGCTGAAACATTTTCGACGGGGATGAATTCTATAAAATCTTCCCGAATTTTCGATTTCCCTGATGAGCAGTGCACGTATCGTAAACATAATGGTAATTGTTCTCGCCGAGATATGTCTTGCGTTTCATCAGCAAGTACAGTAAAAAATCCATCCTCTTTACTTATACATGGCTCTACTGTGGATATTTTGTGTAAGTAAATGATTCTTAAGTGTTTCATCGCCAGATCGCGCACGAAAACGAAGAAGTGCTCTAAAATTACCATCATTATAGTCCGGTTCATTTATTCCAATTTCACCAGAATCACGGATTCCTCTTAGAGCTATTTCTTGTTTCCCGCAAAGAAGAATTATTTCAACAATAGCTTTTAATCTTTTTCTGTTCTCTTCTGCAATTTTATCGTGTTCTACATTCATGCACTCTGCAACATCAAACGTTTTGCCTTCCATGGCCCTTGCAAATTTTGCTGCCCTCCTCTATGAGTAACAGTGTAAGAACTTCTTTTAAAATAAATAAGAGACTTACCTTTCTTCACTTCGTCGCCATCAGTATCTGTGGATGGGCCAGCTCTATTCATCTCTTCAAAATTACGGGAATCCACATCGCCATTTGACATAAGTTCATGAGACTTCGGTCTCTCTTTTTTAGAAAAAAAAAACAAAAAAGATGCCTGATTTGTGCGTTTCATACTTTTATCTGTTAAAAATGACTGCGCAAAGCGAAGCGATAAAACAGATTGAAAACTCAGTTGCGCCGCGCCGATGTGCGGGCGGCGGGGGTCAGTGACCATCTCCCCACTGCCCGCACAGCGGCGACCAACGGTGGCACGAGCGCACTCCACAACTATCATTCGCACAAGCAGTGTGGTGCTGTAAAAATTACACGCATTCTTGAACAAAAGGGGGGGCCCGGACCCCCAAAACCCCCTTATACACGTCGGTGATTGTTACCCAAACCAATTAAGAAGGAATGAGATATCGAAATAATACTGAGCAGATGTCACAATTGGCAAAGCATCTGGAGTGATATACTAACCATATTATTATCATTATTTTTCATACACAGCCATTGGATCCTAAGCTAACCAAGTAACCAGATAACTGATATACTGTGAATAGAGTGCATCGCACTAAAACAGGATTGGCTTCCTATTTTGAATTCGGCTTCCTTTACCCTGCTTCACTGTAAGAACGCGGGATTCTGCGTGTCTACCTTTTTTTAACAAAGTCCGAGGTGTAAAAACCATTAAAACTGTTTTGTTATCTTTTTATATATATTTCACCATTCAATCATTTGACATGCTTGAATGATGAACGAAAAAAATATAAATTGAACGAAAAAAACGTAGTATTCCTAGCGCTCAAAAATGACCCAATGCAAATTGTGCCGCGAACGAGATTAGTTTGGCTGTCAGAGAGTATAATAAATAAAAAAAAGAAAGACAATCTAATCATGAAATTTTTCACAGTTCTGTGAAGACACAGTTGGCGTGCAAAGAACGGGGAGAACTAATAGTACATTGTTACCCTAGGGATGAAAGCAACCTCGAACTATTGGAGCCCTCGCTGCGCTCGGGCGCCAAACCGCGTCTCGGGTCTAAATAAGTCTTTATCCCGAGGTAAACACTGTGCTTTTCATTTCGAATACGAGGAAACTAAATATAAAAATCATGAATTAGCTAAAGAAAAATTGGAGACTAAAAAATTGAATTTGTAATCGCCGTTTTCCCGCCGATTTTGTTTTTTTTTCTGTGGACTGTCAGATATTCAGCCATTATTTTTCATTTTAATCATTGAAAAAATATAAATCTTCTTTATTGTAAAGATATAGTTGCAACTATATTAAAATAAAGTCATATAAAAAACAAATTCTTTAATAAATAGGTACTTAACTTTATGTTATTTCAATTTTACATCGCGCTGTAATTGACTGGCTGTACAGAAAATAGATCTGTTTTTTTTATAATACTCAGCTGTCAGTTGAAAGTAATTCTCCCTAGGGCTGAAAAGTATTGCTTTCAACCCGCTCCTCAGGCAACTTCAGGCCTACTTTCAGAGTATGAGTAATGAAAAATTATTTATCAATAATGTTTTATATGCATTGGTAAATTGATATGCCGATGGATTCACGTTTCTGACTCCATTTCTCCTTATTTGACAGAAGAAATTTTCAAGGGGGTCCCGGATCACCACCGAAGGAATGTAACATAGTTCCAGTGGCCCGCCAATAAAGGCGGAGAGACGGCACACGGCGGGTTTCTTTAGTGGGTGAAGGCCCCACACAACCCTGGTCGTTGCCCCGAACGACGGGGTGTGCGGTAAGGAACATTTTTTCCCGCCTTAACAAAAAAACGGGGTCCTGGTTCAAGTTCCTCATTAATATACTAGTTATTTGATATTTATCTTTTAAATACATCCACATTTCTTTAACTGTTTTCATATTATGTATGAAGTGATTTATTGATGGCACTTTTTCATATTTAATTACATAAATGCCATCTTTTTGTTTATTTTTTTTCTAAACCCATTGATCCTTGTATAGGAATTCCTTCCTGCCATAATTTAAAATGAGGGGAACCACGTTTAAGACACCCCTTAAAAATCTTATGAGATTCTTTGTACGAGTGTCCATTAAACGAATCAAAGATTTTGTCAAACATTAATACTAACATAAATATGAGTCTTGGCTACTTGAAATAAAGAGTTTATTATTATTATTATTAATAAGATCTCAGATGTCTGTTCGCATTCTGCGGGTAATATTTCACGTCCTAAAAATGAAAAAAAAAAACTTATTAAATTTGCAAACAAAATATTACAGAAAGACGGACAAAGAATTATTTATTAATTTAGATTAATGTGCTTGAAGAATAATAACAATAATGATGTCACCCACGGACGTAGTTATAGCTTCGACAAGGGGGGGTCCCACATTGTAAAAAAAAACAGAGTTGACCTTTATCCAAGCAAAGCCACTAAAATCAAGCAAATATAGTCGCGTGTAATTTATAATTATAACTCCCCCGCTAGTACAAAAAATCTCTTTTTCCCTATTCGCAAATAATTTGTACTTTAAAAAGTGGCGGAGCATGTCAAATGCTAAAAAAATATAGATCAAAAATTATAACTCGAGTTAAGATCCATCCATCCATCCATCCATCAGCCTTTCATCGTCCACTGTTGGACATAGGCCTCCCCAAAATGGGGGTTTTACCATATCGCCACGCTTGGCAGGCGGGTTGGCGATCGCAGTGGATGTTTTTAGTACACAGGGGAACGCTGCTGCCCGGTCCCCCGGTAAACCCTTAGTCGGCTTTTACGACTCCCATAGGAAGAGACGGGGTCGAGCTATTCTTGGTGCCGGCCCCACATTATTGCAGTATTCAGTCAAATTTGATGGAGGTTACGTCTTGGCGTACAGTGACTGGCGACGAATGGATGAGAAGTGACCGCTCCTGGTGGCTTAAAGCTTTAAAGTATAAAATTTAGTCTTTTACGTTTTATGGCCGACTTATTTATTATTTCTTCGGAATCTAGTTGCACCGCCAGTCAGTCTTTCATCTCCCATCTTATTTCTGAGGTAAGTCTTTAACCTCTTTAGGGGAGAGAAAGACTTTTCAGAGGTTGCAGTCGACACTGGGAGGGTGGCTAAAATGATAGAAGCTTCTTCTTCTTAATTGAAGGAAAAAACTGCTCATCGCAGTGATCAATAGCATCTATCACAGTTGCAGTTTTTGCGCTACAGACTTCCAGTGATTGTGCCATATCTCATATTCACTAAGAAAGCCTTCATTTTTACCACCCAGAAATGTTTGTGCTATCTTTTTGAGATTTTCTTTTATCCTGGAGCCATTACTGGTCTTCTCAGGTAGAAGCATTTGGATTCCTTCTATCGTCGATTCATGTGGTTTAAAGCGAGCGTTGAGTTCTGTTATCATGTGATCAATGAAGGGGTAAAATACATTTCGTCGGTAGTATATTTCAGCAGTTTCTGCTGGAATATTGCTGCGCTGGGTTGGCCTTTCAGTAATTCTTGGCACAACTATGTCGCTTGAACTCATCTGCTGTGCTTGCTTAAAAAAAATCTCGAACTGACTTTCGTTCCGAATATTTAGTAAAGTCGTTTTTACCATTTTTACATAACCGCAAATGTTGGTCAAATCAACATTGACTTTCTGCATTACTTTGTTTAGGTTTATCGTATATGAGAAAACCTTTCTTAGTATAACTAAAGACACAATAAACTGGCTGTTTTCCATAGCTGTCAGCAAATGGTATGGTTGAGTAGCGACTTCGCTAGTAGCAGAATCTTGAAGTGCTACAAGTGTATGCGTACAACGGGAACCATTTCTGCAAATCCCACGTGTTTCTCGGTTCATCGTGTCTCACAAAGAGAAATAAGCGTTGATTGAGATGAATTAGATTGATCCGCAATTTTCTTCGAAAGACCGTTTCGAAGTGTTGATTGTCGAAAAAAGCTTATTACGCTTTTAATAGTTCCGATGCAGTTCCGAATTATTGGTATTTCACATGAATGCGCTAGAACCAAGTTGAGAACGTGAGCAACACAGTGTACTTGAACAAAAGGGGGGTCCGGACCCCCAAAAATTTACATGCTTGAATGATGAACGAAAAAAATATAAATTGAACGAAAAAAACGTAATATTCCTAGCGCTCAAAAATGACCCAATGCAAATTGTGCCGCGAACGAGATTACTTTGGCTGTCATCTCTGACAGCCATAAATAAAAAAAAGAAAGAGAATCTAATCATGAAATTTTTGTCACTCACATCGAAAAGTGTCGCCGTCTGATAGCGTATCCTTGTACTTTTTTTACTGCTTAGGTACCTTTTTTTACTGTTAGGTTAGGTACCTTTTATCTTTTTTTCTATTAGGTACCTTTTTCGCTTTTTTTACTACTAGGTACTTTTTTTTATTGAGGCGAGAGAAAATAGTCCTAACCACACACCCCGTCGTTCGGGGTACCGAACAGGATAGTGAGGGGGCCTCGCCCACTAAATAAACCCGTCATGTACCTGTACTAGCGGACCACTGGAACTGGAAGACATTACTTCTGTGGTTAATAATAAAGTGCCTAATTAAACATTTAATCTAAAAAATGCGGTGATTTGTCTATATTTGGCAGAGTGCCGCTTTTTGCAAAGAAATTTAATAGGTACTTTAAGTCTACTAAACTGATCTTTATAAATTAAGGTAATCACAAAAATAAAAGTTTATGTAATAGTTGAACTCATTTATTTTACTCATTATGCATATAACATTATTAAATTTTATTATATTATATTTTTTAAATGACATTGCGTTTACATTATTTGTAAAATAATGGCAATGATGTTAAGAGAAAAATCATATAACAATAATCGTACTTTGCCAGCTCTAAGTAGGTACATTACATAATAATAACTAGATACATTATTTTACAGTATTATTGAATATAAATGAGCTCGTTTTTTAATGTCGTATCTTTTTTAATTGTATGTTTTGTTGGTGAATTAATTTATAATTAATACTTATCACTGGCAAACATTTGTAGGAGTTAATATGATAAATATAGACTAGAAAAAACCAAGCATGGTTTTGATGCGACATGATAGGCATCCTAAATATCCGTGGACGTGTTCCTTTCTACTAAATATTTAATTTCCTTATTATAATAAAGTCATTTTTGACCAGTTCCAAAAAAACTATCTTATTTGGATACCGGTGATTAGCAGTGTGTGATCATAGAATATATTAGTGTACCAAAGGAATATCACGAATTTAAAAAGACAATATAGTTATAGAAAGCATAAACAACACTTCGACCCGGTGAGCGAATGCAAAACAATTATTTCAGAAATCAGAATTTCAAAATGTTAAAGATATGATGACACCAGCTGCAAAAAGCTTATTGCTTAAAAGCAATAAGCTTTGCTTTTTTTAAAGATGTGTGCAGCAGTCATACCTCGCATTTTTAAATTTTTTTCGCGAGCTCTATTCTCTGTCAATTTATGAAGACACAAAAGTTCCCCAAAAAACTTATCAGCAGCATATTATTTGTGAAAATACTCCCACTTAATTATCTTCCGCTTGCGTTCGTCTTCATAGTCAATGTAAGACATTGTTTAGTTTGAAACGTTGTTCGTCAATAGACTAGACGTTCCTTTCAATAGATGAGGTACATCATATAGCGGAATACATTTTTATATATTTACCTCAAAAAATCTATAATTTACTTCCTTTCCTTTTCTAAGGTATTTTGCTTTTGTGTCTTTGATTAAATCATCAATAGCACTTACATTGACCGCGCTTTGATCACACATAGTGCATAATACAATGAAACCAGTTTCTTGTAAAATCTTTATAACATCTAGCTTTTAGATCAAACTTGCTAAGTGAATTTGTAAAATAATAGGCAATGGGTTGCTTATAATTCTTTTTTATGCCCTTAACCATAAAGACCAGTGCACGGTTGGCGAATTGTCCTTTCCCATGACTGGCAAATCCTTTAATTTCGTCCAAAATGAATCGTAATGAATTTGGAGCATTATGGACATTTCGTCAAAAATTAGTGTGCACAGCTTATCGTCGGTATCCAAATCAGATAGTGTTTTCTTGAGCTGGTCAAAAATTTCTTTATTAATAAATACCAGGGTTTAATTTTACCTGAGCAAGTAATATTGCATATTATTAAAAAGTTTTGCAGCTGGTGTCATATCTTTTATTATTTTCTGAAATAACTTTTCTACATTCACTAATCGAGTCTTGAGGTCTTGCTTATTCTTTTTTTTAACGATATATCTGTCTTCTATTCCTGATTTTGTTTTATGTATCTTTGCAAAACATCTTCTTACTCAGACCTGCAAAGAACAATAATTATGTCAGTACACATTTACCATCATATCAATTAACCAAGCTATTTGCTTTGATCAAGGGTGTTATCATAAAATATTACTTTAATTTGAAATATATATTTTTTATTAAACACAAAGTGAAAAATGTGAAATCGAAAATAACAGTCAGGAGCAGGATTTGAACCTGCATCTTCTGGATACCGTCCAGATGCTTTACCAATTCAGCTGAATTCAGCTGAATACCACCTCATTTCTTAGATATAATAATAGACTAATATCACCATCACATTATTTACAGAGTAACAAAATTATGTCACCACCCCATTCCTTAGAGAAATTAAAGGACTAATGTCACCACCCCATTGCATGAACATGATTGATGTATAATATTAGTACAACTCTGGCCAGATGGTTGGTAAAAAAAATATAGTTTCCAGTTTTCGCAGTAGTAAAATCTTCGTAATCCTTTACGCCTCGTGAGACAAGTGTGCTTTTTTATTTTTATTTTAGTCACTCATCATACAAAAGTAACTTCTAAATTGTAAAAGTAATAATTACAGTATATCCTATAGCACAACGTCTTGGCATTATAGTGTAATTTACTTAACAAAATGGAAAAAATGCCATAAGCAGTAGGTAGCCATTTTGTGCAATTTCTTATCACTAATTTTTTTTGTAGTAGTGTCAGTTTTATTCTGAATATTTTTTTAATTTATAACAAACTACGAAGGATTAATGGTCTGTCCTCTATTTATCAAACACACTACGTCTATAGTAAAAATGACACTTGTAAAATTTAAAACAGTCTACATGAGTTTGATACCAAATGCTATTTTATTTAAGCGGGTTGTATATAAGATGGCGATGGTAGTGTATGCGACTGCTAATCATGAGGTCTCGGATTCGATCCCCAGGTCGGGCAATGTTATTGAGTTTTTTCCTAAAAAGAAAAATTCTCAGTAGCAGCCTGGAGTTTGGAAATGTGCCCGGTAGACGTGAATAGGCTCGCCCCGTAATAACGTGGGACTTAAACATAGCTGGCGAGTCGTGGGTGTGTAATACACCTCTGCCTACCCTTTCGGGGAATACAGGCGTGATGCTATGTTACGTTATCTTTGTAACAAACTGGAACCATACGTCAAGTTCAGCACTGTCCGCCTGTCTAGCCCCTGTCGGCTGTGGCGGCCACAGATAAATTACTATACTGGGAAGTGGCGGCACATGTCATCGTTCGTTTTTGACAAGTATAAAAGTGTAAATTATGCCGTCTTGCGCGGTGAAATGATGCACAAATTGATCTCATCTGCATAATAAAAATGCTGGAATTAGTTATCACGTGTAATGTTATGTCTGAGGAGCTAAGTAAATTAATTTTGAATGTTTACAGTTTGTTAACATTAAAAAACCACTCTAATAATTTAATAGATTTCCACAAGATCAGAGTCAAAGAACAAGGAAAGACAGGAAAACCAATGGTCCTCAAGTAAAACAACAAGAATTAGGTCCGTAGGGGAATGGAAGTAAACGAATGCCTTGCCAGCCAGATTAACTGAAGTATCAACTACTTCGTTAGATTAACCGATAAAACCATTTGGAGAGGCATATGTCCAACAGTGGACAAATACAGGCTGATGGATTAAATTAACCACTATTATATTTATTGGCATTTCGGCATACAAATACCAATTTCCTCTTGAGATCTCCCACATAGATATAATTTCTAATTCCAAATAAATAACAAAATACTATGTACAAAAAAAATGTACAGATGATAAGTATTATAACTTTTACTAATTAGTAGCAGCAATAAATGTATCGATAAAATTTGACGATATTACTGACACGGTATTTATTTTAAACACAAAGTGAACGGTAGTTATTGCACTACTACTATGTAACAATATCATTTCACGACATCATATTAACCAATCAGAATGCGTTATGTTCTTCCGTACCCCGCAAATTTTTTCGTAATGCGTCTGAAGTAAATTATTGCCAATTCTATGTCCAGAGGTTGGTTGGTCCGTGGTCCTAAGCCTACGAGATGTTGTGTAATTATAAACGTAAACTTTTTTGTCATTACGTATCTACATCATTTATGCAAAAAAATATACATAATAAAAATTATTCAAATCTATCCTTGCTACCTTTTACATAAGTCATCCACTTTAATAACTCAAATGTTCATCTAATGAGCCTTGGAGCTTTTAAGTTACACCACATTTATTCCAATCTCGTCAACATTTTACACTCACTGTGAGGCTGATTTTATTTCATGGATTTCTAGCTCATATCAATCAACGCAACTTTATTGAATATTTTTTCTTTTGCAACAGAAACTGTTTCTGGTGTTCGACTGATAAATCTGATACCTGTAGCTTATGGTAGAGCCTTGCTTATTCCAGCATGAAGGGTCGGCTCAATCGGGGAAGTACCACCCTCTCACAAGCGATCTGCGTAATGCAACGGTACCCCTACCGTTGTGTTCCGTATGGTGAGTGCGAGCGCCAGAGACACCATTTTTGACCAGCAGACGCTTTAGTCAAGCTGAAATGGTGCTTGCGATTATTAATGATCGCAAATTGTAACGCCTTGTGCTTGATGTGCTTTAGACGTAACCCATATAACTGTTGGTCTCACCACATTGAATATATTTTAGTTATAGTTCCAAAAATGTATATAATAAGCATATATAAGGATTATATTATCTCGTAATAAAATGTCTGTGATTAATTAATACCTACCTTGATGAAATAAATAGATTAATTTTAGTACTTGTTTTAATAACCGTTTACTACCTATGCTGGCCGACGATCCAACGCGACAGTACGCCTGACGGTAAGTGGGTATGGTTTTGTGTAAATTAGTTGAAATATGACGATGATTGTTAATGAGATCGAAAAAAATCATACTGGCTGAGAACTCAACTGACAAACGAACGAGAAGAACGAGCATACTTCCGCGGTGAAGCCGATTTTATCAGTTATAGTAAAGTGATGATCTACACAGGACCTGTGCGCTTTCGTTGTCGCGAAACTGCGTGTATTATCCTCCTTAATTGAACTTTTTAGTCTTATTTACCTGAATAATGAGGTGGTAGGTGGTAATATTGTTATTAGGCCACGCGAAGTTAGAATTCAATCATAACGAATGTAAAAATACGCGTAGTTAATGCTAATACAATGTATCCTTCATAATTTTTTAACTAGGTACTTGGTTCTTTTTTTGGAATTTTCTCTTAAGTATTGACATCGCGCGTTACATTTTAAGTTATTTTCTTAAAGCCAAAAGGGTTAATATAAAAAAGAACTAAATTTTACTCACATTTCTATGTAGTATTGTCTAGACTTTTTAGTTACTCTAGTAAGCTACAAAGCTAAACTTAACTTTTATGCTGGGTGGTTTGAGAAAAGCCATGTAAGCCATTTTTACAGATATGAGATTTCCCCCTATATTATCTGAAATGCGATAGCCTGTAAAAAGTGCAGACTTGTAGGTACCTCTACCTATAAGCATTCCGGCATCTAATAAGTAGGTATATGATAAACCTAAACGTTCGTGTCGATTGTTCAATATTATCTATTTCATATAATTACCCTGCTGATGAATACATTAAATTTTACGTAATTTGATTTGTGGCAACTAAATAGGTTTTGAGTTAAGCGATAAATTATTGCTAATTTATTAATTAGTAGTGACCTGACATGACTTCGTCTATCGACAGCCGAATGCTAATGAGTTATGTGCATGTCGTCCAAAATTCAAATGATTGGTTATAAACATGGCTATAATTTTCACTGAGCACTAAGGGTAAATGCCGAAGGCCCCATAATCAATGGCATCTCTTAGGTGAGCCAGATCAGCATCCATCTATACTCTCTCTACTTAGCGAAAATCAAATGATAATTAGCCCTCGCACATTATGGCCACCAGTCGCCACTACTAAACGCGACCACCAGTGGTTCAGTCAGACCACTCACGCCGCCACCAGTGGCAGCCACTGGTGGCTGGATGCGGGCTTCAGTGGCTGCCACTTGCGGCAGTTGTTCAAGTCTAAAGGACAAGGGAGAAGCCGGTGACTGTGGCTGTGTGTGTGCACGAGTCGAACGACAAAACGTGGCCACGAGTAGACTCCCGCTGCTTGTGGCTCGGACGCGACCACTCAAACGCTCGGTGTGCGCCGATGCTAAACAAAATGTATGGAGAAACGCGTCCGCAACCTGTGGCGGCCACTAGTCGTTCTAGTGTGGTCGCCTTTAGTGGCTCAATGTGCACTAAAATTATTTACCAACTTTTCGTCTGTAAAAATATTTCTATAAAAAATACTGTTTATCTTTTTGATTATTTTAATAATACAGTCTTATGTAATAGCACAGTTTTGGTAAAACTGGTAATAGGCACGGCGGTCTCATTGGGTTAAAGATCATTATTCAAAAGTACCCAGCCTCCTTCCATTGCAAAAAGAAACGTAAAAAGAATGTTCGTTTTGCTTTATTGTGATGGATCGCATGAATCACTTATTGGTATCTCGACCAATCAAATCAGGCCTTTTGACCAATCACAATGAAGCGAACCGAGCGTTTTTCTAACGTTTTGTCTTAGGACTTTTAGGGCCTTCAGTAGGGGACGACTGCTAATGTATGATCGCCACTAAAACTACCCGTAATACTAATCTCATCCATAGTAGGTTATCGTAACGTAATACTTTAAATTAAACGGTAGACAATAAGGTACTTATTTTATTTTACCTATGCAGTTATTTGTCCCTAGGTAGGGCAGTGTTATAGTTATATCGTAAAAAAAAAATTCTCAGTAGTAACCCGAAGTTTGGAAATGTGCCCGGTAGACGTCAATAGGCTCGCCCCCTATTACGTAGGACTCAAACATAGCTGGCAAATCGTGGGTGTGTAATACACCTCTGCCTACCCCTCGGGGAATACAGGCGTGATGCTATGTCAGTTATTATTTAGGTATATTTGACTGCAAGACGGCGGAATTAGCCGGTCTGAGTGTCGTTGGTCCGATTCCCACACAGGACAACACCTTGATCCAAAAATGGTTGTTCTGAGTCTGGATGTACTTTGTGTCCGTGAAATTGTGCGTTTGTTAACTCCCCGTGATACAAGGATTATTCCTTAGTGCAGTATATTGTCTTTAAAAAAAATTAGACGTCGCGGGACGTCTAGCAGATGTGAAAACATCGAAATTACTTAGTAGAAATAAAATTATCATAACTTGACAAAGTACTCCTCAAGACGAATCAAACGAGTATATACTCGATAGGGTTGCGTAGTTTCATTACTAAGTTACTTTGGCCACCTTCCAGCTCCTTCGTCAGACCCTGGATACCATCTAAAGACAAAGTACTCGTCAAGACTCAAGACAAATCATACGAGCCTAAACTCGATGGAGTTATGTCGTTTTATAACGGAGTTCCTATCATTATATAGGCCACCTTCAAGCTCCATCATCAGACCCTGGATTTTTTTTTATTGCTCGTAGTGGCAGAGGAGCCACGGCCCATCTGATGGTAAATGGTAAACGTCGCTCATGGACTCAACTATACCGAGAGCATTACCAAGCCGCTGCTCACCATTTCATTTCACAGATATGAAATGAAAGAATAAACTGCTATCTCCTGCTACAGCCAAAATGCAACGATGTGCTTCATGGCCGGTCACACGGCAGATGGTGGTACCAACCCGCTCGGGCCCGATACCAAGTGAGTACTCCCACTTGGTACCCAGCCCTACCACCAGTCGTGCAATGGATGATAATTGCTTACTTCCCTTAGTCGCCTCATACGACACCCGTGGGAAAGAATGGGGTAGTGACAATTGTATTCTTAGTCCGTTACCATA
Organism: Leucoma salicis; assembly: GCA_948253155.1. Lineage (NCBI taxonomy): Eukaryota > Metazoa > Arthropoda > Insecta > Lepidoptera > Erebidae > Leucoma > Leucoma salicis. The sequence goes on from OX411809.1 coordinate 2,307,793, forward strand.
CGGACAGATACCATCTAAAGACAAAGTACTCGTCAAGACGAATCACATGATTCCAAACTCGATGGAGTTGCGTTGTTTCATTACAGGGTTACTGTGGTCACCTTCCAGCTCCATCATCAGACCCTGGATACCATCTATGACTGAAGTTCTAGTCAGGACATTTCCAACGAGCCCTAACTCGATGGAGTTGCGCCATTTAATTACAGAGGTATAATGTATGAAAATACTTCCGACAGATGGCGCTGCTCACCATTTCATTTCACAGATATGAAATGAAAGAATAAACGGCTATCTCCTGCTACAGCCAAAATGCAATGATGTGCTTCATGGCCGGTCACACGGCTGATGGTGGTACCAACCCGCTCGGGCCCGATACCAAGTGAGTACTCCCACTTGGTACCCAGCCCTACCACCAGTCGTGCAATGGATGATAATTGCTTACTTCCCTTAGTCGCCTCATACGACACCCGTGGGAAAGAATGGGGTAGTGACAATTGTATTCTTAGTCCGTTACCATACAGACAGATACCATCTAAAGACAAAGTACTCGTCAAGACGAATCACATGATTCCAAACTCGATGGAGTTGCGTTGATTCATTACAGGGTTACTGTGGTCACCTTCCAGCTCCATCATCAGACCCTGGCTACGATGGGTTCTAGTCAGGACATTTCCAACGAGCCCTAACTCGATGGAGTTGCGCCATTTAATTACAGAGGTATAATGTATGAAAATACTTCCGACAGATGGCGCAGGCGTCACCCAAAGACGTTAAGTATGAATGTGTTATCGAAATTAGTAGTCAGGAGCAATTGTCACGATGGCTTAATTGGTAAAGCATCTGGACGGTATTTTGTCATTTGATAATTTATATAATTCACTATCCTCTGATTGTAGTATTTACAGAACAACGCGCTCGTCGGGACAGTGGTCTGACACACGAATACTTAATTGTCAAAGCACGTATAAAGGCATGGTTTTTATACTAAAGGTATCAGACGAGCCTCGGCCCACCTGATGGCACGTTCATGGAGAACGACGGTTACCACTCAGCAACTAACAATACTGCTAAGCCACAGCTTACCATTTCCTTTCGCTGACGGAAATGAATGAATGGATAGCTTTCTTCTGCTACAACTAAAACACCAGGTGCTTCACGTTTGGTCTATCACACGGTAGACGGTGGTAGCGACCAGCTCAGGCTAACCCAACCCTATCACCAGTATGTGACAATTGTTTACTTCTAGAATGGGGCGGTGATTTTTTTTTTGATTATTAAATAGGCATGATGACTGTTTTTCAAAATCTATTCTATGATATTCAGGAGTATCTAATAACTGAAAAATATATCATATTTCTGTAAAAATATTGGCTTTCTATGCAGTAAAATGAATTTTAAATTTCAAAACGTACGCTTTTTTATTTGTCAAAACGCACGCTATTTGTCATGATGGCACGCATCAATACGGCAACAGTTTAAACATTAAAGTCCAAGAGAATGCAAAGAGCGAATGACGTCACGTCTTCGCTCTGGTGTTTATGCTATCATGGTGGATTGTTGTATTTTGTAGGTTTATTTTATCAAATATATTATTAATCTCACCATTAAAATAATAATGAATCCATCAGTCTTTTTTAAAGAATAAATATATTTTTCGAAATCCTTGAATCCTATTTCATTAGATCACTTCAATGTTTTGGCGATACTTTATTACTGTCATCAAGCCTATTATTGCTGAACACCTCATCCTTGTAACTACGAGTACGTTTTAGGTAGTCCTGTGTAGACTTGAGAGACTAGAGACTAAGTAATAAAATAAAAGTAGTTTTTTATACGGAAAAAATATATTTCCTAAAGTTGGCCGTTTTGTTAGCTAATTGGCCAGTTTCATTTAAAAATAGTATTTATTCTAGAAGTAAATGTCCGCATTTGCAAAATTCTTAATTAAACTTACAAGCTCGGCTTAATATAATATTATATTTTATATTAATCCTAATTTAGGTACTACTGTTAAAATATCCAAATGATATAATGCCTAGCCAGATACTAGCAAAAAATAAAAAGGCCAAGTTTCACTGTGAAAATAGATATACATAACTAAAAACATTGTAGTCAATGATAACACATCAAATACACCATAACACATTTTCGTGACACACGGTGCTTAAGACTGGTCAGCCAGTTTTCAATTATGTAACGATAAATTTGTTGTATATGTCATTAGAACTTTTCCACAGTAAAACTCATGGCTTATAATAAATCTTACAAAATGGCTTCCAGGCTTATAATAATGTTTTAAACTGGAATGTTGTATTACAGTTGAGAAATCATTACAAAAAGCTGTAGAAGAAGAATTGGAAGATATTCCATTAGAACATGTAGATAACAAGCAGCTGTTGTTGATATTTATATGTAACTGTTTATAAAACGTAAACTAGTACAAAATAATACAGTAACAAAAATATCATAGTATTTGCATTATTCTTCTCTAACAAGACACGCGACGCTAAAGACAAAAGATATGCTCAGTGGAGATTCATATTATCTGTGAATTGCAAAAATCTGTAAAAATTGTTTCATTTACTTCATACAAAGATAAGATGCTAACCTCTGAATCACTGAATAATTTCTTTACCGTTTCAGTTTAATTTTAAGAACAGGTAATATTTCAATCAGACTTAGTGCTTAAGTTAAAGCATATGATATTTCGGTTGGTCCTTCAAGCCAAATATGGAAATCAGGGAGATTAGCTCCGAATCGTTGAATTTTTGCAAACATCCATATTGACAATTCGTAGAAATCTTTTAGATATGTAAATAAAACAAAAATAAATTCTCTCTACACTGCTAAATAATATAAAGATTTCACACGTTCAAATATAAAACTTACGTTAGATACACAAAAGCATATACTACAAACAGCTTTAGCCGTGTTTTAAAAAAAGATTCACTTTGCATTATGGAAATGTACAGAACTCGTTATTATTTTAAACGCAAAGCAAACGCAACACTTTGGTTTAACTCCAGCTTAATATATATGAATATTTACCATAAGTAGATTAAATACTTTATAAAAGAATAGAACATTTTTAACTATTTACAGAAATATTTAACAAAATATGATAAATTATTATTTTAATAAGAAAATATATACAAAGATCTGCCGATATAACTAAGCTGAACGTGTTTCAGAGATTCATTTAGTTTTTATAATGATTTGTTTTAAAATTACTTACATGAAGGGGCCTTAATTCTGGTATTGGTAGGATTCAAATGAGTGAGATTCCAAATTATCGCATGACGAGCATTGTTTGCAGATTTTAACCTGTCCTAAAGCACCAGAATATATTTTCGAAGATCGTCGAAAATATAGAATAGTCTAAGCCGAAAATATAGGGCATCGACATGGCTGTTTCCCCGACTGAATACGTGAGAAAACTATTTATTTTGAACTCTTACTGTCTCACTATCGGGCACGGGTCTCCTCTCATAGTGAAAAGGATTTCGGCCGTAGTCCACAACGCTGGCCCAGTGCGGATTGGCTTACACTTAGTTTATTGTAATAGTCCAAAGCATTTTTCAAAAAGCCTTTGATTAGATTCACTCAAGGCTGACAAAAACGCGTCCTGAACATTTTAAAAGAGGGTTATTTACACACGATCTTTGCAGATTACTATAAAAATGTGTGTATATATATGACACTAAATGGGACCTTACACTTTCTGACTTTTTACATGGCCACCATGTGATAGTTTGACACTGGCAGGACGATTGATATTATGCAGAACAATGCGACTATCCCATATAGATTAATGTCGACATCTAAAGACAAAAGAGCTATACAGATATTGATAATATAAAATCACTAACAGATTCCAAACTAAGAAATATTCCATGTCTTCCATGCCTTGCGCATCTTAAAATTGGCCATACACACCTAATTCCTAATTCTGAAGTTAAATCCGATTCATACAAGGCGCACACTTAAAACTATACTGTATTTAGCGATTATGCTTAATGTTGGAACTAAATATATTATGCTATCTAAATATCCAATGACACATCCCTCTCTTTTTACGATCTCATTTACCTATAAATCGTTATAATGATAATAATTATACCATTAGCATTTAATTATATATCCAATATTATTTATTTTAGAACGCAATTCAAAAATACCTAGTTTTTTTTAAACTGAATATGTTATGGCACAGGACAAATCTTAAAAGAGCTAAATAAGCACGTACACAATTATATGAGACATAAATTTCTCTGAAGCATGTTAAGCTCGTTACGTTCTTCTGCCGGCAATGAAACTCAAGAGATCTTTAGTGAAAGGATAACAACTGCGTATGCGCACACTAATTACTACTGTATACAAAATTGTACAAAAATAAATTAATACTACTATTTACAACTAGGGGGCATAACTAGGCTATGACTTCAAGGTGCTTAGAACTATTTGATAATGACTAAAGGGACCACGTTAATAACTTAATTATCAAACTTAAGTTGAGAACTCACACAAAATTTGAACATAATGCTAAACTAGTCTTAAAACTAATCAAAACACTGTACACGGTGATAATCTTTCAGTTCATTTTCCAAAACTAATATCTTAAATCCGCAACCACCGAAAAACAAATCTTGACATTGTCTATTAGTACATGTCTAATTAAAATACAAATTTAGAATTAATTATTGACACATAATATAACAACAAAATTTTAAATTAAAGAGTTATTTTTTATCTAGTTTTATATGGTAGATTTAAAAAAAGTATATGAGCCAGGTATATTAAAATAAATCATTAGTTATAAATAACCGTTGAAAAAGCTATTAATTTTATGTACACTTGTTAGGTATTTATTAATTACAGATTCACCGTCACTCGATACCGAAAATGTTAATTTTACTTGAGACAGTTTTCCATTCTTACAGAGTCAAATGTTGCTAAATTCAAATCACCACGAAAATTCACAATCAAAAATATACCAATTTAGTATTGTGGAAACAATTATGAGTATTACTTCCTTCATCAGGTCACGAAACAGGTTTCTTACTATCTACTTATACCTAAAACTAAACAGCTACAATTTTACTAGGGTCTACTTTGACCCTTAAAAACATTACGTCATCCTTGACAAAATTCCTCTTCTTTAACATTTCATGAGAGACAAACCTTGGGAAGCCGAAGCCCAACGCATCAGGTTCCTTAGAAGGTCTTTGGAAGTTCTTCCATGTGGGGTCAGGGACGAAACTTTCAACGATGTTGCAGGCCCGGTCTGGACTTGAACTTTGGTCGAAGAGTGTAAAAGAAACTGTGTGAGCAAATGGCCAGCGAAGAAGGGCATCGTACTCTCCAGGTAAGATCTTGATGTACACTGACATGTGGGTAGATTCACCAGCGCCATTGCCGTTCAGGAAAAGCGAAGCCTATAAAAAAGTTATACTTAATTAACTTCCAAAATGTTGTATCATAATATCTTAAAAAGAATAGTTAATTAAGTGAAGAAATAAACTATTATTCAAACTCAGCAAAACTCATGAGGCACAGAAATTATTAACACAGTCCATAATTCACACATAAAAAAGCGATAAAACATATTATCCTGCATAGTAAATATAGTTTCGGTTTGTTGTCAGGCCACAGTACATTTATAATCTTAACAACCTAAATCACTTAGAAAGTTAAAACGGTAAATTAAAACATCAATACGAGTCATACACAAAACGACAACATCCACATAAAATATTACCCTACCCTCAAATAATACCGCATTACGTGTATGAGTAACAGTCTAATTTAATCGTATCGTGGCCGACCACGGCAGTTTAGTCATCATAGTATAAATAAAACAGCGTGGTTTTGTTTACAAACAGTACCAACTCGGCTTCTTGAGAAGCATAATTTGCATGGCAACACGACTTATTTGGCAAATGTCGTTATTGTTTTCTCGGTCCTTGAGACATTTTTCAACAGGATAAAGTAATGATTAGTGTATCAAACTATCCATAATTCTGCTATAGATAGTTGACCTCTAAAATCAGTTAGGATATCGATAGCGCTACCGATAGTATCTGTACTATCGATAGCATAAAATATGATAATACTGTTTGATGGCTAGCTATATTATCGAAAGTATCGATACTATAAAATTATAGTTCCAGACGAGTTTACTATCATATCGATAGTCTTTACTGTCAACAGTATTGCGCTATCGATAATATCGATAGCATACTGACCTCAATCCAATCGATACTATTATGAGTAACCAATAGTATTGTCAAGAATATTGCTAAGAATGGTATTGTCAATTCTGTACTATCGATACAATTGATAGTATCGAGAGTATCCATACTATCGATATTCTCGCTATTGCGTGGCTATCTATATACTATTAATAGTCTATCGATATTGGCTTATCGATTGACAACACTAGTAAAAATAGCTAGCGTATCTATTACATTTGACGGGCCTCGTGGCGTAGTCGGTAGTGTAACCGACTTCCGTGCACGAGGTCGTGGGTTCGATTCCCACTCAGGACAATTATTTGTGTAATGAACACATATTTGTACTGCGTCTGGGTGTTTTCTATATATTATATGTATGTATTTACGAAAAAAAAGTAATATATGTATTATATCCGTAATCTGTGAGTCTAGCCAAGTTGCATTCTATGATCGCTAACGCTAATAGAAAACTTAAAATGTATGGAAATTTGACATCTCTAACGTTAAGTCACATTACTTAGCGTTATAGATATTGTTAAAGACTTAGATAAATATAGGTTCTTTATCTATAGTTAAAGATGTCAAATTCCCATACATTTAAATAGTTTTCTATTAGCGTTAGCGATCATAGAACGCAACTTGGCTAGGCCCACTGGTACCCATAACACAAGCGTTAAGCTTAGTTTGGGACCAGAGGACGTTGTGTGAAATGTCCGTGAATATTTATTTTCAAATTTATAAATAACAATTTTACGAACTAACCTGCAACTTGTATCCATACTGGCTTGTATAAAACGCGGGAGACACTAGTTCGACGCCATCTTTGCATTTTGCCTCCGCCATTTTGGCAGCCCAGTCGGAGATGCGCCATACGAGCGCTCCAGAACAGTTGACCGATAATCTTGCAACTGCCGCTCGCAAGGAATCCAGTTGCCGTGCCTGACGGCTGGCTAAGGCGGAGACTAGGGCAAGGTGTTGTTGACAGCTTTCTTCTGTGTGTTTGTCAAGGGCTTGTCTTGTGCCCTGAAAAAAGAAATATCATTGGGGTATTTTCGCAGGGTATAATACTCTATCCGTCTTTATATATAAAATGTATTGTTGTATGTGTTACAAACTACCTATTTAATAGTCTAGGATGCTTGCTTCACTAATTAATTGTTGAAATAAATACTTGGAAGGGAGGAATTAAACATTAGGCAAAATAATTAATAAGGAATAGATGTTATACGTTTACATCAGTACAATATATTTTGTTCTGGACCTATTGATCTGTACCTAGAGGAAAAATATTCGTACTCGTCTGCCATCATTAGCAATAAAAACAAAATGTCCAATTTCATTTATATTTTCGAAAGCAAGAAAAGAATGTGGTGGACGAGGTTTATTTTTTAGCTTTTTGGTTAAATCTTTTGATCAAAGAGTGAGTGCTTTATCGTTTTTTTACAGTTTACAAATGCCTGTTATTGTCGACGAAGTTTATTTACAATTTTATTTCGACGTGTAACTTGTAACTTAACAACTTATTACATGTAGTTTGGAGCTTTGTGTGGTGACGAGACTATAAATGTTAGCAATTATCACTTATTGTATTAATGGGTTCGAAGTGGGAAAACTCATTTCTTATCGGTCCCTGGCGGGTCGATATAAAATTTCGAGCAGCGACTTGAAAGTATTTTTAGTTAGCGATACTATCAGGAGCGGCTACCACTTAGTATCAGGTAGGTCGTGGCTCGCCTGCCACCGTAAGCAAGAAAGAAAAATGCGTGTACTTATGTACGCGCGTGAGAAGTTATACTTCTTCGGCATCATTAATAAATATAGTAATTATTAAATTCGTCACAGTTATGTTTTTAAATACCTTGTTCGGTAAAGTAATTACGTCTAATGTCACTAGATGGCGTTAGTAAAATTTTGAAATTTCTTATAAGTCGATGTTGAGAGTTTAGGTGTGTGATCATACCCCCTCCATGGTAGCGTTAAACGTTTAACGCAACTTTGTCGGAAGTCGCATTAGAAGTATAACTTGATATATTATTTAAGATTGACTCACTTTGAACCTGCAGCCGGCGTCCCGGAAGGCGCAGGGCGCGGCGGCGGCGGCGTGGTCGCGCAGGTGCGCCGCCAGGTCGGCGCGCGCCACGCCGCCCGCGCCGCAGCGCTGCGGGCACGCCACCGGCGCGCGCGCGCACCCCGCGCCGTGCGCCGCCAGCGTGTCCTGCGCAACACTCCACATCGAATCCGTCCGAACTACTATTTCGGATGCAGCGGATTCCGCATACGCGATACGCCGTCGTGAACTATATTTTTTCGAAATACTTAAATGTAGCAATAGATTTTCTTCAACTTGGCTATGTCCCGGATGGGCTATCTTCCACGATACAACTAATACAAACGAACGAGATCAACAGTAACTCGACAATTGAACACTCAATACCATCATCTCAACAATTTAAATGTTTTCTTTTCTGGTTCTTAGTTCCCCTAATTAACTATTACGACATGAAAACACCAACAGGTAAATCGAATGATGGCTCACTCTATTTATAGCGCTCAATGAAATTAAGGTTTACCTGTGTATAACTCTGTCCGCAATGTTTGCAAGGCACGAGACGTTTGCTGCAATGTTGCTGAATGTGCTGCTGAGTATGCCTTCGTTGCACTTTCGCACCACATTTGTTCTCGCAGTACACCGGCTCGTGGCCGCAGTTGCCTTGGTGTTCCTGAAATTTAGTTATTCAAATATTATTATCATTTTCACATCCAATTTTCTAGACTTGGTGTGTCTACTTCTCCTATACTCTACAAAAAAAAAGCATAATTTAGTACTTGAGCATTTTTATCTATAGGTACTATTATAAAGTTGTAACAGAGCTGTGTCTGTACATTTAAAATATTTAAGAAAAATATACTGTATTATGCTATATAGACGTGTCTGAACACAAAACAATTATTTTTAGATTTTTTGTCTGTTTATCTGTTTGTTTCGCCGTGTGGGGCCGGCTTTAGAATTGTCCCACCCCTCTCTACCCACGGGAGTCGTAAGAGCCGACTGAGGGATACCGAGGGAGTGGGCAGCAGCACTCCCTCGAGTATTAACAACATCCACTGCGATCGCCAACCCGCCTGCCAAGCGTGGCGATTACGGCATTATCCCCCATGACGGGACCGCTCGTTGTGGCGTCCTCTTGGGGAGGCCTAAGTCCAGCAGTGGACGGTGAAAGGCTGATGGATGGATGGATGGATCTGTTTGTTTGTTCGCGCATCACGCAAAAAAAACTACTGAACGGATTTTGATGCAACTTTTTCTATTTGGTAGATTTCGATTAGACTTAACAACTGGTATACATTTTATCGCGCTACTATATCGGGAACCTGAGACACAACCTAAAAACCAGCTTTTGGTTGCGGCGGAGCCGCAAGCAAAGGCTAGTTTATTATTAAAACACCGGGCCCTTGGCTCGGCTCTCAAGTTTACCCCGGAGATTATTACTTACTTACTTATCATCACGCCATTTCCCTTGAAATTATTATTAATTATTTAGTCCCGAAAATTATTCAGGTTTTTATTGTCTTACATAGTACAATCTGTACAAAAATGAATAAATCAAATCAATGGTACAATTAATTGGTGTATCTGCTAAAGTATTGGACATGTTAGCCTGCAATGGCCTGTTTCGGAGGGCGCAATCTGGTGTTATTTTGCGATAATTCTAATAAATTAGATTAAGTTTTGACGCATGGTGACTACTAGCGATTTCTCAAGTTTAAAATATTGAGGATATTTCTTAAAATCTTTTCGATGGAAATCATTGTTGTTGTTTATGTGATAAACTACAGTTCAAGAGCAAAACTGATGATATTTTGTAAATCCAAAAGCTAAAGCTAATAGCTTAAGTTCAAAGGAAAAAATATCTCACTTCGCTTTTAATTGAAAGAATTATCCCTTCTATCTGAATTATTAGTATAGTTATTGGATTAGAAAGGTACCTCTAAGGCGCTCCCGGAAAACTCTTTATGGCAGTGATCGCAGTTGGCACGGCGTCGTGGGCATGTGTAGCGCAAGTGATCTTGCATCAGCACACGGGGGATCATGGCTCCGCATTGAGCCGCGCATAATACTGCGTCGTGCTTGCATGTGTTCAGGTGAGCCTGAAACGACGATTTTCGTTATTCTATCATGTAATAAGAAGCAAATTGAAGACTAATGTAAATCGACCAATATAATCGCATCAGTTTACGTTTATACGCAGAAATATTTCAGTAACTCCGATCGAGGTCAAGCTAAACGAAACTAAAAGAAAAATGCTTGAATATTGAAGGTCTATGCATCTAAGGTACTAGATACCTAGGTAGGCTTTACGCTATAATCTAGGGCAAACGCATTAGGAAGTGCTGTAATTTTTTCGCCACGACATAGAACAGCGATTTCGCAAATACATTTGATGTAATACACATGTCGATCGGAATTCATTGATAGCTTAGTGACACGGATACCAACCTCCCATCAGGAGGTTATGAGATTGTTTTCTGACTCAGTGTATATTTTGTGTCCTTTAACTACGTGTTCACAGAGACACAGTAGTTATAAACTTGAGCAGGTTGGTTAATTGATAAACCAAAAATTTTCAATGGACTATAAAATATTTTGTATTTTTGTTCTATATGAAACTTTTAACAGATGACGAATACTATGAACAATTTGGTAATTATAATTACTACTGAGATGTTAATGAACTGTACAAATTCATAAACCAAAATTTACTGTAGATTTGAATTCTAAAAAACATTAAATTAATTATCAAACGCGTGCCAAACAATCTTCAGTATCATTAATTCCGATAGCTGGTCTCGAACGCGTTATAAATCATACCCTAGTACTGTTTGTAGAGATAACTAAATGTGTCGCGACATGACAGGCGCATACAAAATGATGGATCGATCTGTTTACCTACATAATTTTATCTCGAATTTAGCTCACCTTCAATTTACGTAGTTCATCAGACCACTGGCATCCTTCTTTGTGATGAATGCAGTAGACCACAGATCCCATAATAGCCTTTTCTGACTCCGGATCTGGATAGATCTGCAAAAAAAAACATTCATAAATATCATATTGCGTATTAAGAAACGTACCCATTTTGAAAATGAGAGACCTTTTTTATCCTAGTAATAATGTACTTAAGCATTTTGATCAATTTTGTTTTAACAGAAAACGCGACGTCAATAGCTACGGTTGCCGCTAATACTGATTGGGGCGCTTGCCACACTCGCATAACGGATTAAATAGGACAACGTGATTAAAAATAAACCACGTTTCAAAGAGAATATCAAACGAGCGTTTTGTATACACACCGTACTTTCGAATATGGAACACATCGCACAGAAATATGCAAAATGGTCGGCAGTTTTCGCGCGTAATTTATTCAAAGTTGTGGGTGCGTTCACCGCAAACGCCTGATACGTAGTGAATGCGTTCCCGTTTGTACATTTTCGTTATCTTTATGGGTGCAACGAACAGATGGCTTGAGCCACGGACCACCGTTCCCTGTACTTGTCGAGATAAGCGTGATTTTTCACTTCCCAAACCAGCAAAGTAATGTAATACACAAACACACTGGTTACGTTCCTTTGAGTAGTCCACTTTCACGTATAGCCGCTAATTTTTCTATGAAGCCGCTTAAGAAGTTTTAAGCTGATGCTACCACAAAAATGAAAAGCTTCCTTCGAACGCTATTCTTTGTTAGTAAACAACGATTGTTTGAACTATTTGCTCAGATCTCTTTAGTCTCAATAGGAACTCAACCGATAACTACATTAAACTTCTTTATACATTGAAGCTTTTATAATTCAATTCAATATATTGTGGACGTTAACCAGCGATGTATAGTCTCATTTCGAAAGAGAAACATACAAGTTGTTGTATGGTACACTGTGTCTATTTACAAACATTGATGCATGTGGTCATCGGCATGGCTGCTGCGTACCTTAGCACAACTATTCAAGCAAAACGAAGTACCCTATTCTATCAATTATATGCACTTAAGTATGAACTTTAAGTCATTGAAATAAGGGTTAGATTCGTGTTAAGTGATAAGAAGGACTTGGTGCTCTCAAAGCTGGTGGTGTATAAATTTTCAAATATAGAATGTTATTTGTGTCGTATTCTAAAAAGATGGACCGCGATGTAGTTCTCCCGCATCGCTCAATTATAGAACTCGTTGTATAGTAAATATAGCAGCAACAAAACGTAACAGGTTGCCGAAGTGACGCGGTTGTTATGACGTTTTAGCATCGAACTACAAGTAGCAAAAGGATGTTATGCCGTCATTTGTAAAATACCTCTGGTAAATGTGACATTAAACAACGAGATAATATATGTAACTTATTCGTATAACATTACTGTGGCATAATTCATTCATTGGACTAAAATACATTTTTTTTAATAGCTATGCGTTTCGTTATTGCTATCTATCGTTTTTTCTTCTGTTTTGCCGCCGTGGGTTTCTGCTTTGATTTTTTTCCTAACTTCCGTTTAAGCGGTGTTCACATTAATGAAGATTATATTAATATTATATTTAATTATTTATTTGACATAATGCATACTAATGTTTTCCTACGATACTCAATTCAAGATAACATAGAACCATATTAGGCAACCAGACCTTATCCTCCTACATGCAATATTAAAACTATTTAATATGACATGATTAACGAAATACACACTCGGCTCAAGGGCGTTCAATGATCAAAATAAATATAATTTTACTTCTTTAAATACAGCTATTCATACCTCTTCTCATGTGGCAATGGGATAGATAAAAGTATATATTAATTCATAAAAACCTTTTAGAGTTATTTTGGTCGTAAATATGAATAAAAATTGTATACTTAATATAGGTATTTATAACAAACTACATTGAGATTTTTTGACGTGACTCGTGAGTGGCAAACAAGCATACGGCCTGCCAGATGGTAAGCAGTTACCGTAGACTATAGACGCTAGCAACATCAGAGGCAAAACTCGCGCGTCGCCATCTCCTAGGAAAGGGATAGGTAAGATTTTTATAGAAAGGATATTAAGGAGAGGATACGTAGGAAACTAAGCAAAGTATAGAAAGGATAATAAGAAGAGAATAGGGAGTGGATTTGGCACTGTAAAATCGAATTATATTACGTATGATAATGGCCTCGATCCTTCTCATTTTGACGGGAGACCCGTTGCCAATAATCTATTGATGGGAGAAACACCTCACCATTTCATTTTTCGGATGAGAGATGTATGGATAGATGGCTGTCTCCCGCTACAACCATTTTTCACGGCCACACGGATGGTGATAGTATCATTCCGCTCAGGACAGAGAACAAACTAGCACACTAGCAATAAAAAAAATACCTTTATCTGTACATTAATCAAGCGGCATTTGACATTCCTCAGATGTTCTTATCAACTGACTTACAAAATCATCACGTTCTTCACATTAAAATATTAGACTTATAAAGGAAAAGCCAAGTTTTCAAATCATATATGGTATAAAAACGTTAGTTAATCACAAGGTAACTAAACGCCTACTGTTTAGTCCATTGCATCATGTCACCCACGCTGAGCAGACTTCGTTTATAGTAGACATTTTAACAAGGCCCTGAGAAATAAGTTAGTTGTAGATTGCCGTAAATTAATACATTTCTTTTTTCTGCCCAGCATAAATGGGTCGGCTCGATTGGGGAAGAACCCTCTCACAGAAGAACAGCATGAAACAATGGTAGGTACTACTACCGTCACCATCGAAGGAATGTAACATATTTCCAGTGGCCCGCCAATAAAGGCGGAGAGACGGCACACGGCGAGGGTACTACTACCGTCGTTACCTTTAATATTTTAATATTCAGACTCTATACATATAGCTCTGTTAAAATGTTATAATAGTAAATATAATAAAGACTTAAAAATAAAATGGCGAATGTTATTTTCAGCAAAACAATTGTATGACAATAATTCAGTTGACGACCGTGTCCGCTGAGTTGTACGCGGCGACAAGTTGACGGTTTTAATTCGTTAGTACTCCCATTGTAAGCGATTGTTAACACCGATCTTTACGCTTTAATTGCTACAGCGCTGTATAAACTACTTTATAAAGACCTATGACAAATTCAAATTAAAGCATAAGGCTCTCATTTGAGGGAGGTTTATACCCAGGGCTTGACTTTAAATTAGATGCATGTCTGATAGGTTTCAAATGAATATTGATAAAAGATAGTCAAAACAAATAACTGACAAAGACAAACAACCTATATTTTGAAATGTCAACTTCTATTTATATTTTTTTATATTAATATATTTTAAGAAAAAAGTTTCTTTTCGAACGTCGCGCATCATCGTTTAAAACTGAACGCATCTTATAAATTATGGTTCAAACTTAACGTTCGTGTTCTAATTTTGAAAATGGCGGTTAGCCGTTAGGGCGGTATTAGGATAGTTTTTTTTTTTTAAATATTATCGGTATATTTTTTGTACAAATATTCTGATATTTCTACAGTTCTGCCTTCATGAAGTAAAGCTGTCGGTTGATTGACAACTGACTGTGACGTGCCTACAAATTTATAATTATCCCTCCTTCTTGAATGTGTTCTTTAGCTCTTCATACATAAGATTCATTTTTATCTACTAAAAACGAAAATTATAGTTTTCTTTTAGTTAAACTATCGATGTACGCTGACATGGGAATGTAAACAAAACACCGAAAATATATCCAGAGATTATTTTCAAGTGTATCCGTAGTAAACAAGAGTGTGTAGGTTTATGGGGATTTCAAAACGACTTCGAAACACCAGAGTATTTTCGATTCTCACTGGATCCTGCGCGTTATATATTTATGCTAATTCAATAAACGCGACATTAATTTTGAAGTTTTCAGAATTAGAAGCGTAAAGATATTTTATGCGAAGTTCTAAACTATATGTGAGCCAATTTTCATTGAATGCCTTTTAGCTGTTTTTGCATGAATGAGGAAATAACATTAAAACATAACAAACAAATGTGTAAGTTTGTAAGACATTTGTAATATTAGTTAGACGTCTATACATACAAGCAATAATAATATTTATATATATTTGTAGCATTTGACATGCTTAGCACTATACATTAAACACAAAGTGAAAAATGTGAAATCGAAAATAACAGTCAGGAGCAGGATTTGAACCTGCATCTTCTGGACACCGTCCAGATGCTTTACCAATTCAGCCATCCTGACAATTGCTCCTGACTGCTAATTTCGATAACACATCATACTTAACGTCTTTGGGTGACGCCTGCGCCATCTGTCGGACGTATTTTCATACATTATACCGACCAGGTAAACTTAATTTTACAATTAAGATTTTTACCTAATAATGACGCAAACCCTATAAATATTTATATATATTTGTAGCATTTGACATGCTTAGCACTATACATTAAACACAAAGTGAAAAATGTGAAATCGAAAATAACAGTCAGGAGCAGGATTTGAACCTGCATCTTCTGGACACCGTCCAGATGCTTTACCAATTCAGCCATCCTGACAATTGCTCCTGACTGCTAATTTCGATAACACATCATACTTAACGTCTTTGGGTGACGCCTGCGCCATCTGTCGGACGTATTTTCATACATTATACCGACCAGGTAAACTTAATTTTACAATTAAGATTTTTACCTAATAATGACGCAAACCCTATAAATATTTATATATATTTGTAGCATTTGACATGCTTAGCACTATACATTAAACACAAAGTGAAAAATGTGAAATCGAAAATAACAGTCAGGAGCAGGATTTGAACCTGCATCTTCTGGACACCGTCCAGATGCTTTACCAATTCAGCCATCCTGACAATTGCTCCTGACTGCTAATTTCGATAACACATCATACTTAACGTCTTTGGGTGACGCCTGCGCCATCTGTCGGACGTATTTTCATACATTATACCGACCAGGTAAACTTAATTTTACAATTAAGATTTTTACCTAATAATGACGCAAACCCTATAAATATTTATATATATTTGTAGCATTTGACATGCTTAGCACTATACATTAAACACAAAGTGAAAAATGTGAAATCGAAAATAACAGTCAGGAGCAGGATTTGAACCTGCATCTTCTGGACACCGTCCAGATGCTTTACCAATTCAGCCATCCTGACAATTGCTCCTGACTGCTAATTTCGATAACACATCATACTTAACGTCTTTGGGTGACTTGGGTGACTTTCGATTTCACATTTTTCACTTTGTGTTTAATGTATAGTGCTAAGCATGTCAAATGCTACAAATATATATAAATATTTATAGGGTTTGCGTCATTATTAGGTAAAAATCTTAATTGTAAAATTAAGTTTACCTGGTCGGTATAATGTATGAAAATACGTCCGACAGATGGCGCAGGCGTCACCCAAAGACGTTAAGTATGATGTGTTATCGAAATTAGCAGTCAGGAGCAATTGTCAGGATGGCTGAATTGGTAAAGCATCTGGACGGTGTCCAGAAGATGCAGGTTCAAATCCTGCTCCTGACTGTTATTTTCGATTTCACATTTTTCACTTTGTGTTTAATGTATAGTGCTAAGCATGTCAAATGCTACAAATATATATAAATATTTATAGGGTTTGCGTCATTATTAGGTAAAAATCTTAATTGTAAAATTAAGTTTACCTGGTCGGTATAATGTATGAAAATACGTCCGACAGATGGCGCAGGCGTCACCCAAAGACGTTAAGTATGATGTGTTATCGAAATTAGCAGTCAGGAGCAATTGTCAGGATGGCTGAATTGGTAAAGCATCTGGACGGTGTCCAGAAGATGCAGGTTCAAATCCTGCTCCTGACTGTTATTTTCGATTTCACATTTTTCACTTTGTGTTTAATGTATAGTGCTAAGCATGTCAAATGCTACAAATATATATAAATATTTATAGGGTTTGCGTCATTATTAGGTAAAAATCTTAATTGTAAAATTAAGTTTACCTGGTCGGTATAATGTATGAAAATACGTCCGACAGATGGCGCAGGCGTCACCCAAAGACGTTAAGTATGATGTGTTATCGAAATTAGCAGTCAGGAGCAATTGTCAGGATGGCTGAATTGGTAAAGCATCTGGACGGTGTCCAGAAGATGCAGGTTCAAATCCTGCTCCTGACTGTTATTTTCGATTTCACATTTTTCACTTTGTGTTTAAAGCAATAATAATATTAAATTTATGCAGGAAATAGGTTAGAAAATTAATTAATGTGACCTTCGCGCTTATATTTCCAGATAGTAATAAAGCAAATTAATTTTGCGCGCGAAATTTGCGTGACAATCGCTAATCAATTTTGTTAACTCCATTGTCGGTAACCGTTTAATGTTCTAGGTTGTTTATCCTATCAACTAGCTGACCCTGTGTCAAAGATCTTCTCGAGTCGAAATTCCCTTAGGAGTGAAATTACTTTCAATTGCGTAGTGGTTAAAATACTGACCTCTTGTGTCTAAGCGTTGTGGGTTCGATTTTCACACAGAACTTATTTGTGTGATCCTTAAACCTTTGTTGTAAATAGTAGCGTATAGTACTTTGTGTCCGTGAATTGCATGTGTGTATAGTCCCTACCGATATATAGATTATTTTCTACTGCAAGATGGTGTCATTAAAAATTCTTTCAGTAGAAAACAAATTTAATGATTATAGACTATAGAAGAAAATAATATGTCCCACTTCCAATTTAGGGTCACTATAAAATAAAGAGACACCTGCTTAGAACATTCCAAATGCCAGAAACACGCCAGTCTAAGCGAGAAAAGAGATTTTATTAATAAAAATTGAAAGGCACCTCCATGGTGCATGGTCGTTACTTTGCCGAGGAACTTATAAGATCTTGGTGGTAGAGCGATACTAGTGCTACCATTTAATGGCCGGCTCAGCCGCGGAAGTGACACCCTCTCACAAAACCTCGATAACGGTAGTAGTATACTAACAGTACTCCTACTTTGTCTGGGATTGCCTACACCTTAGAAATACTCCTAGTGTTCCTACCGTCTAAGCTACCGTAGTCACTTCTCATCAGGCGGGTCGTAAATTTGGTATCTACCCTTGTGGTATAACAAATGTTTCTGTAATAACTACGTTGTGTTGTTCTAATCGCAAGCAGTTGGTGCTTTGATATACACTAATTGCAGTCAACACCTGTGTGTTGTATTATGTAAAAAATACAACACACTGAGGGTAGCATGATAATAATATTTAAATATTTCAGCTTTAAATTGCATGTCAAATTCAGCCCAACGCCATGTTCTAGTGGAACACCAAAAGAATGAGAGAATATGCCCATTGTGTTTCGTCCATTCATCATCATGATATACCATATGGGTGAAATTCTAACATAAAGTTACTGTGCAAAATCACATTGTCACTTAACATCAGGTAGAATTATAGTAGGAACTTAGATGTTTTTTTTTACACAAAGTGCGAAAATGTGAAATAGAAAGCTACGAGCATGATTTGAACCTGTATCTCCTATAAAACCGTCCCATATACCTTGCTATTTCAACCATTATGACATCTGATCAGGAATACGAATTTCGATAACACATTCCTTCTAATGTCTTAGGTGAGGCCTGCCCCATCTGTTGAATGTATTTGCATATATTATTCAGACTATTTATATGATATAAAATATCAAAGCTTATTTCTTTTAAAATCCAGTTAATTGAGCCCGTAAATTAATTAATAAACTGAAAAAACAAACCAAAATTATTATCAGATTTTTTAAACATAATTAAACCTATTTGTATAATCTATATTATTATTACTTCAAAGAATTTTATATAACAATCTGATATTGTAGTTTCATATCAGGACAGTGTGCTCCGCGGTATTATAAAATTGTAAATAATAAAATAGAGAGATGGATATGTACGTACGGCTGCGCGTACGGCTGCGGAAGCGAGTTCGACGTCCGCTAGCGGAACATTACCGTGGAATATGTAATAGAGTCTAATTATGTCAGGTAACGTCTCATTTTTGTCTTTAGTGTATTTGTAAAGTGAACGAGAATGTGTTAAGATTATGTGTTCTACAGATTTGAGTAATCTTCCTTTTTGATGATTATGATACCTGTTTAGTATTTAATTGTGCTGATAAGCCTAGGTAATCACATTTTTATACTAAATATAGTTTACTAGATCTTGCGCGCAACTTCGTCCGTGTGGGATTTAAAACATACGTTACTCTACGGAAAATTAATTATCTCTATTTATCTATGCAAAAATATTTATCCAATTTTTTTTTTTGGAATAAAAAGTAGCCTATTTAGCTAAAAAAACAAAACAACTCATTTCCGCATTTATAATACACAATAAGGGCGAGTATGGATATTCATATTATTCATTCATAGTTTAGTAGGTTAGAAGAGGCATCCACTGAAGGAATGTAATATGGTTCCGGTGGCCCGCCAATAAAGGCGGAGAGACGGCACACGTCGGGTTTCTTTAGTGGGTGAGGGCCCCATACTACCCTGTTCGTTGCCCCGAACAACACCCCGTGCGGTTAGGAAAATTTTTTCCCGCCTTAACAAAAATAAAGGTTAGAAGAGTCAAGAGGCTCAACTCTGCTTAGTGTCTGTATGTATGTCTATAAGTCAAAACATTGTCTTACAATAAAAACAATTTTTTGTATAATGTTTAATGTACTTTGTTAGCTTTTTTACTAAGGTTCAAGTTTATATAAAAATAAAATAGATTAACTCCTTTGCTTCGCCTGGTAAAAATATTAATTATTTTGTCGGTCTTCAAAGTGTTTCTTGCAACCAAAACACTCCTATTTCACAATTAATTTTAACGTGTATACAAACAAACTACGAATTAATGTAGCCCAAATGGTGGGGCACGTTTTGGAACGAAATAAGTCGGCAACCCGACACGCGGGTGATGACAGACAACCTAATTGATATCGCGTTCCTTACTTCTAACGAAGTGGTCTATTTTAAAAAAACAATAGTACTCAGCGTAAAAATAATGTGATGCATGTTAGAGAGATATTACTTCGTTCTCTCGTTGTAATAAAGAAATTTTATTCAGGTCTAGACCTGTTCATTAGAAATTAAAAATGTTCTAATGGGGATCAACGGGCAAAAGCTGAGCGCAGATGGCGCTATCGGTGAGATGGCTACTATCAAATTGTAGTTGCTTTGTTTGCCTGAGAATTATTTGCTATTATTGTTTTTAATCCGGTTAATCAGTAGTATTGTTAAAATGTACCTGGAAGATTAAAGAAGAAACTCAAACATAGCTGGCGAGTCGTGGGTGTGTAATACACCTCTGCCTACCCCTTCGGGGAATACAGGCGTGATGCTATGTTTTGTTTAAGATTAAAGAATTTAAACAGACAATTATTTTTGCAACATTTCCCACTTTTTTTAAAGTTGGATCTTTGGAAAATACACCTACATCGGGGTTTACATTATGGCAAGCACACAGAGGCATATTACGAGAAAATTAAAATTTACCAAATTAAATGTTACAAATTGTATGGAAATATTAAAATTCAATGGCCATGTCGATAATACATCATCTGCCGTGAAATGATGGTAGTAAGCATCCCCATTATTTTGAAAAGTACCTACTATCATAATTCTTTTATTATTTAATTAAATTTTAACCTTCACTACAATGTTCCTGATGTGGTGAGATAGCTTATGTATGTTTAATTGATGCACAGTTATCACAACGATGAACGATGATGACGACGAAGGTCTACGACCAGTGTGTGTTACCGGTGATGACTTACGGAACAGAGGCGTGGTCTCTAAATGTTGGCCTTATATCAAGGCTCAAAGTCGCTCAGCGTGCCATGGAGGCATGGCTATGCTTGGGATCTCTCTACGTGATAAGATCCGTAATACGGAAATCCGTAGGAGAACGGGGGTAATCGACATAGCCCGCCGGGTCAGCATGCTGAAGTGGCAATGGGCAGGCCACATCGCTCGACGAACCGACAACCGTTGAGGAAGAAAGGTTCTCGAGTGGCGACCGCGTATTGGACGGCGCAGTGTAGTACGGCCTCCCACCAGGTGGAACGATGACCTGGTTAATGTCGCAGGCATTCGTTGGATGCAGGCGGCGCAGGACCGTTCGCTGTGGCGTACCCTTGGGGAGGCCTATGTCCAGCAGTGGACGATGAAAGGCTGATGGATGGATGGATATCACAATATCATTTAGAAGCATTGCGTAAACAATAACTCCATACATTGGCCTCAGTGATTTATTGAACCGGGTCACACTGTTAGTGAAATGTGTTTTGTTTATCAGTCAATGAATGGAGTGACGTTTATTAATGCGACTCCCACATATAGATAGCGTAGGATAGGTATGGACCATTGAAATCACGCTGAAGATTTGTTTTGTGTTTCAGCATTCATTTCTTCCTGATGAACCTGTAATTTCTGTTATGATCTATCGCGGTTGACCCCATTTAATAAAACAAATATTATAAGAACACTTATTACATTAACATAGGTGTGATTTGTAACTATATTTAAATAAAATCTGCTACGGGAATTGCACCCGCGCTTGTGAAAAATAACAAATAATTTTGTGTCGTAGTCGAGCAAGTATTAGAAGTTGAGAAGTCCTTTCACGAAAACGGCTGTGCAGCGCCGCCCACAAAAACATTTAAATAAGAGTCGCGTAAATATCCGTCTGTATAATAAATACCTATATTTTGAAAATTAAAATAAGCCTCAATGCTATTCAACCAGTCTTTAACTTATCGCTACGATTTGAGTAATAGACAAAATATCACGCGCAGACACTCCTACATCTGAAGCGACAGAGGTTGCGCGTGTTAGAGATGCGCGCGCGCATCTATAGTAATGTTGTATTCGACTAGTTGTGAAATCGATACGAGAAACTGACCGATTACTACTCATGAATCCGATGACCGCTCGATTTCACTTATTGTTTTATTAATAATAGAATTCTAATGCTTTTAATTGACGAGAAGAGTATGTTGATTGAAATTTGAAAGCATCGCCAGTGATGGAAAGATAAGCGTCTGTGTTTGTATAGATATTTATGAGAGGAATAAGAACCAGTATTTTATATCCATGTCACAAAAGAAATGGCAGACAGACAGAGAGCGCATGACCGCTGAGAAGTGTAGGATAAATGTCTACCCGACACCAGCGCTGGAAAATTATGTTGTTCTTAGGATGAAAAACTGGTACACACTCTTCACATACAAAAACTGGACAAGATTTGTCTGTATAATAATGTCTTCACATTACGCAATGATGTAGAGATATTGTAAATATAGGTACCACCTACCAAACAGTACCATTGTACGTGCAACCGTACATCTTTCACAATCATCAATATTTTGTAGGTCATGCATCAATTCGCGTCATTTAGTTAATTTATTCTTTAGTTCACGTTTTTACCTATTACACGGTAGACGCGTACTCATTATCAATATCAATCATCTTATTTTATAACTTATCATACTCGTATTAATAATTTTATTATAAGTGTATCAAATCTACTTATTATCAAGGTAAAGTTTGTTAACCCAAACAACCATACATAAATATATTATTATACAATCACGTAATAAATTGACAATGAGGGCTTTTTAAAGTACAAATTATTTGCGAATAAGGAAAAAGAGATTTTTTGTACCAGCGGGAAACGAACCCGCGTCCTTTCCAACCCGGGGAAGAGCTCTAAGCCACTGAGCTATAGTACAGGTCTTTCGACCATCCCAATCTCCTTATCACATTTGTCTTTACGACCAACGCCATCTATCGGAAGCATTTACATGCATTAAACCGATATAGTAAGTTTAATTTTGCAATTAAAATTCATACTATTTGATGGCGCGATTTTTTAACATTTTTTAAGAGATTTTTTTTTGTCAACTTTTTCCTTATTCGCAAATAATTTGTACTTTAAAAAGTGGCGGAGCATGTCAAATGCTAAAAAATATAGATCAAAAATGAGGGCTTTTCCTGCATTTCCTAACGATAATCAATTTTTTTTGTTGACGTTCCACCTATATCCCAATAAAAAAAAATGTCAGGTTTAAAATACTTTGAAGTCAATATCATTTATTCAGATTAGATTTTTTGTCGAAAGTGTAATTTGGCGTAATCATAAAAAAGTATTAAATATGGAACATCTTTTAACTACCACATAGTCATATAGCCATTATAGCAGTTGGGACTTTTAAATATCAATCCTATGAATGAAGATTTTCAACTGTCGTATGACAAATTATACTCCACAAGTGGATTCCGCTCAACATGTGTGACCTAACAATTGAACTCTTCATTCACTAACCGTTTAGCTCAATTGGATAATGTTCTAAAGGGTAATGCGTCTGACTCGCAGATTGATCGATTGCCGGAAACCGCCATTACGGCTTGAGGGCAATCGCACCAAGTAACAGATCATTCCGGCACAAATTACAAACGTTTGATCATAAAAATTAGTAGATTTGTCCTGTCTAAGCGACATCACACTATCAGATACCTACTATACCAATCTAAGATCAGATCTCTTTCCATACCTAATAAAGAGAGTAATTCCATGTTGGGCAATTGCCAGACTTCATCAGCCGTTGACAGTTTCCTTGGGTGTTTAAAATTAGGGGAGTAATTTAATCATGGTCAGTTGCAGGTACGTTTAACCATAATTATTATAGATAAATTAAAAGATATAAATGAATTCAGTTTTTTTGCAATCCCAATAATTTGAAATACTTTGACACCCTTACACTGACTGTTTCTTTATGGTTTTGCAACGTTGTCTTTCATAAAAAATACACACAGAACACGACACGCTACTCCCGAGAAAGCACAAACCGAAGTTCGGCCGAATTTTGTATATTTACCGAATATTCGGCCCAACTTTAAAACACACCATTCGATCAGTCAGATATTATTGTTGATAACCAACCTTATAGTCTTTATCTCTACAGAAAAGAAGAAACTTCATTGGTGACTCCACAGACATCTTATAAAAGTTATAGGGCCTGAGCGTCTCTCCTGTGACTGACCATGAAGTATCTCAACTTGTTCTGGTTGTAGTGGGAGAATCGTTCTTAATGGTCTACGTAATTTATACACAGTAACTGTGTTGAGATAAAATTGTTTAATAATATATTTTTACACTATTTCTAAGACGATATTGCGTGTCGTGACCTAAATTTTAGTAGGTACCAAACGAATAGAGAATACATTCAAGAATATATTATAAAAAACACGTTAACGAATCATAAAATAGCACTCTTGTACTAATTGAACAAATCTTGTGTATTAAAAATAACTTAGTAAAGTCACGTGGTACTGTTTAGTACCTAAATGCAACATAAGGTCACAAAATGCAATCGCTTTTTGAAAACTATTTTCATGACTAGTTACCTAATAGATTCCTCAAAAAAATAAATAATTTCTTTACATTAATATCCTAAATACTTTATTGGAACAGAACAGCGTCTTTATTGTCAAATTGTAAACAGGCAAATATAAATAGATACAATTTATTACTTATACTATATCACCAACCTTTTCTAATTTCGTAAGTTTAACAGAGAGGCCTATAAGAAAATAGAAACGATGATGTTTCTCGGTGTAACAATCTAGTAATTGAACGCGTTAAAAGACGTAATGCTTCAGTTACGGTGCGGATAACTCATTTAGAATACGTTAAGTATTATATTTTTATAGCATGCTTCGGAAAACAATATTAGAAACTAGAAACATGAAGTATGAATTATGCTTGCATTCATTAAGGTTAAAAAGATTTCGGCTGTTAATATGATTTTTTTATCTATGGCTATACGTTTTTACATGTCAAAAACGCGCCAACCAAAATAATTAATCTATATACTATTATAAAGCTACTATCTGTATAGGTGCTATTATAAAGTTGTAACAGAGCTGTTTGTACATTAAAAAATGACTGTACCTATTAATTAGGCGTCTCTGACCACAACAACCTTTTTTACTATTTGTCTGTTAAAACTACTGAAAGGATTTTGATGAAACTTTTTGTTTAGACTTAAAAACTGGTATACGTTTTATACTGCTAATATTCCGTGAACCTGAAATATAATCTAAAAACTAGTTGCGGCGAAGCCACGGGCAAAGGCCAGTGATTTATAAATACAGATATGGTTTTTTTACTATTTTATTTTAAAGGCATAATTTTCTTTCAGTAATTTCATTAGTTAATTTGGTCAATCCATTCATAGACTAAATGCAATGATGACAACAATTAACGAACGAAGTTGTGACGTCAAGACTGATATGGAATGACTCAAAACCAATATTTCGTCAAAGGAATTATGATGAATCATTAGGAAAACAAAAGCACAGCTTGGATTTGTTGAAGTCTCAATGTAGGTATTGAAAAGTAGTGTATTATCAGTATAAGAACGGTTATCCAGGAGACAATTCAAATCCTTTAACTAAATAATACTATAATTAAAGTTATTTTTAAAAACTACACTCCCATACAGATTTTCTCCATCCATTTCCCTCCTTCAAAATATGTAAGTCCAAAAACCCTGATACATTTGTGATTATTGGATAGAATTCCATTTTCAAGTTCCTAACTATTATAAAACCGATATTCTCATTCAAAAGTTAACACCCCATTTCCCCCATAAAATAAGTAAATATTTAAAAAAGCGCCTCACTATTTATTTATACTCCAACTGTATTTCAAATGTAGAACTTCTTTTTTTTTCCCGCCCTAAGAGTCCAACAACGAACCGTGGAGCACTCACCGTTGGTTGTTGGACAAGGCAAACGTTAGTACCGCTACCGACCCGCAAATGCCAGATAACATGACATGTGAGTACTCTCACTTGGTAGACAACCCTAATAGGTCACTTATATTCTTAGTCCATCACTTGTATTCTTACCCCGACATCAAACGGTAAAACCTATTAACTAAAACTTAACTAACAAAAAACTCGATTTCATTAGTACCTCACCATCACAATTAATTGCTAAGTTACAAAATACCTAGTACAACAGTTACAAATAGTGTGAATGAATCAAAGTGCCCTCTATAAATAGAACAGATAATAAGTGATTTAACTGCAAGTAATAAATCAATAAATCTTAATAGCGGGTTTATTGACCGGATATCGCAGCCTACAAGGCCGGAAGTGACGGTACGTAATCGCAAGATGTGTGCTCAGTGATGAAGATCATCTTGCCTTTGGTGAATTTTCACTTATGATTTTTTTTTTATATTTAACTGTTTTTCATAGTTATTTATTACGCAATATTATTCTTGATTTGAACTCTGCCCACCCGCACTCGGCCATTGTGGTGCACTAGGGTCTGAATTTCACTCACATTTAGAGGTGATCCGTGTCCAATAGTAGAACATTATTAAGTTCCAAAAAGAAATCGGTTATTGACATTTTATCTTTCCATGTCTTAAATAAACAACATATTTAATTAATAAGTAAATAGCATTTACTTATTTTCGCAAAGTTAAGTATTTATTTTCGATTTTTTTATTTACTTATATATTTTTTATTATTTACCCTGTCCAAAATATATCGCTACTTGTTTCTTTCAAGCATCATAGGAAGTGACTCGTACGTAAAATTAATTTTCTAAATAATTGTATTTTTGAAGTATGATGCGCGTATAGATCCGTTAGAAATAATTATAATGAGCTAGTTTTTGCTAGCAGCCAAAATCTAGTATTTAGGTTATATCTCAGGTTAAAGCTCCGATATAGTAGCGGAATGTATAGCAATTTATTAAGTCTAATCAAGAGCTATCAAACAAAAAAGTTTTATCAAAAATCCGTTCAGTAGTTTTTGTGTGATGCCCGAACAAACAAACAGATAAAAATTGTTTTGTGTTCAGAGACGCCTAAATAGCCTAGCCTAACACATATTTTTTTTGTAATGTACAGGCATAGCTCTGTTGTCTGTCCTATAAAACGCGAAAGTTTAAAAGGTACCATTTAAAAAAGAACCACACAGTATTTGCTATTGCAATATTGGTAGACTTACAAATATCTAGAGATGTTAATCGGTTGATCTAAATTTCTTGGACAAGATAAGGCCGATAATATTTTTTTTCATTGCTTAAAACTGTGTGAAAATAAAACGTAAATAGTTTTCATTTGTTATTTCGCACTGACAGCTATAAAATATGATCTATTATTAATTTTAAAAATAAGAATACCTATGTCATTATTGCAGTGAAAGATTTAGATATTGGGCAATGCAGTTATCGCCGAAAAAAATCAAAAAGAATCCATTGCTTTTATTATATTTTTTATATTAAGTTGGGCCTCGTGGCGAAGTCGGTAATGTAACCGACTTCCGTGCGAGTTGCGTTCGATTCCCACTCAGGACAATTATTTTTGTGATGAACACAGATATTTGTACTGCGTCTGGTGTTTTCTATCTATTAAATGTATGTATTTACAAAAAGAAAGTAATATATGTATTATATCCGTGATCTAGTACCCATAGCACAAGCGTTAAGCTTAGTTTAGGACCAGAGGATGTTGTGTGAATTGTCCGTGATTATTAAAGTAAATTGAGCAAATATCTTACATATTATGACTAGTGATCAGAACGCAAGGCATCGGATTGGTCTTCTTGTTCTTTTTAGATATGGATTACCTTTCGTCTTCATCAACATTACCTAGGTTCTAAATTATAGGTATCTAGATTATCATGATAATTACCAAAAAGTGCATCTGGTGACTAGATCATGTCATGGACCAGAACTTCTGGTCCATGAACGAATCATAGTTTTGTTGTTTATTTTACTTATTTAGTACTTAGTCTTCTAACATCGTTACTTCTTAAGTTCACTTTATTTAAATAACTACCTAGGTATCTATTGCGAAGTCGGAGATCTCGTAACTTGACTACATACATTCTTCGATCGGTTTACATATAAACTAGTATTTGAATAAATTGCGTAAACGCATTTAATGTTGCTAGACATGACTATTGATGCGCAGCTGATAGTTTGTTTTAAGATTAGCAACGGCAGATGCTTGCTTCTTTCAGCTCAACGAGGAATCACTCACAGAAATAGATCGAAGATTAGCGTTGAACAATGATAAGTAGGTACTCGTATTGTTGTGGTTCGTCATCATCCTCCTCCTTTGTTATCCTGCTTCCATCCATCCTCCTTTACGTCATACCTATAAGGGATCTTTGGAGTTGGCGACACCTGAGTGATGCCTTTGGTTTTCTCATTTGGTATCTACAGAGATGTTTAATCTTAAAGAAATTATGAAAGCTTTAATAATTCGATTATGACTACCATTAATAGGTATTGGACTTTTAGCCTCTATCGCCAAATTTGTTTATAAACTTGTATTGCCAAAACGGAAGCCTTCTATAGATATAACAAAATATGTGAATAAATTTCAAATATTAAATCTACTTTAAGAAGTAGCCAATCATTTACCATTCTCGTCAGGTGACCCGTTATGAACATGTCGCGACACGTTTGTATATGGCTGTTACTAAGAACCACATACAAGAATGAAGAACCAGGGCTACGGCCTTAAATAAAAAATAACTTTGTCTTTGTACCAATAGTTCATTATGTGATATCAACTACAATATTTAATCTGTGGGTGCATTTTTCTTTCATATACGATATCGATAGGATAGTGTTCATGGTAAGTATGGTTAGTAAAACCTGATTTGAAATAACAATGACAATAACGTCACTGTTTAAAATTTCCATAAGAGTGCATTTACTACAGGTAAGTACCCAAAAATAGTATGATGTAATTATATTCCAAGAGACTTGAACAAATTTTAGATCAGTATTTTTTAGCATTTGACATGCTCCGCTACTTTTTAAAGTATAAATTATTTGTGAATAAGGAAAAAGATATTTTTAGTAGGAGCGGGAATCGAACCCGCGTCTTTTCCAATCCGGGGAAGCGCTCCAAGCCACTGAGCTATCCTACCGATCTTTCGATCATCCCAATTTCCTCATCACATCCGTCTCACGACCAACGCCATCTATCGGAGAGCAATTACATGCATCCAATATAGTAAGTTTAATTTTGCAATTAAAATTCATACCATTTGATGCCGCGATTTTTTAAACATTTTAAATCTATATTTTTTAGCACTTGACATGCTCCGCTACTTTTTAAAGTATAAATTATTTTTAAATAAGGACAAAGAGATTTTTAATAGAAGCGGGAATCGAACCCGTGACTTTTCCTATCCGGGGAAGGGCTCCAAGCCACTGAGCTATCCTACCGATCTTTCGATCATTCCAATTTACATATACATATAATAGATAATTACAACTCCAGCGTTTAAGACAAAATAGTCACTAGGTCTAATAATTTCTTCAAAAAAACCAAACCAAATTACCTTTGGTTGCTCTTTTAACATATAGCATTTAGGTTATATAAAGATATCTCTACATATTCTATAAACGTAAATACGCCAGTTGTTTTTAGGGGAAAACAATGGCAGGCGTTTTAGAACGAAATCAATTTGACGACAAGCGATGTTAAAAGTAACCTAAAATCGCCGTAAGATAGTCTCTATGTAGCTACATCGCTGGTCTAGCGATTAAATATACGATTGCGGATCACGAGGTCTCGGGTTCTAATACAAAAAGTTGAAGTTATCTGTCAAAAAAATTGCTACTCGGATTTAAGAAGTTGGTGGTGTGTTGGAGTGCGCCTGATCTCTCTCTCATTCTCTCTCTCTCTGTGTCGGAACGCCGTCCCTTTGGCTACTATGAGAGTGAGATAAGAGAGAGTGTACTTATGTTTTCTACACACTCCTGCACTATAATATCTCCTGTGTTGGCTGCCTGTTGTCTGCAGACCGCTCTACCAAGAATGTTACGAGCGCATGAATTGAAAGTAGATACCTTGGCATAGTAGACTTGGGGAAAAGCGTTATTTTTCGATCGTCGTGACTGTCGTTCCTGCGACAATAAAGTCACAGTAACAAATCAACGTGATTTTGTCACGTCGATTACTCGGTCACACCTGTCACTTTCTGGTTATACGTACTAATCCTGGCACCGATACTTTTGCATTGGCCCTTCGGGCAGTTTCGTTCGTATTCGTTACAAGGTCGTTCCATGGGTCGTTCGGTCGTTCCATGTTACGTATTGTCGAGATGTGAGTGACAAAGACAACTATTGGTATTTATACTACTGAAGTTCTTGGGGGACGTAGGAACAATATACGTGATTTTGGAACGTTGTTACTTCGCGCTAGATAACAGCGACATATTTTAACGACTGATCGCAGTGACTTTTTCGTCGTGACGTTATTTATCACCCACCTTTATGGGATAGTACAGGGATCTCCAAACTTTGAAGCCTTAGGGCCATAATGATTTTTTCAGTATGTTCCAAGGGCCAAAACACATTTACATCCTAAATAAATGTCATTAATGTTTTTTGTTTAACTGTGATTAGTGGGATTTTTAAGTTTTCTCCGTAATAATTTCTGTCGTTAAGTTTTACCTTACAAGGAAATAAAGCCGGGTAATTATCATTCTGTGGTTTCCTCTTCAACTTATCACAGCAATAGTAAGTAACAACAATAACACATGGGCTGTCGCGGGCCAGATTGATGGCACTAGTCTTAAGCTGTCGCGGGCCGAATTGATATCACTAGCGGGCCGGATTTGGCCCGCGGGCCGCGGATCCCTGGCATAGTATAATATGTAAGTAAATCTAAGGTCTCCAACTTACCCTTGATAAAAATAGCAATAATGAGCCCCTATAAAAATAGTGAATGAACGGGTATTAGATTAAAATATTCTTACGGGAATATTTAATGGATAAGCATAAGCACATATATTAAGTTTACAGCTTTCAAATTAGAGCTAGCGAAATACGTCTCTTTGTAACATGGGGACAGAGTAGGTACACGCTCTAAGGTACACGCAAACTATAACTGTTTGTGCACAAATACACTGTGTAAAGCCAGTCTATAAAATAACCAAAATTTAACACATTAGAGTATTTTGTTCTATGTTAAGAGCATATTAAACGACTGTTAATTATCTCTGCCACGTGTAATAGAGTATGAATGAGTTTATACTCATTCATTAAAACTACAGTATAATGACACTCATAGCACACTTACATAATTAACTTCCAAAAATATTAATAATAGCATCGAGAACAGCTCACCTCCAGTAAATCGTACAAAAACTCCACATAACTCATTATTACAGATTAAAAATATAAAAAAAAAATCAAATAGACCTCACTGCACTACGGTTGCTGCTTGAGAAGCAACTGCAATATTAAATTTGTCTATTAATCTACCACACCTCTAAGCGCCTACACGAATCTTAGACACCTGTCCTCCACTTATGGGCATCAATCAACAGGTTTATTATTAAACATTTATTTACTTTTTCGTCTCGCCTTACCACTGTGTCGTTGCCACAATGGCAACATTTGCAAAGAGTTTATTATCAATTAATTGTATTCCTAAACGTAGAGAGTTGGCGAGCCAAGCAAGTCCCGTCGTTAAAGAGAGAAAGAGAATGAATTTGGTACTCATTTCTCTCTGTAAAGACGTATATAGTATTTTTTTTATTGCTTTTGGTGGCAGACTGGCCACGGCCCATCTGATGGTAAATGGTAACCGTCGCTCATGGACTCAACTATACCGAGAGTATTGTCAAGCCGCTGCTCACCATTTTATTTCACCGCTATGAAATGAAAGAATAAACGGCTATCTCCTGCTACAGCCAAAACGCAACGATGTGCTTTATGGCCGGTCACACGGGAGATGGTGGTACCAACCCGCTCGGGCCCGATACCAAGTGAGTACTCCCACTTGGTACCCAGCCCTACCACCAGTCATGCAATGGATGATAATTGCTTACTTCCCTTAGTCGCCTCATACGACACCCGTGAGAAAGAATGAGGTGGTGACACTTGTATTCTTAGTCCGTCACCACACGGAAAAAAATGTCATGTGGTCTATGTCAATTACAGAAGCTTAACAAGTCCAGTTTTACGATACTCTTATCTCATCTTAAAGAGAGACGTAAGTATTACCAAATGAATGATCTTTTTTTTATCAACGGTAACTTACGTAGGCACTCATGTCCGGCTTGTTCTATCTAAATATCTCTATCACTGGATTCCGTTAGTTAAAATATTGTTGAAATCTATGTAATTTTGTGATACAGAGTGCACATCTGAATTGTGAGAATTGCCAGCAGAAACTTGAGAATCATCGTCGAAACCGGTTCGAAAAGTAGGCTTGCGAAATACAGCTATAGTGGTCATGCATTACTGTGTCTCAACTACAAAACCTAGCTGACTGTGGAATACCGTAATAGGTTATTAAAACAACGCGAACGTGATTATTACCTCACATAAAATGAACACAATAGACAGTCTTCAATTTAAAAATACAATAACCTAAATATTACTACTACACGCGTCAAAGTAAGCTTATTACATCAAATCATAGATAAATTATGCATTAATAGCAGTGTTGTACCACAACCGACAATCAAATAAGATTCAAATGAAAGCAGTTTGGCTTCTTCAAGAGCAGAGCCTGAGGCGCGGAATCATTTGTTATAAAAAAAAATAAGTCGCGCCAGCGTGCACCGACCGTGGGAACGTCGTTAAAATAAAAAGTATTTATATTGGCTCTATTATCCTGTGTTGCCATATTATGCGAAAAATTTTAACATTTTTACTAACGTATTTTAATACAATTTCATTGTCATAATAATACTAGTGCCCTAAATAGCAGTGGATTAAAATGATTTTTTTGTAACACTGAGTTAAAAAAGATTTTTTCATTATTCATACTCTGAAAGTTGCCTGAGGAGCGGGTCGAAAGTAATACTTTTCAGCCCTAGGGAGAATTACTTTCAACTGACAGCTGAGTAATTATAAAAAAAAAAACAGTTCTATTTTCTGTATAGCCAGTCAATTACAGCGCGATGTAAATTTGAAATAACATAAAGTTAAGTACTTGTTTTTTATACTTGTTTTTTATATGACTTTATTTTAATATAGTTGCTACTATATATATATATATATATATATATATGTGTCTTTAAAATAACGAAGATTTATATTTTTTCAATTTATATTTTTTCGTGAGGTGATCTTAAACTGATCCACTAATGTGCCCAATGTCTGGAGGTTGAGACTCATCGCTTTGGAGTGATTTAATTGAAAGACAGTTGTCATTCCCTGAATTGTGGCCAGGAGTGCATTATAATTCATTCTGCAGGCGGATGCTAGGTTATTTTTGATGAATGACCAATCACTAGAGCAAACTCTCGCCAGTAGCTGGAACTGATTCAGGAGGAGATTTTTCCCTACAAGGTTATTGGCGGAGATCAACTTCATCTGAGATAACAATATTTGATTGTGAGGGTCGGCAGAGTCCAATATGATGTCTGCCAGGTGATGCATACTGGACATCTCATGGCAAGAAAGTGGATCACAGTGTGATATCTGCTCTGTTTCTGGATCATATCCATCCTTGTATAGCCCGGGGTCATCTACAGGATTGTCTTGCTCGTCATCCCATTGGTTATAGGCCTCGGATAGTACCTGATGTGCATCATATCCCTCAAAGTGGGCAAGATTTTGTTGCCCTGACAGTATGGGATCAATCCCTTCGATACTAGGCATATCAGCAAACCTTACAGTCTGTTTCCCAACAAGGTCAGATAGGTGTACTCTGGAACTGCCAGCCATGATAAGGCTGAACCCGAGCAGAATCAAGTATAGTTCTACGGGTATAGTAGGCGGGATTAACGAATTGGTGTTGGGACTGATAGATGAAAGAATCCAATTGAAATAGTGTAGAAACTCAAAAGTGGAAAAATCAAAAATAGTATTTAATTCCGGAGGCATTCAACAGGTATTGGAATTTATATGCACAAGCAATATATGCATTCATTTTTTTTTATATAGTAATAGTAATATAAGTAAGAATTTAATATGTCTTAATTATTAATAGTTATGGCATATGAAGGGATTTCACCCTTCCTAATATTTTCTAACAGCTAATTTGTGGATAGAAAATATAATCTAATTTTAACCTGGTTCTTATAAGCTATGAGATGGTGATCAGTGGCTAAAACGTTTAATGTCATGAGGTGATCTACCTAGAGCATTTATTCGGTCCCAAAGAGGATGTGTTGACAGATCCATTGATCCTCTTTTGGGGGGATGTCCCCTAAAACCGTCTTTGCAATGCTAGCTCTCCCTTCCTTGGGACTGTTATTAAGTTCATGGATGAAATTAACCTTAGATTGAAGTTTGGTTAGTAATTTGTAATGGTCCAAATTGAGAATCTTTATTATGGTCTTAGGAGCTGTCATCAAGCCCCCAAGTTCTGCGAGTTTCCGTAATCTAGCACCGTTCGGGGTTAGAGTAATATTGCCATTGTGATCCACCTTGACAGATTTATCTGTCAAGGTGGAATCTTGGAAGTTTAATCTCAGGCTTTAGCCTGAGATTTAAATGTGGTGGACGGTATCAATTCGATTTTGCCTGGGATGTCCTCCTGATGGGAACTTAAGGAGTCGGCAGTTGGGGGAGTCATTGTGGGTCCCTTTCTTGTTGTTGGGCGGGATAGCTCCAAAGTCTTTGCTTCAAGTTTCTCAGAAATGTCTGCACTGATCCTCGTGAAGGAGTTAAGCTGCTGAGCTGCATGTTCAATGAATTCCTATGGCTGAATAGCTGACAGGCCACAGAAAAAAAAACAAAATCGGCGGGAAAACGGCGATTCCAAATTCAATTTTTTAGTCTCCCATTTTTTCTTTAGCTAATTCATGATTTTTATTTTTAGTTTCCTCGTACTCGTAATGAAAAGCACAGTGTTAACCTCGGGATAAAGACTTATTTAGTCCCGAGACGAGGTTTGGCGCCCGAGCCTAGCGAGGGCTCCGATAGTTCGAGGGCTTGCTTTCCTCCCTAGGGTAACAATGTACTATTTATGAGATTGGCATGGTCAATGTTTATTTGTTAATTATACAGAGTTGTTACAAAATGCAATAGTAGCTCCGTTAGGTGATGATGGAGATAGTGAGCTTGGCAGTCTTTAGTGAGTCCATGAGCAGACTACTACTTACTATCAGATAAGCAGTGACTCGTCTGCCACCATAAAAAATAAAAAATACCTAAAGTACACGCTAAAACAAGATCATTGAATAATCTCAGACAATCCGAATACAAAGTTCAATAACACAGTTCATTTGCATACGGCGAGACATTGAATTTCGTTTTGAGAATCAATACGACGATCGGGTTCGCACAGAGAATTTAGGATTCAAGCGGCCATAACGTAGGTCTAATAAATTAACAGGCAAAAAACCAGTGCGCATTACAAAACGATGACTAAACTTTACATTGATCGTGTATTCACGAACAACCTGATATTTTGTTATGACTAACGCTAACACTAGGCCTTACAAATGTTTTAGGTAGGTAAACAGGTTCTCTAAATACCTAAGCAACGCGTACTTTAATTGGCATAATTATTCTTTTTTAATTTAATATGATAATACTAAGTCTTGTAAATTTAAGGCCTCCGCCGAACCGGAAATAATGCCACATTTTTAGCGACAATACTTTTTTACCGGTTAAGCTCAGACAATAGTGTGGTCGCATTTAACGGATTTCAAATTTTAAATACCAAAACCCTTGTTCGTGTATTTCTAGACACATTCTTATGCATTCGTCTGTGTAATCACGTAAAGAAATTGCCCTTAAACGGTCCAATTACCCGAGCATGTTAAGTTAGGACGTTGGCTTTTCCTATTATACTTATTAAATACTCTACAGAAATTGTCAAGTATTCGTTTGTTCCAAAAAATACGATTTAAAAATTCTCCCACGGAATAAGTATTATCTACATTATAGTCTTGACAAAACTTATTCAATATTTAATCTTATAGTCAAGAAATAAGGATTACAATGAATTACGTAAAAGGTTGAAGGCCACCGGAAATCAAGTGCGGTTGGATTATAGGGATCGCGATCGGAGTTTAAATATGGCCTCGCATCCGGTCAATTGAATGTCAATTTTACTAATTTAGAAGCCTCGCTACAAGTTCCTTGACTTCAATACAACTGTTAATTACGTTCATAAATTACTTCGGGCTACTAATTTGGATACGATGATAAGAGTGCCAACACTGCAACCCTCTTTAGAAAATAGTGACTGGACTTTCATTTTAATCGTTATAAATTGTTCTATAAGACTACCTAATCATCAGCCATCACGTTTAATACCACTATCAAATATTAGTATGAATGCCTAGCCGAGTTTTCATTAACTTAAAACTCTGCTAAGTGTTACAGACATGCAACCGTAGGATCGTCCATCTAATAAATAAGGTGAATAAAATACTTCCATGATGTGAAAGTTATTAAGATTTTAGATAACATTTGGATGCATAATTTGTTTTAATTAAACAGGGTACAATGTATTATAACATGTGGTAATCTTCCTAAGGGTTCTTTTGACCGGAACAGCCTTGTAAAAGTTGGAAGTTTCATTTATAAATTTTTACATCATCCTTAAAGCGCACTACGGATATGGGTTTGTTTGTTTGTTCCGCGCTTAAACGCCACACTCATAATCATCATAAAATTTAGGCAGACATCTACTTCGGAACACATAAAACGAAATGGGCTTCTATGCTACAAAAGTGGGCGCTTCTTATTGATACCAATTTTTGCACATATTTGCATAGGGATAAGAAATGTGTCGTTGCGTGACGCACGTATTTATAATATTTGACCTTATGTTGAAGCCCACATGGACGAAATCACGGACAGACTCTAGTTTTAATTAGCTCCCAAAAAGACGGAACTAGTAATTATTTTAAAAAGGCCCATCGTTATTGCTGCAATACAGAGTAATATGACACCCACTCAACTATCATCCTAAATCGGTTACCGAGTCTAATTATTGCAAAATAAAAAATAAATTTACCAAATTCCATATACCAATAATTTTGACCTGCATATTGTCTAAGAGTTAATTTTACACATGAAACAAAACGATCATTTGTATTCATTGTAGGTCGTCAGGGGTACAGAGTAGTTCTTCGACATTTGAAGTAATCGAAAGAGCTAAGGGGAACTTTACTAAATAAAACACTCGATTCACATACAATATCAAAGGATCTATCAGTCTGTGAGGGGAAGCAAACGTACTCCCAACAGACATGTAGCAATAAACATGAGGGTTCTAGACACAAAACAGACGGCCTCCAAAAAGGGCTCTTTGTTTGAAATGAGTATAAATAAACCTTTTTAGTAGCAACCTTTTGCATAAAAAACTTTGGATCCATATTAAAAACAACATCGATTATAAATGTGCCACATGCACGGGGATTTTTTTATACTTAGGTTTTAGATAATTTATATTTAGATTCATATACCTATTAATACTATATCAAACTTAAATGTCTGTCTATAGAAATTGCCGGCTACTCATACAAAATTCATATGCATAAATGTATTAAAACTCCTGCCATATGTCGGCATCAGCTGATTGGTCTGGTACCCTGTTATTCCTTTCGATACAGGTAAGGTTTTTTTTTTGGTAGCAACTTTCAACAGCTGTGCTATAGTGCGTGCTTGCATTCGAAATCTCCCAAAATTTTTATTCAACTTTAGTTAATGTATCCGAACATCTGCTTCGGCAGGTGATGCTTTGGAATTTTTAAATTTCGAATGCGTACTAATATTTTTAATTCCTTATTGTGGATGCAGGCACAGGCACCACCTTACATATTATTCTGTTTTTGTCTTTTGCACTAAATTAATGTTATTACTCTTATTATTAAACAGATGAGCAGCTTAAGACTGAAGGTTAAAATATTAATGCTTGTAAATATAAATACCGTTACAGTAAGTACATTAATTTGTTAATACCTGATGATTTTGTAATGTTGATAGCCAAATCAACATTTACAAAATGCCTCCATATAATTTCCTATGTAGTATACTCATGTGCACCTGTCTTTAAATATTTATATATATAAAAATAACCTTCATATTATGTTTCCATCTGTTGGGCAATTTATAAACAGAATAAAATAAGGTTTTCACTTTTACATTTGTGAATATTAATTTATATTTACGTTTTGATGTTTTAAGTACCCACACATTTAAGAGAAATCGAATTCTTTTTGCTAATAAATATAATGAATAGAACTAAAAAGAAAACAACAAAGTTTACAATTTATTATGTCATATTGCAAGGCTGTATACCTATCAAAAACGACCAACGCCTACCCAAAAAAAAACTATCCGTACTTATTTTGAAAAAATAATAACCAGGCTATGTAACCAGATAACTCGCATCATGCAATATTCTGCTTCAAGCCGGAAACATCATTTTATCAGTACTTCTTTGACATCCGTATCCCTTAGTCGATTTATCGATATGAGAGTAGTACCGATATATCAAATATCGTATCCGGTCGCGATATTTGATAGTGCTTCTTTAAACTGATTTTGATTAAACTTATTTTTGAGTATTGAATGTTTTAGTATGATAAAGAGCTTCTTGTAAATATAATATATCTACGTGTACCTATATGTCATACAAAACTGACAACACTGATGTATCATGTAGGTCGGGGACCATCTGCCGCCAAAAAAAAAATCTGTGTGCGTTACAGTATCAGTACTAAATATTCAGTGGAATAGATAATATTTTATCTTAATTTTTAACCAACTATTTACGCTGTTACACAAATTTTGTCATAAAAAAACATTCGTTATGCTAGTGTACATAATGAGTGAGTGAATCTTTATTATATTTTAAACAATAGAGAATTCTCACATTTTTACCGCTTGTGGTATTAACGCCTTATTATTATAATACCAAATGAATTATCAAAGATCTTATAGTTTTAATCGTCATTGTACCTATTCGGTAATTATTAAACTACCATTCAAGGAGTATGTTATCAGATATTATGCCCATATTAAAAAAATTCTACTAAATAGATTTTATTTAGAGATGCATGTTAGAAAATTGTGGTTTTCTATAGCATGAATCATAATAATAATCATAATAATGAATAACTGCCTCGGTGGTGTAGCGGTAGTGTATGCGACTGCTAATCATGAGGTCTCGGGTTCGATCCCCGGGTTGGGCAATGTTATTGAGCTTTTTCCTAAAAAGAAAAATTCTCAGTAGCAGCCCGAAGTTTGGAAATGTGCCCGGTAGACGTCAATAGGCTCACCCCCTATTACGTAGGACTTAAACATAGCTGGTGGGTCGTGGGTGTATAATACACCTCTGCCTACCCCTTCGGGGAATACAGGCGTGATGCTATGTATGAATAAAAATAAATATTACAAAAAAAAATTGCGGTCTAAAATGTATAAAAAAAGAAATACTAATTATTCTACATTCGCGCCAATATCTAAAGACCTCAACGATCTGTACCAAAACTTATTTTTCTATTCATGTGCACGGTTGGTCTCCCAAGCCTGCACACATGGCGCATAGGAATTTGACACGCAGATGTGCGTTTCGGTACCAACATAATAAAATACCTAATAAGTATGGCCGACATGCCCACAACTAAGCCATTTTGTGTTTTGTAACAATAAAGGGCATTTTTAATTTTAATAGAAAGTCCATAACACAGATAATGTATTAATAAATTTCACAGTCCGGCAACACTCTGTCATTTGGATTTTTTTGCGTAGTTTCTACATAATAATATTTTAGCTTTTAACTTATTACAGATCTTGGGTTGAGAGCCCTCTTCGCTCACCAATTGTCCTATGACAAAAGGATTATTTTTAATATTTAGTAGGTACTACACATACTCTTGATTCACATGCCAAGGGATGAACAGGAGTGTTAAAAGCTATTAAGGAAGGAAAATTAAGCTTAAAGCATCGCTGTCAGAGAAGGAATCCGAATCAGGCTCTTTTTTATCCTGATGGTAAGTGGTTACCGTAGCCTATAGATGCTAGCAACACCAGAGGCATCACTCGCGCGTCGGCACTAAGGAGAGAATAGAAAGGATAATACCTAAGGAGGATAATAAGGCGAGAATAGGAAGGGGGTTGGTCCAGTTGTTAACAATGCTTAATCAAAAGGAGGGCATGAGCTTGCAAGAGAGAAAAATAAATAGTTTGTATATAAAATATATTTGACATAAATTAATGACTCCATTGACAAAAAAACTAGTGCCGTTAAAAAAAACGTGAAAGTATTATATCCATTAGCAATAGTAGATGATAATACGCATGGAAATCTCATTATATCATTACGAAATTTCAGACCCTATTTGAAACGCTGGCTTTCAAAACAAACTGAGCATAGTACCTTAACAGATTATAAAACAAAGAAGCATTTTACGTAATTACTGTGTTTAGTTCTAGTTAAGAATCAATAATAGAAAAGCTAGGCTTTGTACGTAACAGTAACATTTATTATCAAACTAAACTAAAAATTGATGCCGTGGT
The DNA here is from genome assembly GCA_948253155.1 of Leucoma salicis. Taxonomy (NCBI): domain Eukaryota; kingdom Metazoa; phylum Arthropoda; class Insecta; order Lepidoptera; family Erebidae; genus Leucoma; species Leucoma salicis. The sequence goes on from OX411809.1 coordinate 2,348,536, forward strand.
CGCCATTATTACAAGCATAACAATTGTGGATTTCGTAATCACAGTGTAACTGTATTGCATACGCATCTTTGTACGTGGGCTTCGCATATTGTGTTGTGATTGAGATTAGTAACTCGTCGATGTAAACCCATACTTATGCGTAATCTTTATTGATAAAATACGCTTTGATAAATGCTACCTAAATGTAAGTAGAAACTTCAAATAACTGAACTGAATTACTGTGTAGTAAAAAAATGCTTAAACAATGTCGTAACGTTTTACCAGGTAAAAATAATTCATTTGTGGTCACACCAACCATCAAGAAAAACATTACGCATCCCGTAGTTTAATAAGGTCATTGATACTTATTTGTGTTATTGTTAATTACTAATTACTACTCGGAAGCCGGTACGTAAACATTATTTAAACGATACAATTACGTTTATAAAGTTACAAAAGTTTTAATCTTCTATGAACTGTCAGTATACGTGTAAGTTAGCAATAGACATTTTAATTTATTAATAAAATGTTTTACTATGTATGATGTTTACTTAAAAGACACACACCGCAGAAAACATTCAAATCTAATAAGTTATAACCGGAGTATATAATATATATACAAAGTCCTGTCTCATTCTGAACTTACATTGTAAGTAATCCGACGCAATCCGCATTCCATTTGCCAAATTGCTATAAATTATTTCTTTCGTTATTTGCCCGCATATTCGGCCGGATGCCATTTAAGGGTTAAGTATGGAGCATATGGAAGCTTTTTGCTATTTACAATAATTTTAATCGATTTTGTAAGTTAATCTAGTAATAAAACATGCACCTATTTTAAAATTATTCTTCTTAAACACTTGCTTTGATGATTAAATAAAAAAAAATAACTTCCAATAAAGCTTAATTTTATACGCCAATGGTGCACATAAATTATTTTGTAATGTGCAACACCATTTCATACGTGTCATCTGTCAAAAAGTTTTTTTTTTTAATTTGTAACGCGTAAAAAAGCACACCATAAATCGAAAAATTACGGCTAAGAATGCCATCATATAATTTTTACGATGAAGTTTTATTGCGACTTGCGAGTAGGTACTTTTTAAAAATTCAGATTCTTCGGTGTGTTGCCGCTGGGACATTAAAAGCAAAAAGTTTTTAGTGCAAATTATCGTCACGATTTTTATAATGAGTCTTACTTAATACACTGAAAGGTTGCAGTAAAGCTTGGTATGATGATTTAATGACAATTTTAAAAGTTACGACTGAGTGAAGGACTTCTTTTATGTGTTTTATAGTATCAAACGTATTTATTATCCAGTAGATACAATGGCACATAAAGCTTGTTTTCATATAATTTACTAATTAAGATTATTCACTAAAATAATAAACAAAACAGATCGCAAATTATGAAAAAAAAATGCTTTAAATCTTAACTGACATAACAAGTAATCGTTAAAATGTTGTTGACAAGGATCGGACGATTCTTTTTCCAAATCTAAATTACTGATTAACTTACATTTTTTTAAGTTCATTTTAAATAACAAGTTTTGAATACAATTCAAGCCCGAACAGCGGTAAAATCAAATAAAAGAAGAAATAAAATCGGCTTTTTATATCGGCTATAACAATGGGTGATTTACCTGATTTATAACTAAGTATTGCGTTTCGCAACCAATTGTAAATCAGTTTTACTATGTCAGATAAACCGATATACATAGTTTGTTTAATTAACAGTTAAACTGACGTAACGTGATTCTGTGTGGTCATTTTTGAAAAGTCATTACTTTTTTAACATTAAAAGAGGCTTTAGACAGCCTACGACTCAATAAAAGCTGCCAGGCATGCCATATTTGCATCAATATGCTTTCTATCAATAGTCTGTAACAATTTGTAAATACGCACATTACATAAATCGAAGGTAAGGCCTAGCGCGAATTGAACTTATTGCCTCTATCTTGGTGATCTTATTATTAAATGATATTAGATAAAACAATTTTATCTTACTATGAAAATATTTTTATCTATACAACAGATAAATAGATTTTGTCTATACTATTATTATAAAGGTGTAATAGAGCTGTGTCTGTACATTTCAGATATTTGAGAAAAAATTACTTTAATAGGCTATATAGGCGTGTCTGAACACAAAACAATTTTTTTTAGGTTTATTGTCTGTTTGTTTGTTCGCGCATCACACAAAAACTACTGGACGGATTTTGATGCAACTTTTTTTATTTGATAGCTTCTAAAAAACTGGCTACTATATCGGGAACCTGAGATATAAGTTAAAAACTAGCTTTTGGCTGCGGTGTAGCCGCGGGCAAAGGCTAGCATTATTATAAAAATGTAGCAGAGGTATTTTTATGGCAAATCTATAGACGCTAGCAACACCAGAGGCATCATTCGCGCGTCGCCATCTCCTATCCCTGTATAGGAGTTGAAGAGGAAGAATAATAAGAAAATCTCGGTGACTAGCATACTATATGTTTCACAGCAACTGGTCACCACAAACAGCAACAGTTAATAACAATTTTAATTTATTTATTAAGAATACATTAAAAATTTTGCATTAATTTTCCCGCCGATATTGCGTAATCTGAACTAATATAATAAGGCTAAAGAGCTTTTTAATCCTCTGGAAACAGTAAATTTTTTATATACATTTTATTACCCACTAAATTCCATTCTGCCTGCGACTTTGCTTGTACTTTATAAAATAAATAGGTAAGTACTTAACTCTACGGCACATTAATTATCTCTATGTAAAAAGAGTTATCCCTCAACAGCTATCCATTTATCCGGGATAAAAGTAGCCTATGTAATTTTCTGGGTTCTGGGCTTTTCAACCCGGAAAATAGGATAGGTAATTTTTGGATAGAAGTCATTAGTGTGACGTATTTATATTATTCAGAAGTTCACGTGGTCGAATTCGGACGCCGAATCTAGTATTTGATAAATCTGATAACAAATTTCACAATATACCTATTTCGTTCTTACCATTCATAATTCATCGCACATCATCATAGTTCATAACACACAAGGTTTCTATTAGTTTTTATAAAGCGTTACAATCAAACCTTTGTAGTAGGTACCTATTGAAAAACAAAATTGTAAAAAATGGCATTACAGGTTAGGTTTTAATAAGAAAAGTCGTTACTGGAATTTTAAAGTGCAGTCTCACGGTATGCAATAATAGTATTCATCCTTATTTGGTAAGCAAAATACGTGTCTCAAATACTCATTTAGCATTTCATAGCGATGCTATTCAAACATTTGTCGAAGTGTACTACTTCGGTTATTAACAAGTAGGTATCCTAAGATCTGAATCGAAGATTTCAGTATTTAGAAAGGCGTCTTAAAAGGTGAAAGTCATGCTTTCATGCTTCGCAAAAACTGGCATCTTGGCGCGGCCTTGCCAAGGTAAGTGCAAGGGGGACATAACGGTGCGCGGGCGCACCGGTCCCTGCCTGCCCACCTTCGAACACATTAATTTTAATACACGATCGCTAACTTCGCCATCCAACGATCGTTCCCACAGCACCAATAACATGCCTCTGTAAGGTTACCACGAAATGTACGATTTCCTAACACGTACATCATTGACAATTTTTATGGTTTTTGATACACTTCCTCTATGAAATACTGTTGTACTTAATGACTGACTAATATAGCATGCCGTCCCACAAAATATATAATTCAAATTTCTTGCACGTTCCTATCGCTTACATGGAAACCAGAACTAACGGTAGATATGCTATTTGAGTAAGGGTCAGTTATTATTGTTTTGTAAACAAATCTGCGAACAGTATTTTTCACCACCACAATGAATGTTTCACAACTGTTCCGTATTGTGTCGTAAGTGGTGCCCATATTGTCATCATCTTATAACTAGGTAAAATCTCATTTTTTTCAAACTAGGATAACTGTCATGCTCAATTAAATCGTTATGCCTAACGCTCTAATAACTAAGGTCGCCAAATTAACTGTTCATTCAAGGATATTTCAATTAAAATTCGAAAAATTTTAACGTAAAATAACGTAGCGTATGCGTAAATTTGTTTTAAAAAAATGCACATTCGTTATTGTTGAAATAATTCTCTCATTTAATTGTTTTGATTCATGTTCCACGAATTATATTTTCGTGTTTAACGACCCGCTGCATTCAAAACACACATTTAAGTATATAGGTATATTATAGCTGCATACTTCAAAAAACAACACCAATGTGTAACAAATAATTAGATGGAACTGCCCTTATGAAAATGAAGACTTACTATTTGACTGATCTCCGTGATCGGAATCGGCGTGATAGTTTTATCCGAGCTCTGGGGGAGTGACGAGGCACTGGGGGTCGGCGACACTCCAGGGCTCGATTGGCCGTTACCAACGCTCTCTTTGGAGGTGCGGTTTGGTGACAGTCTCGCTGGAAAGCTGAGCGTCTTCGTCCACTGCGCTAAGCTCCGCACCATCTTGACTGTTCATAAGCACAACACTCGTTCACTGAACTTTAAAGCGAGCGACACATACAGACTCGACAACGGTCGGCGGACGAATGACGCGAGCGAAGGCAACAAAACTACATACAGCCTGTGCAAGTTGCGACTTGACCGGGTGGCGGGGAGTAGGGTGGCAACACTTTGTGTACATGTCGGCCACATGCACGCGTCCGATCCCGAGCAAATTTTCTTTTGTTTATAGCCAGTTGCCTCTTGTTAGCAAAAAGTTTTGAAGTACTATGTAGGTACTCTTTTAATAGTGTTAACGAATTATTTGCAGTTATTATTGGTTGTCTGTTGAAATAATACATAGTACCTATCAGTATAAATATGTGTTTAATTAGGTACCTAATTATTTAGTTCATATAATAAAACGTAAACATGTACGGAGTCAGATGACAGGAATATGCGAAATCTATTTTTAAATTAGCAACACCATAAACGCAAAAATAACTGCTCTTGAGTGAGGGTGGCACCCTAACCAATTCCAAGGTCACAGGGCATGGAATATAACAAGGAATATCGACTACTATAATTCAAGTTTTTATGAAATAGGGGTGTTAAGCAAAAATCTAGTGATTAAGGCTCTGATAGCCTTGTTGTAAAACCAAGAACTGCATAGACAGTGATATCGAAGCCGATCCACAGTCCGAGATTTAGACCTAGCAGTGCACACACTGCACTAAATACTTGATTTTGATTGTTTTTTAAATGACGGGTGTATTTGTTTAAATTGTCACTGCTCGGCAAAAAAAGGCCGGAGAGATTTCTCAACGGCTTGTCTTGCTAACCCGCATTGATTGCGCCAGCGTGGTGAACTACGGGTTAAAGTTATTTCAATCTGAAAGGAGGCTCACGTTCAAAACTCATGAAGGTGCTTTTATACCGGTTTTTAAGTTTTAATTTAATTTTCTAAGGCACTCTTAATCCGCTAATGCAATTCAATCCCGGTTTAGCAATGGAGTAAGTTACCGAGGATAAATCTAAGGCCAATATTGCTACTGAGGATTGCCTGGCAGAGAAACCCCAACAGCACTTTTTGCACGACCAAGGGCTAGAACTGGAGACCTGACGTTCTGAAACCACATACTTACTTGCGCCACTATACCACGACTGAAAATTAAAATGAATCTCCGCCATTTTTGTAAGTTCACCAATTTCCTTTAACAACTGCTATCTTGGAATAGTTAAGACTACCGTGCCAATTAAAGTTATAAATCAGGATAAAAACTTATCAGCCCTATGAAAAAAGTATTTTTCGTACACCAAGGGGTGCAAAGACGCAAATCCGAAACAATGGGTGCGCAGGATTGCGTGTCCCTTCCTGTAGCCACGTGCGCGCGCAGCTGACGCCCGTAGAGCGTTAGCGCTCAAGAGCTCATCGAAGGGGGTCTATAAAAAAGTGGTTAGGATAAACGGCTTTGTGTTTACACTTCCTTAGGAAAGAATTGTTGCTCTTTGCAGTATTTTTAATAACTTTTTTTTGTTTAATACCAGCTATCAACAGCGCTAAAATGTTTTGATATAAAAAAAAAACAGAAACTCTCGATTACTCGACTTTATTGAGCGCGATGTCGGACTCGGAATATAAAAAATCAAGTAAACGCATTAGATTCCGTAAAAGTGTGTTTATTATATAATCTTAAATTCCAACTAATACTACTGCTACTATATCGGGAACCTGAGATATAATCCAAAAAAAGCTAGTATGTTTATTAGCGTAATTTTCAGAAAGTAATATATTAGGTCTAAAATAACTATTAGGTATTCATGGATCCATCTTGTGTTTAGCGTAAAATAAGAAATCGTTACCGAGGTCATAATTATAAAAAGCCTATATTCGGCGTTATTTTCAAAGTAATAAATCAGCAATTTTACAAATCAAAGATACACATTAAACATTGCTTATAGATAACCTATGGATATGTAAACTAACGATAAATCACGTACACAAAAAAGTGTATCAAAATTTTTACATGTATATGTAATATACTCGCATTAAGAGATAATAAAGCTAATTCTTTATCTCTTATCGGTATTTATGCTACAATAATAATATATTGAAACATTACTATTTTTATTGTGATCATGACGGCGGACGAGCATGCGGACCTGTCTGGGAGTCTGAATACCCCATGGCAATCATTATTAAAAATCGATAGAGCACACAGAGAGACCCAATGTCTCTGCCGCCGCTCTAACGATCGTCAACAATTCTAATAGCACGCAATTCAATGCAAAGTGCAGTTAGATATGCCCGGAACTGACACAGCTGTGAGGACTGAAAGACTACTGTGTAAGCTAAAGAACTGTAAATTATACACAAAGTTTTTGATGATACATAGTATATAGCGGCTCCGTCGCAGCCAAAAGTTTTTAGGTTATATCTCAGGTTCCCGATATAGTAGCGGATTAACATTTATACCAGTTTTTAAGTTTAATCAAATAAAAAATTACATCAATATCCATTCAGTAGTAGTATTTGTGTGATGCGCGAACAAATAAACAGACAGACAAAAAATCTAAAAAAAATGTTTTGTGTTCATACACACACTAATGCAGTAATTTTTTCTCAAATATCTTAAATGTACAGACACAGCTCTGTTACAGCTTTATAATAGTTAGGATAAAACAAATGAATTCCTAAATCGTGTAAGTTTAGGTAGCGTCTGTCAAGTTATTACTGTACTAATTCGAATTGACCAAAATACAATTTTTCAGCCCTAAAACTCAATTTACATGTTTTAAAGATTTACTATTAGTAACGGCCTCATTATATTGCTAGTTATCAAATAACGTTCCGGAGTTCCGGAGTATACGGTCTTCAAAAAAAAAGTCATTAATGCTCCCTTAGATAAGGGGGCACAAAACATACCCTAAAGATCTATTGTTCACGTGAGAGGGTTGGGCATGGAGAGCCCTCAGTCGCCAGATATATTGTACTTGCAACGGTGAGATATGAAGGGTCGAGTGATTAGGAATGTTGTTTGGCGATGAGACACTAATGTTATTGCGTTTTGTTTTTAATAAACGAAATAAAAATCATCATTTAGGCACACGGGCATTCTCAAGAACGCTCGGCAACAAATGAGAGAATGCCCCGTTTAGAGGTGAAATACGTGTCGAATTTATGTTCGGATTTTTGCGGAATATTTTAATATTGTGGTTCTGAGAGTTCTACCGTATCGCATGGTTGTGTCGCGTTGGTGAGTTTTTTGTCATTATCGTGCATGCTACTTTGCTATTATCACATTCTCCTCTATCTGTGAGAGTGCGGATTGGAAATCTTAGGTTATTCTGTCCAAAGATAACCGGGATTGACAATCCGTGGGTGAGTGGTGGGCTCTCCTCCTAAAATCCATTCTATAATAGGATACAACATAGTAATATAAAAATGGACAAACACGACAACAAAAAGCCCTCAAGGGATACAACATAAAAATGAACAAACACGACAACAAAGGGCCCTCCACCCACCATGAGCCACGACCCACCATTTATGGCAAACCGTCGCTCATGGACTCAACTATACCCGAGAGTAATGTCAAGCCGCTGCTCACCATTTCATTTCACGAATATGAAATGAAAGAATAAACGGCTCACTCTCCTCTACAACCAACACACCAAACTGCTTCATGGCCGGTCACACCAACCCGCTAGGGCCCGAGAGCACGAGTACTCCCACTTATTACCCAGCCCTACCACCCGTCATGCAATAGCGTACTTCCCTTAGTCTACTCGTACGACATCCGTGGGAAGGAATGGGGTAGTGATACTCCTATTCTTAGTCAGCCACCACGCGGATGAGCACCTGGGACTGGGAATCGAACTCGATACCACTTCTTGTCTTTTTATGCTAATAGATTATAATATAGAGAACAAGAATCAAGTCAAAACTGAGTCAGAAGCAAGTCCCATTTTACCGACGCGGCACTCTTGACTTATTGCACAAATCAGCATCCTATAAAGACTGCTAGAAAAATAATGTATTTTGCAAAATCAAAGGACTACCTACTTGTTCATTAGCTTTATGTATTTGAATAAATATAGAATTTTGCTAATATACTCCATATACCTACTACTACTACTTATCATCACGCCATTTCCCTTGTGGGGTAGGTAGAGAGAACAGGGTGCCAAGAGAGTCTATTCTTGCGTACATCTCTCGCTTTCTCAACATTCATAATTCTCTTCATACACACTCGCCGGTTTCGGAGACTCGATCGATTTGGTCTTGGTAGCCGAGGTTCGATCTCCCCCTGTACCTAGAGTGTATCTTCCACTTTGGCATTGTATATCTTCTTAACACAGTCGCCCGTCCAGCATTCTTTCCAGATGTCCGAACCATCAGAGCATTCCCTTTCGCATCTTTACACCAATACTCTCTTTCATGCCTACTCACTCTCCTACGTCATCATTACGAATGCGGTCAGTCAGCCTCACTCCATAGATACCTATATACCTTCTTATTTTAATAAAATAGTTGTCCACCGGTGATTATACTGAAGCTCTTTCTAAAGTGCCCAGCACATCCAATAGGTCAAAAATGCGCTGTTCTGAACCGTTTTTTTTTAGAGAACGTTACAGACTTAGATAAATATAGGTTCTTTATCTATGGTTAAAGTTGTCAAATTCCCATACATTTAAATAGTTTTCTATTAGCGTTAGCGATCATAGAATGCAACTTGGCTAGCCGCACTGGGGCAACGCGCGTCACCATATCCAAGGAAAGAGATAGAAAGTGGAGAGGAAAGATAATAAGGACAGGATAGATAGGATACTTAGGAGATGATAGGAAGGATAATAAAGAGAGGATGGGATTAAACACAAAGTGAATAGGAAGCATATTTTTTGATGTGAAACATCTAATGCGGAGTGAGGGTAAAATCGGCTGTTAGCGAAACGATACAACCCTATCGAGTATATACTCGTTTGATTCGTCTCGACGAGGACTTTGTTTCTAAATAGTATCCAGGGTCTGATGATGAAGCTGGAAGGTGGTCATGGGTACTCTGTATTAAACGCCGAAACCCATCGATTTAGGGCTACTTAGTTTGAGTTATTTTGAACAGTACCATAGTCCTAGATGATATTCAGGGTCTGATGATGGAGCCGGATGGCCATGGGCACTATGCTATAAAACGCCGCAATCCCATCAACTTTGGAATCGTTTGATTCGTTTTAACAAGTACTTTGGTCTTAGATGATATTCAGGGCCTGATGATGATGATTTATGTCCATTTCCGTTATTTTACAAATGTCATCATTTTATACAAGCACACATTGAAAAAGTTATGATAATTTTATTTCTACTCATTTCTACCAAATAATTTCGATGTTTTCACATCTGGTAGACGTCTCGCGACGCCTATTTTTTAAAACAAGACAACATCTTTATGTAAGGAATAATCCTTGTATCGCGGAGACTTTACCAACATACAATTTCACGGACACAAATGACACCCAGACTCAGAACAACTATTTGTGGATCACATCTCCAGTATGAGAATCCATCCCGCAACACTTGGCAAATCGAGAGGATAATTAGGGTTTGGGCCTCTGGCGCTCTCACTCACCATACGAAACACAACGGTAGGATTGGTACTTCTCCAAAGAGAGCCGGGCCATTGCTTGCCATGCTGGGATAAGCAAGGCTCAACTACTATGAGTGCTCAATTGTTGCCGAGCGTTCTTGAGAATGCCTCGTTTAGAGGTGAAACACGTGTCGAATTTATGTTCAGATTTTTGCTGAATATTGCAATATTGTGGTTCTGAGAGTTCTACCGTATCGCATGGTTGTGTCGCGTTGGTGAGTTTTTTGTCATTATCGTGCATGCTACTTTGCTATTATCACATTCTCCTCTATCTGTGAGAGTGCGGATTGGCAATCTTAGGTTATTCTGTCCAAAGATAACCGGGATTGACAATCCGTGGGTGAGTGGTGGGCTCTCCTCCTAAAATCCATTCTATAATAGTAACAATGGACTTCCGCCAAGTGTCGCCTCATTCAATTAATTATCTTCAATTAATTATACTATGGGTGCACTACAACTAACAATCCTAACACTGCTGCCCAGTTTGAACGAATTTCTTTCCTGAAGTATATTACTTGGCTAGTACAACTTCCAATAAAATTCTAAATAAAACCAAATGAATAAAGTATTAAGTCAGTCATAATTTAATAGACATAAAAGTTCGCATAACATTCTCGGCCGGATGTTGGTGAACGTGTGTTGTAAACTCAATGAAGAGTAAATTGCGCAAATCAAAATAAATCTAAATTTAATTTCTATTTCCTGTTTTGTGCGTTCGGATATTACTAGCAAGTTATGCCGTCATTGGCGACTATTATTGTTTATTCTGAATTTATTAGTTCTGTTTTTGTGTTCGTTAATATTGTAAGGAGAACTCCTGAATGAGATTGGTAGACACATCACAAAATATAACAAATGCTACGCCAATTCTACAGCAATGATATGATTTTGAGTGCGCTGTAAGCCCAAACTCATATCGTTCTTTCACCCTCTGCTTATTATCCTTTATCTCCTCCTATCGCTATTCTCGGAGTTGGTAACACGCTAGTGGTGCCTCTGGTTTTACCACTGAAGAGAAGAATTGTAACCGGCATTGAGTACCTAGGTGAGATCGTAACAAAAATAAACAGATATTAAAGAACTATCCGCGACTCCGTTCGCGTGGAATTAAGTTTATTTTTTCCTGCGCTGTACCCAAATTATTATTCCAAAATAAGTAAAGTAGCCTATGTTATTCCTTATAACGTCCGCCATCTGCCAGTGAAAGTCCGGTCCAAATCGGTCGGTCAAACGAGTTGTGGTTTTCGTAACAAATATATAATAAAACAATAGTTCTTTTTGTTATAATTACCGTATACATACTATCATATACATTTAGTAAAACACCGTTATTAAAACATTATAAACTGAACGTCAATTTTATTTACTTGTGTAGATGTGGCAAGCATTTATCCTTTTATATTCACGAACATTACTCGTGGCTCTGTTAATTAAAGTTATTTATATCCAGTGGTTCATGAGCCGAATCAAGATCATAAACAAAGAAATGCGGCATTGGATGGCCAATTGTAAAGTATATAAAGCTAAGTGTTTATTTATTTATAGCGTTATCCCTTTATTAGACTGAATAGAAGTGTAATATTCTCACGTATTACTAGTATTTATTCCCGAGTAAGCCTATTACCAGCAACACAATTCCAGCCTCCCGGACTGCAATTATTGTAAATTTATGCCACTGTACTTCTAACTATACAAATAATTGTCAGTGTGGTGGCGCACTAAGAATACACGTGTCACCACCCTTTCTTTCCGACGGGTGTCGTACGCGGCGACTAAGGGAAGTAAGCCATTATCACCCATTGCATTACTGATGGTAAGGCTATGTACCAAGTGGGAGTACAAGTGGGGGTTGGTACCACCATCTCCCGTGTCACCGGCCATGAAGCACATCAATGTGTTTTGGTTGCAGCAGAAGATAGCCGTTTATTCTTTTATTTCATATCTGTGAAATTAAATAGTGAGCAGCGGCTTGACAATACTTCTGGTATAGTTGAGTCCATGACGATTACCATTTCCCATCAGGTGGACCGTGGTTCGTTTGCCACCATACGCAAAAAAAAAGGAAATGAAAAGTTTTTTCTCAGCTACAATTGGACATTCTGAAAAGCGTTCCAACCCACAATCTCAAGTTTCGAGAAAATCGAGTTTTTAGTTCAGTTTTGTATTGCTATCTCACATTTTGCATGATCGAGTATAAGATATATACTCGATTATGCAAACTGGAAAAACTATGTCCAATTATTTGTAGACTTTAATTGTTAATTATAATATAATACATATAAACATAAACTGCTGTACTCATAACAAAGACGTGTCAAATACTATAGTGATTTATCTGAACTTTCAGCTGAAGAATGGTGACTATACTTTTAAATAAATCCTACTCCTGTTTCTGTCCTGTTTTTAGTAATGTGTTATTACCTATTACGTTACTGGCGGTAGGGTTAGGTACCAAGTGGGACTAGTCACTTGTTATAGTGATATATATGGTAGCTCGAGGGTCGGTACCACCATCTTTCGCGCAACCAACCGTGAAACTTATAGCCGTTCATCCATTAATTTGCTATCAACGTTATAAAATGACGAGCAGCGGCTTGCAGTATTATTAGTATAGCTACCATAGCTACCACTTACCGTCAGGTAAGCCATTGCTCATCTACTATCATTAACAATAATCCCCTACAGGTATTAATCTCTAGAGTAGGGTCTTAAAAAATTGTTTTATGTGCCGTGATTGTTTCTGAATCAATAAACAGGAAAATTCCCTCTTATATATGAAATCATATCTACTCTACAAATAGCACAAAGTTACCCTAAGTTATTATTAAAAACTACTAAATGCTTGTACGAAATTAGTTATGTGTCAATCTGTACGCTATTTTAGATCCTCGTAAATTATGTTCTTATACCGTAAAATACTTAGAGTGAAGGCGTCGTTACCTTAATTAGTTTGCTTTGTCTTTTGTTAGACGTCGTGTTATGGTAATATTTGGGGAGATTTTGTCATAGCGGCAGGATAGAATGCTACCAATTTTAATGCATTACCGGATAAATTATTGTCTAAGAGTAGTTAAGTGTTCCGTTTGATATAAGAGACTATTGTACTACTATTCAGACTGTTTCAATAAAAATTGTAGTTATACATCCAGTCAAGAAAGTATTGGGAATGGATGATTTGTTTATGGTTCCAAAATCAAAATTTTGTTTTTTTGTTGTTGTTAGATTGGCACAACTGTTATCCATTTTGGCGCGGAGTTTGAGTTGCATCTGTTATTTATATTAAAAACAGTGATGTTTTCAGTTATATCATATCTAGTGTGTATTGCGAATTTCATAATGGACAAAAACATCGAACAAGAGTGTCTTAAATTTAGCATCGCCAATGGAATTTCGTGTTCGGAGTCACTGAAAATGTTACAAAAGGCTTACGGTGAATCTACTTTATCAAAAACACGTGCTTATGAGTGGTATAAAGCGTTTAAAAGCGGTCGAGATGTGATGGAAGATTTGCCTCGCTCTGGTAGGCCATCAACGTCTGCAACTGAAGTTAACATTGCCAAAGTGAAGGAAATAGTCACTGAAAATCCTCATTCAACCTTGAGAGAGATAGGCACCGAACTTTCTGTGTGTTACGAGTTGATCCGTGCCATTTTAAATAATCACTTGGGTATGAAACATGTTTCCGCTCGGCTAGTCCCAAAAGACCTGAATTTTCTCCAAAAACTCAATAGCATGAGAGTCGCGGAGGACATGCTAGAACGAGTCAATTCCGACCCAACATACATGAAACGCATTGTTACTGGTGACGAGACGTGGGTTTACGAGTTTGACATGCAAACTAGTCAACAAGCTTCGGAGTGGCGACTTCCAACTGAACCGAAACCGAAAAAACCACGCCAAAGTCGATCAAAAGTCAAAGTCATGTTGACTGTTTTCTTTGACTATTGCGGTGTTGTGCACTCGGAGATTTTGCCAGAAGGTCAAACGGTAAATAAAGAATATTATATGAGCGTTATGCGGCGTTTTTAAGAGAGCAAATTCGACGAAAAAGACTAGATTTGTGGAAAGAAAATTCTCGTAGTTTGCACCACGATAATGCGCCTTCGCACAAGGCCATCATTGTGAATGAATTTTTGTCCAAACACTCAACAAATACCATCGAACAACCACCATATTCACCAGATATGGCTCCAGCCGACTTCTTTCTTTTTCCTAAACTCAAATTACCACTTCGTGGCACCCGTTTTCAATCAGAAGACATAAAGGAGAATTCGCATAATCATAATCGTTTATTTGCATAAATGTGGTACAGAATATGGTCTTCAAATTATAGCAATAGTCGCACACATCTGTCATTTCATTATGACATGCAAATTTACAAAAATATGTATTTAATTTTATTGGAATCTTACATTTAAAATAATCATTGTTATTACATTAAGACATACAATTTTACAAATATTTAATAATTGATTATTTTATTTGATCTTTAAAATTAAAATAGTCATTGCCATTTCATTAACCATGGAAATTTAAAAAACATTTTTTAATGAGGTAAAAATTAGTTAATGTAAATAATATTAAATAATTTGTCTTATATTTAAAATAATTCATTTTCATTTCAATAAGACATGCACATTTATAGATATTTATTAATTAGGTCATTTTATTTGGACCTTACATTTAAAATAATCATCTATAGAATAAAAACATTTGTCACAAAGCCATCGATGCAACTGTGTTTTAAATTTAGTCAGCGGTAACTCTCTAAAAATAACAGGTAAGTGATTATATATTCGAACTAGTATTACATAACTGTTGCGACTGCACTTTTCAGTCCGTATGCAAGGTAAAGCTAAGTTATTAGGATATCGTGGGTTAAAATTACAGGTAGCTTTTTTTAATACAAATAAGTTTATATTCATTTTAACAAAAACACAACTCTCAAAAATATACAGACAAGGGACACTTAGTAGAGTGAGAGTACGAAATAATGGCTTACAGGTTTCCCAAGGCAACACATTACAAATGGACCTAATACATTGCTTTTGGGCTACGAATGCCCTATATGAATAGGGCGTTGTACTGAGTACTGAGTTGCCCCAAAGTACAATGCCATATCTGAGGTTTGATACAACAAATCCATGGTATGCTTTTAGAGCTGTTTGTTTATTGGATATTTTTCGTAACCTCCATAATACATAAGCAAACCTGTGTCGCGGCGATAACTGAACTCAATTCCGGAAACAGCGTTTAAAAAATGTTTTGATGATTGGATTATTCGTTGGCGTAAGTCTATTGTTTCTGAAGGAGCATACTTTGAAGGTGATAAAATAAATTTGGATGAATAACAAAATTTTTGTGTATTATTGATCTTTTCCCGGTACTTTCTTGACAGAGTAGTATATAAGAATATCTATACAAATAAGTAAAAATAATGAAGTGTCTGTTTGTGATGTCTAACAGTGTTTTAATAAATTCATATGAATGTATGTATATAGGTTACTTAAAAATAACAAAATACAAATTTTTAAAGATTTTGGCTGTCTATTTGTTTCCGCTTGAACGATTTAGATGGGACTTTCACTGGAAGATAACTGATGCTATAAGAAGTAACTTAGGCTACTTTTAATTTGGAAAAATCAAAACCGTACAAAAAAGAAAGTAATTTAATTCTGTGCCGTGGGCTGCTCTCACTATGAAAGGAGGTTCGTGCCACTAGTACGGCAATAAAAAATTTGAAGGACAAACCAAAAGTTTCATAATAACGCAAGCCCCTTATCTGACTCATTAACCCTATATCATTAGATAAGGGTGCATAGAGCACTTCCGTGTACAACGGATATTTACCAATTAACAACAATAGTGCCTAATCGATTCGACCCGCAGAATAATTAGTCATCGATAATAGAAAAATATCAATTAGGATGTTTTGGGGTAACTCTATATTCATTATTGTCTTTAGTAAATACGTGAGCGTGGGATTGGGGTAGACATCTGGTATATGTGGGGATGTTTCCGTGCAAACTTTCCATAAATTATAGAATTTAGGACAAAACACGTAACATTAAAAAATTTAAAAGTAAAATTAGTCTATGGCACGTCATAGAGTGATATGTTGTTAAATTGTTGGTAAATTTACTGATAATAATTGGTATTTAGATACGATTTCCGAAAAATGTTTTAATGTTATCTAAGTATTTATTTGGGGAGGCCTATGTCCAGCAGTGGACGTTAAAAGGCTGATGGATGGATGGATGGAAGTATTTATTATGAATTATTTTTGTTACTTTTGGATTTGGCACCGGCTTCAAACACATCAGTAGGTGTCTAGCACGGAAATCGTATCTAAATACCAATTATTTATTGCTTTTTAGTTCCTGGGTGAACTAGAAGGCGGTTTACTTTTTTTTTTTATATTTTATTTTGTGCTTTTTAGTGATTTTTTATAAATAATATATATTGATTTTTTGTAATATAGATTAGAGTAGGTCGTACATGATGAGGAGGCCTCCCTTAACGAAAAAAAATCAGACAACGAAAAAATATCATCGATGTATACAATTTCTTTAGATTTTTGTTGATTTTTTAAAAACAACTGCACCAATTTCGATGAAATTTAAATGGGACCATTTCAGAATAAACCCCTTTCAAACAAAAAAAGGTTAAAAAATCATCAAATGCTAACAACTGACTCTCAATGACGAGTGTTGTGGCTTCAATTCCCACACAGAATAATCTTTATATGGTACACAAATGATCGCTTCAATTTATTTAATACCTATTCTTCTATGTTGATGATATAATTTCTCTATGGTAAAAAAACATAATAAATTAAAAAGCTTCGTTGTCTGAGCACACGTGTGCACGTTCACTATTTAATCCCCTAACGTGAGAAACAATGCCATAGGAGTATTTTATAAATAGCAATAAATTGTTCCAAGTGCCCCATAAAATAATATTGCCATGAGCAATAAAATATAAACGTACAGTTAGTAAGAGTAAATATTTTTAATTAAATAAAGAAACTACCTTTGCCGTGTGTGGCCGGCTTTAGAATTGTCCCACCCCTCTCCACCCATGGGAGTCGTAAGAGCCGACTGAGGGAAAACCGGGGGAGTGGGCAGCAGCACTCCTTCGAGTATTAAACTAACAACATCCACTGCGATCGCCAACCCGCCTGACAAGCGTGGCGATTATGGCACTATCCCCCGTTCTTGGGGAGGCCTATGTCCAGCAGTGGACTTTCAAAGGCTGATGGATGAAAGAAACTAATTATTTTTATTGAAAATAATATCAGAAGGAGAAATGAAATATTTAAACTATTTTTACATATTCAAACAATAACTGAACACGAAGTGTAAAAATGTGAAATCGAAATAATAGGTAGTCCGTCCCAGATGCTTTGCCAACTCAACCACCGTGAGCTATTTATTCTGACCTGTGGTTTTTCTCGACCTTTTTTTGGTACGGCGGAAAAAATGTACCTACCGCACACACTCTCTGGGGAGACAACAGGGTAGTGTATCTCACTCACTACCTAAACAACCTGCCGTGCGCCGTCACCCATCCGCACTCAACAAACCACTGGTAAACCTATATAAAATAGTAAAAAGCAAGCATAATATAATTTCATTGGATCTAATAACTTAAACCCAAGCAATCTAGTTCGGTGGCAAAAAAAACATATTAAAACGTGTTCAACTCCAATTTGGGTCACAAACATAGCCCACATCGGCCACGTGCATCCAAAAAAAATGGGACACAATACTCAACAGTAAAGCTATGGTTGTTTATTCACATGTCTGATGGTCTCTCACCATATGGAGCGGGTCATTTCGCTTTACTTTTTTTATTTTGCCCGATTTGTGACACATGTGGTGTCTGGCTTTTGAGCTAAGTGCTATGGATGCGAAAAAGATCGCTATGCTACTTTAACACCACTATACTTTTTTGGCGGGAAGGACATCTGACTCCATTTCTCACCGTTCGCAAAGATAGTTCACTAAGGCATGATATGTAGGTTAAGACTTCAGGAATATCTATTTAACCTTAAGTTTCATGTTTTTAAAGTATTAGACACTATATACTGCACGTGGCTTCGTCCACGTGGACTTTTGAATATAAATACGTCACTCTATGTAGTAGACATACTAATAATCTCTTTCGATTTCTATCCCAATGGATCTATTTTATTTTTTATTTTTTTTTATTGCTTGTAGTGTCAGACGAGCTACGGCCCATCTGATGGAAAATGGTAACCGTCGCTCATGGACACAACTATACCGAGAGTATTGTCAAGCTGCTCAATATTTCATTCCACAGATATGAAATGAAAGAATAAACGGCTATCTCCTGCTACAACCAAAACGCAATGATGTGCTTCATGGCTGATCACATGGGAGATGGTGGTACCAACCCGCTCGGACCTGATACCAAGTGAACACTTCCACTTGGTACCCAGCCCTACCACCAGTCATGCAATAGATGATAATTGCTTACTTTCCTTAGTCGCCTCATACGACACCCGTGGGAAAGAATGGGGTGGTGACACTTGTATTCTTAGACCGTCACCACATGGACAAAACGTTTTTTCGTAGTAGTAGCCTATGTTATTTTCTGGGTTCTGTATTCAAATCATGACGATCGGTTGAGTAGGTTAGCCGAGAAAGCGTATCAAATAAACAAACGCACTATCGCTTGGTAAGGATTTTATGAGCATATGACCTACCATGAGACGCGAGCGCCTTTCCCTCATCCTATGCTAGGCATGAATCAAGTACAATGGATCCAACACAAATATTCGGGTGTGAAAAAACTGTCTCGTTGGATCCCACACAATTTGACTGAGTCTAAAATATTAACCGCGTCACTCGGTGTAAAGCCATGCTTACCAGATTCAATGAAGGGTCATCAAATTTGGCGTTGGACATAGCAACAGGTGATGAAACGTAGATTTATTGCTACAATACCAAAACAAAGCGGCAATCGAGCGTATGGGTCTTACAAGATAAGTCGAAACTTATACAGTGGCGCACGTGCAAATGCCTCTAAACGGATCATTTCTTCATTTTTAATAAAGCTGGACACGTGGCTACTGTTGCTATGAAGAGAAAGAATAGTGATTGGTAAGAAAGAAAGAAAGAACGAAAATACTTTTTATTTGACACACATACAGGAACATACATAGGACTGATTTGTAAGTACACAAAAATGTACCTAATAGAAAAAATAATTAAAATTAGATAATAGTTATAATATTAGGTATTAAATACTAGGTGTCACAGTAGTCTCGGTGTGAGAATGTGTGCCAAAAAGGCAAAATAGCTCAGCATGTGCTGCATGAAAATACAGCGCTGATTTTCATTACGGCCATTAGTTTGCCGGAAGTTAACCCCGTATCAACTTTTACCATGATAATGGCAGTCCGACCGGGCACCTTGTGACTTTTTTCCTAAAAATTAAAAACCAGTTATAAGGTCTACAATTTCGTCTTCATCACCAGAAGCTGTCTTAGGATGTGATGGGAAACGGAAATTTAATGGAAACCACGTAGGAGTCACATAAATGTTTTAAAAAATTGATTTATAAAAAAAAACATTTACAATAATGGAAAATATTTTGAGAAGCAATATATTCATTTTTTATCCTTCACATTATTTTTTTATTCATTCGGGACACTTTTAGTGCGTATTACTCGAAGGGAATCTTAGGGGACAGGATCGCGATACTTGACATTTCTCACAAAATCGCAGACTATTATCCAAACTTGTTCAATGTAATTGTGAATAGAATCTATAACTATTATAAACGATGCATTACTTCCATTAAGCTTTTTCATTTGAATAAAACACTTCACGTTAATTCAATAACTCCTATACAATTCACAGTATTATAATATTACATAATAGGAAGAGTCGTGTGGGGGACACACGAGCCTACCGAGAAATAATTATAACAATGACAATATGACCTCATTGGTGACATTTTATTTTTGATTGCCTAACAAACTATCGGACGTGATCACGCGCCGAATAATTGTACGTGACTGATTTTAATTTTGAATTTGGAATTGTGTTCATGAGTATTTTTTTCAGATAAACTTTTAGTAAAAAGGTCAGTTTTAGACCCCTATCACCTAAGAAAACTGTTTTTTTAAATCGGCAATCAGTCCCAAGACTTTATAAGCTGACGTGTTATGAGAGTTACGATTTGGAAGGAGTAGATGCCTATGCCTTAATTGCCTTTTCACAAAACATCCTTCCTTTTCAATATCTTACATTGTGAAGGATTTAGCAGTTGAGTTGCCAAGGCATTGGGATGAACCTAAGAAAATTATTGTGTAAAAGTTTATTAAATTTTATTTTCAACCGGCACAAATAGATCTGACTACCATCTACCCGCGGCTCTACCGAAGCCAAAAGCTAGTTTTTAGGTTATATCTCGGGAACCTGAGAAATAAAATAGTAGCGGGATAAAATGTATACCACTTTTTAAGTCTAATTAAGAGCTATCCAACAAAATGCTAGTTTAACCAAAATCTGTTAAGTGGTTTTTGTGTAATGCCCAAACAAATCAACAGACAACAATTAAAAAAAATTGTATGTGCTCAGGGACGCCTTTTTTGTTAAGATGGGAAATAATGTACCTAAGCGCATACCCCATCATTCGGAGCAACGAACAGGGTAGTGCGCTCACCCACTAAATAAACCCGCCGTGTGCCGTCTCTCCGCCTGTGTTGGCGGGCCACTGGAACTGTGTTACATGACTTCAGAGGGCTCCTAAATAGCTTAATACATTCATTTTTTTATTAAAGATCCAAAATATTAAAGAGCAAACATAGCTCTATTACCAGCTTTACAATAGTATATAGATAGATCGAATTAGATACCTATATTAGGTATCGTTAAGTTGCACACAACAGCCTGTACCGGATGCAAACCTGTTCTAGAAAGGTCTTAAAAGGCCTAGGTTTGGTGCAACGATGAAAATATTGTTGCGATTCTACGTGACCTTGTGTTAAAGATACTTATTGTTTGTACTTATTTAAGTAATTATAATCCTTACTAATATTATAAATGTGAAAGTGAGTTTGTTTGTTACATTTTCGCGCCCTAACTACTAAACAATTAACATGAAAGGATACTTTTCATCCTGGAAAAATTAATGGCCCCAGTGACATAATTATTGATAAATAATAATAAATATTCACGGACCAATCATCGTGAAATTTTACATACGTATAGTCTGCGAGCCTAGAAATGGACATCGGCTCCTTTTTTATATGGCATGGCCATTTTTACAGAATAGAGTGAAGTATTTATCGCAACATCTAGTACTCAGTACATCTTTTGCTTGGCCTACCTTCTTTTTTCTTGTTAAGGCGGGTATACATTTTCCTAACCGCACACCCCGTCGTTCGGGGTAACGAACAGGGTAGTGTGGGGCCTTCACCCACTAAAGAAACCTGCCGTGGGCCGTCTCTCCGCACTTATTGGCGTGCCACTGGAACTATGTTACATTCCCTGTGGTTACCTATCAGATTGTAACTTTTACATCCTTTACCTATACATATAAGGTTCATTTCCCTTATCATACTCCCATAGTAAAAAATAATATCTAAATTCTGACCACTTTATTTCGAAATAAATACAAATATCAACACATTTAAAACTTATCTCGAACACCCATACATAGCTTAATCAATCATACACTGAAATTAGACGGCTTTAAGCGTACAATCCCATTAGCTGTAATTCTAAATTCAAATATTCAAACAAAGAAAGGGCATGGAACTTTTAAATCATGAATAGTGAGGCGACATTGACAGCTAAGAAAAAAAAAACAATCTTTGACACATTTATTAGACCTGTCATTCGTTGGTACTTATTTCTAACAAGTCATAAGTACGGACTTTAATTCTGTGATAAGCTAAACGTGTAGTTATATGGAAGCTACCGGATTGTAACTTTCACATTATCTTCTTTGTTCAGTTATCGAATATTGGAATTGGGTCTTTTAGTGTTTTTGAGTCGATAATTTTATGGTTACAACACGCATGGTCATATATGTACTGATAACCACATATGGCACTTATTTCTTCATTACTTCCTACGATAAATTATTGAGGAAAAGCTAGTGGCAGACATAATTTTAGTTTAAGTTGTTTAAGGATAAAATTCGAATTCCATTCCTTTATTAATGTGCTGTGATAAACCTATTAGTCCAAATTAATTGTTATCGTAAATAAAAGATACAATTTACATTTCATACCGATCTCTAAATAGTATAAAATAAAGTCGCTGTCCTGTGGTGTGGCTGTGTGTCTGTCTGTTTCTCCGCTGACTAGCGATGAAATGGACTTCTTCTTGGATTATGGCAGTCAGTCTAAGCCATAGTTGTCATTGTCAAGTTTTCTTGTGTAGTTCCATTAATTAAGGTAATTATAATTAACTCATCAAAAAAGGCAACGTCAGTCATATAAAATTATTAGTATACAATCGGTACGCTATGATGGCGGTTTTGACGTTTGTCCACTCATGAAGTTTCATATTAATTAATAATTATATTTTAGGGAGCAAATTGCTGTTCTTTATTGTCAATAGTGACGTGCAGTTAGTCATAAAATTTATTGAATGTATAATTTTAGGACACAAATATAGTTTGCTCAGAATACATAAAACTAGCTCTGAAAGGATACAAAGGATATCATTTTATCAATACTAAAATTATAAATTGCGAAAATGCGTTTGTTGTTAAGCTTTTGCGCTGTACCCATACAGAGTATAGAAAAGGACATGTTACTTTTTATCCCAGAAATAAGTAGACGGTTCCTGTGGGATAGCTCTTTTTGCTATACGAACGAAGTCGCGCGCAGAATCTAGTAGTCTATATTAGAATAAAAGTCATCACATCAATCACTCAAAGAGAAAATAACATAAAATAAATGACCGAATAGGTATGACAATATTTATTTTTAGTCACATTTATTAGCTTAACTGAACTAATTACAGGCGGTGACAATGTGTTTCGTAAGTCGACTAATTCGTTAGGTCGTAGTCCGAACAATCATAATCGAGGTAATGCACGTCACTAGTGTGCCATCGACAATAACTTATGGCGCCAAGATAATTTTTATTTTGTTTTTCGTTGACACTGGTTGCGTTTATAACACATTAAAAATTACTTAGTGATTACTTTGTTTTTTTGGACAATCTATCAGCGTAGTAATTATGTTTTAGTATGAAGACAGTAAGTAGGTACTTAAGTATAAGTACTTGAATATTACGAAATAAGCTTTTAAGCCGTACACATTTTTATTGAGTGAAGAAGTTTGTAACATCAAATATGACGTCTTCGTGGATACTTACTGATTGACCAATAGCTTAAGTAAAGAGGACAATTTGCCGTAGACAAACCTCGCTATGATCCTGGCGGTTCCCATTTACCATCAAGTTGGGTGATCACTGCTATATTGTCACAGAATCAGACAGAATGAAGATCTTAACGGTGGGCCGCAGCTAATATGTGCTGATGCTGATTAGGCAATGCATTTAAATATTGAAAGTAGTAAATTAAAGTAAAGTATCAAACAGTCCAGGTGGAGTTCTAACGATTAGTTGGATTATACTGGTAACTAAATTAAGCGGAAGAAGCGGTTAGAGTGGACCAGTATCCGGTGGTACACTTAATAAATGGTCACTAACCAGTAGAGAATGAAATGAATGAACATATTTACTAGGTTACTTACTTAAATATTCTTGTTCATATACTTATAGTAAAATATTAACTTGTATAGCTACGTTTAAGTAATGTCCCGATACGGGATTTAGTTTTGGGATTACGCACAGGATATAGAACAACTCTTCAACCTTAAAATCTTACCCAAATATTTTTGTCGTTTATACCTAAAAATATTTTATTTATTCCGTCCATCAGCCTTTCAACGTCCACTGCTGGACATAGGCCTCCCCAAGAGAACGCCACAACGAGCGGTCCCGTTATAGGGGATAATGCCGTAATCGCCACGCTTGGCAGGCGGGTTGGCGATCGCAGTTGATGTTGCTAATACTCGTACTCGAGGGAGTGCTGATGCCCACTCCCCCGGTATTCCCTCAGTCGGCTCTTACGACTCCCGTGGGTAGAAAGGGGTGGATCAATTCTAAAGCCGGCCCCACGCGGCTGTCTTTAGAACTGTTCCACCGCCCCTATTTATTAAGTTATCATAAATAATTGGACTTGGACAGTATTTTTCTTTAATAATTTGCAAAACATTTTGTAGAATGTATTTATTCCGCTCATTTATCGCCACCATATTCTGTTCGTAGGTACCTACATAAGTTTAAATTTAGAAGACAACGATAATTGGATTTGGTTCAGAATTCTTGTGTAAGTTCTAATGTGACACGATGCTTATGTCAAACAGAGTAAAACACGTGTTTGTTGTCGAGTGCATAAAAGAGTCGTCGCTCTGTCTAGCTAGAAGAACAATATTTCCGGAATCACACACAAAGCACCACGTGTGTAGTTTTAAAAAGTCCGTTACAGTCTTTTGAAATTCAGAAATTAATGTCAAATCATGATATTTTTTTTTTACTTTTTAAACGGTTAAGAATGGGTAGGTTCTCTTGTATTGGACAGGATTGTTCTCCAAAAATAATTTAATTGGCGGTATCCGTAAGCACGAACGGCTCTTTTAATCTCAATTCGTTATTGGGATATAGTTATATCCCAATTAATTAAGTTTAGCAACAATATTTTTTTAACTAAATGATATACCTATGGTATTGCCATCACTAATAATGGTGTGTGATCTTGGATTGTAAACTGGTAAGTGGAGTTTTGGCGGGAACATGAAGAAGGTCACGTCGTCCCTCTGCATTATTTTCCTAAACTTGTGTTATTTCAAGTATTCATATGTAAAAGTGGTGGCCTTTTGCTTATTAACTATTTGTGTATGTGCATAAGTGTTGGCAAGCGATGTAGTGCGCTATAACTTCTTTTTCGTACAAATTTTATTTGTGAATGAGGAAAAAGAGGTTTTTAGTACGAGCGGGAATCGAATCCGCATCCCTTCCAATCCGGGGATGTGCTCTAAGCCTCTGAGCCGTACCTACCTTACGGTCATCCCATTTTTCGTGTTTTGCTTCCAAAACTCCATAGAAGCTTCAGTAAAGTCGCCACCACTTTGCTGTAGCGTGACTTTAACTTGACTATGACTAACTTTATATGACTACGACTTCGACTAATGAATCAAACTTACCCGTGATGAAGAAATATACCCTAAATAACTCATTGGAAAATACTCAAACCGAGTAGCCATTATTTAAACAAAAAAAAAAGTAGTGTGACAATTACAAAATATTTTTTAACAAAAACAACCAAGTTAAAATCGAAAAGATAACGAAAAGGCAACGAAAGTAAGATAAATTTAAACGAATTTAAGCTTACAAATTTATTATAAATGTGAAATTGAGCTTGTTACGCTTCCGTGCCTTAACCACTGAACCGATCATGATGAAATTTTGTATACGCGTAGTCTGGAGTCCAGAAAAGAACATAAGCTACTTTATATCCCGAAAAATTAATGGTTACCATAGCGGAGGATAGCTATTTTTTCAGAGTAACAATCAATGTAACAATGAGTGATATACTTATAAGCTGAAGTCCAAGCTTACAGAGTCGCTGGTAGAATAATAAATAATTTTATAATTTTGAAGACGATATCATTAATTTTATTAAAATAAATATAACTAACTGCGCTATTGTAGGCACATCAAAGTTGCAATTTCACTCAAAAGGTTATAACAGCGAAAAGTCTCTTATCCAAAAGGCCCATAATCCTGCCAAGAATGCGACCACAGTTGGAAATAACGCTAGAACATTACAAAGCGACTCCCGCGCACAAAGGGGACAGATGCGCGGGAACAATGCGAACTGTCAGAATACCTATCAGCTGTTCGATGTTTGTGACGCCATCTTAGAATTGCCCGATAATGTATTGGCATACTGTATGACAAAATGACAATAGGGTTGAATGTTGCTAGAAAGTGAAAAAAATATTAGTTAAGAGTATTAAACTAATAGATTTATAACATTAAAATTAATACTAATGGAAACCAGGACAAATTTCTATTTTCATTCTATAATTTTTGTGTTGTTTAGACTGTGTTGTCTATAATTTTTGTATTATTTTTATATGAAAAGAATTATGGTAGAAGCAATGCATATAGCCTTAACAATTTGTATTGTGTCTTCATTTGCGAGAAATCATTATACAAAGCCGGGTTCAATCATTTTAAACCCTTACATCATGTATTCCGAAGCAAGACCTCAACACAATCATCTGAATTTATGTCCAAAATAAGACCAAAACCGATTCTTTTGTCAACAACTTCATAACATATTAAACACGCCACTTTATCTTTGACTAATCTCTGGTCCAATTAGGTTCTATTTGTGTTACCCGGGGTGGTCCAAATGGGAATAAGTCGAAATATTTTATATTTTGTCTGTGACACGACCTCCGTCAATTAAAATATGTCCGTTACTGTATTATGACGAAGAGACTCTCGCAAATGTCAAAGGATTCGAGCTTAAATATTTGTATAGATTTATGACGTCTGATCGTGACATTCGATGAGGTGTGATTATAACAAATATTTGGTACTTCTTATTTTTGTTAATCAATGTTAGGCTCAATAAAATTATTGTGATGGTTGTGTGGACGTGGTCAATGTCAAAATTAATTAACGTGTTAATTTGAAAGTTTTTCATGCATATTACCTATCAGAATAAATTAACATAAAGTGTGAAAATGTGAAATTGAAAATAAAAGTCACGAGCAGGATTTGATCCTGCATCTCCTGGAATACCGTCCCAGATGCTTTGTCAATTTAACGTCACCCAAGCCGTTAAGAATGAGTGTGTTAACATTGAGTTATATGGTACGTAGTACATATACATTAATGTGTGTTAAAAAACAAATTATTTGTGAAATGTGGAAAAAGAGAACTTTCGGGGAAGTTTTTTGATCTATATTTTAGCACTTGACATGCTCAGCTACTCTTAAAGTACAAATTATAATTTGTGAATAAAGAAAAAGCTCGTACTAAAATTGGCTGACTTTGTGTTTTGTGTTTGCCACGTCGTTGCAGTGCATCAGGGATGTTCGCGGAGGCACACGTAGACGGTTTTCATGCTGTTGTGCGTAAGCGGGTAGCGTCGCTTTTGCAACGGGTGCGTGTCAGTAACAACAGCGTTCTAAAAGTAATTGCTGAGCGCTACGACAGCCCTATATTAAAGCACTGGGTAAGAATAGTGTTAGGAGCTGAGTAGTGATGTAGAATATTTAATCTAATTGTAATTGTCCCATGCTACTAACCTAGTTTGTAAGCAATTGTTACTAACATAATTATGGATTAGTTGATCTTATGTTGATTGATCTGAAATAAATGACGAAATAAAAAAAAATAAAAAAATAAAATACTCTTTTTCCTTATTCACAAATTATAATTTGTACTTCCGGGGAATTGCTCGGATTGGAAGGGACGCAGGCTCGATTCCCGCTCGCACTAAAGTTCTCTTTTTGCACTTTTCACAAATATTTTGTTCTTTAAAAGTAGCTGAGCATGTCAAGTGATAAAATACCTACAGATAAAAAAATACGTGATATCGAAATTCGTAATCCCGAGCAATTGTCACGATGGGCTGAATATAAAGTTTAAGCGCCAGAATTATTTTGAAGTTCTAGGATTCATATTCATTTGTTTTGCGAAATAACAACAACCGTATAAAAATAAAATAAGCATTACTAAGGATCTAATCCTGTTACTGTATTAAAAGTACCACTCTACCACTGTGTCGCTTGTGTGACGTACGGTCGCATTCCTCACAGCAGCCTTACGCCCCAATGCCTCTATTGTCCCACTTACAGCCTCTATACTGTGTAGATACGTGAGGTTAATGTTTAGTAGATCAGTAGATATATTCTATAAAGTGATGGTCTTCTGGTAAGACTCAGAATTGCTCAGACAGGTTTTGATTACAATCCCTACTCAGCCTACTCTGATGTCGAGACTATGGAAAGCATGAACCTATTTTTTTTTTTAATTATTTCCAGGTTTGTTGACATTAAACCTGCATGCCTGGAAGATTTATTTGAGGAGTCTAGGACTAGGTTAGGTACGTATCATAGTGAGGAGACACCCAGGCTTAAATATTGTTTTGTTATATAAACATGAAAAGCCCAAGTTACGAGTCATCATCATTATCATACAATTAGGGACATAAAGCATTTTGTGTAAATTCGATTTTGTTTACCTAATGGTCATAATAGTATAATAACCTTGGATGTGCGGTTTTATAAATCTTAAATTGCTGATTTTAAGATTAAGATTACGGGTATAACAATTTTTGAACTCAAAAACAATGAGAGCCCAGCTGCCATCTATAAAGATCCACCCAAACCCTAACATTGAAGTGATTTTATCTATCGTTTCCTAATAAAGCAGAAATATTATATGGTGGGTTAAGATATTCCTTAACCGTCAATAGATGTACAAAAACTGAAGAAGCCAACTTGAAATCTATCATTATTCAATTATATAATCATAACAAAACTATTTTTATTCACACAAAAACCACGATCTTCATATCATATGAATAAAAAAGTTCATTATCCAATAAATCAGTAATGCGTCGTTGTCATACATATATTTTAAATGTAAACAATTCAAACGGT
The DNA here is from genome assembly GCA_948253155.1 of Leucoma salicis. Taxonomy (NCBI): domain Eukaryota; kingdom Metazoa; phylum Arthropoda; class Insecta; order Lepidoptera; family Erebidae; genus Leucoma; species Leucoma salicis. Next base: position 2,377,350 of record OX411809.1, read on the forward strand.
CGGCGCACGCGCACAAAAAATATAACGATTTTTCGATCAGACATGTTAAGGCGAGTTTATATTTGAAAACATTGGAAATGTTAATAGGTCTATCTGTAGGCTTTATGCGTCAACAGAAACGAATATTTAATTTTGAAGTTATAAGTTCGTTGTTATTAATACCAAGGACTACAAAGACTGTGATTTGATTCCCAGTCGAAGGTACTCGCACAGCACACACCTCTAATCATACGAGATATTTCAAAATTATTTATGTATTTGTTTAATTATCACTGCTCGGTATAGGAGAACATAGTAGGATAATCTACTGCCTGAGAGATTTTCTCAACGGCTTAAGAAGTCTCTCAACAAGCTGCAAGGTCTGGACCTCGGTGTGGTCCTAGGATTGAACTCAATTCCTTGGTTTTACGCCTGTAAATCTTTTATCTTTGGTAGGTTTGTATGTCAGGGATAGAAGTATTCATATATAGGCTTTTGATTTAAGTAAAAACCTTAATATCTAAGCATATTTAATTTTCTAGCGAGTATTTCAGTGGTGTTGCGAAACGGAGGACGGCGGGTCGAATTGAGAAGTAAATATTTAACGTTGAGGAAGTCGCGGGTAATGAACTACTTTTAATACATATTTTAAATGCGTTTGATTATTTGTTACGCTTTCACGACGTAACTACTGAACCTATAATCATGAAATTTAGCATATACATTTAGTGCCAGAAAGGACATAGGCTACCTAATATCCCGGTAAATAGATAGCTCTTATGGGGTAGCAATTTTAACACAAAGAACGTTAGTGTATCTTAGAGTGACCGTATTTATATTCTAAAGTCCATGCGGACGAAGTCGCGAGTCAAATATAGTTCTTTTCTTTTTTTTTAATGACATAACTGCACCGGGGGGTAATCCTTGTACCATGGGAGACTTTACAAACATACAATTTCACAGACACAAAGTACACCCTTTTTTTTTGTTTATGCGGGAAGAAATGTTCCTAACCGCACACCCCGTCGTTCGGGGCAACGAACAGGGTAGTGTGGGGCCCTCACCCACTAAAGAAACCCGCCGTGTAACGTCTCTCCGCCTTTATTGGCGGGCCTCCGGAACCAACATTCCTTCAATGGACACAAAGTACATCCTAACCCAGAAAAACCATTTGTTAATTACATAAAAAGATGTCCTATGTGGGAAACGAATCTACAACACTCGAGTGGGAAGTCGGTATCTAAACCACTCCGCCATCTGTGCAGTCAACAGTTAGTCAGTCGTTTATAATATTAGTAAGGATTTTTAAAACTTCGAGTGTATAATAATCTTGTTATAATTTTACTGTACAACATGATAAGTGTGCGCAAGAATTTAAAAGTATATTGACTTACAGTTAATTTTGTCTTATAAACCTTTTTGACCTTTAAGGGGAACTGGTTCATGATACCATGCAAGCCAGACGGCTGAGCACATGCTACGAGCTAGCCTTTGTTTATAGTGTTCCTCTTCTTTATTTCAATCCCATGTAGGCATAATCATTTTCTAATACTGTGCGACAAGAATGGTGATTCTCATCTATTTAAGTTAGAATAGTCTGTCTTTTTTAGAGCTATTATAAGGTGTATTACAAAAAAAAACTGGTAAAAAGGTTTTTAATTATGTTTAAATATTAGGTACTAATCGATATCACAACTCATCAATTTACGTGTCATGGGAAAGAATGCAAGTTATTTCGTAATTATGTGTAACAGGAAATGCTGACGCAAATTGCGGTGAGACTGCATAGGAATGTATTCTGCAGACGTTGCGACTGCATAAAGGTTTGTATTAAATTAATCAATATCAGACACATTATCAATTCATTGTACTAATTTAGTAATTAACAAAATTGACGATCTCACAACAGAGCCAGCGTTGTGGACTGTCCTTATCACTCAACCTAACAGTGTGATTGTGGAAATAAATATCCCGGGCTATCTATACTAATAAATATAGAGCCGTTTTTTTGTTCGGTTATACTGCGAAAACTACTGAACCGATCAGAATAATACTTATACCATAAGATGCAGCATGTTTCGGAGAAGGTTTTAATAAATGATATGTTGGTGATTACTCATCCGGAACCTATATTTTTTTGGCTCAGAAATAATGAATTTTTATAATTTATATGACAAAATATCATTTGCCGCGTCAGCTAGTATTTAATATAGAGCATACTCGTAACCCTGTGCTTATATCAATGGCAAGGCGTCACGGGTGTGCCAATAATCCTAGCTAACCCTTACGACTAGAAGGGATCGCCGTCAAGCCATAATATAATAAAACCTGCTTCTGAGGAGTGGGAAGAGTGGCGTAGTGACACTAATGGCTTAGCACACACAACTGGTATATGCGTATATCGAATCCACATCACTCGTCACAAACCTCCGCATTTAAATGATTAGGTTTGTAAACTTGATAAAATTGTAAATCACATTACTATGCTGAGATTTTGTATACGATGATTGTACATTTGTAAACCTGCGGTACATTCTGCAATTATTTCTTATCGCTTCAAGTATGGTGTCTCTCTATAAAGTATATACAGTGAGTATTACAAGTAGTAAGTAATACCCACTGTATACGGGTATAGAGTAATGTGTAAACATATTTGTTAATGACTTAATAATATATGATTACTTACAATATCATCTTAAGTAGAAATAGTAATTTATGATATCTTTTATTTACAGTACATTATATTTATCAAAACTAAAATATATTACTATTGATTTAATCATTGACATAAATAGAAATTACTCAATATAGACATCGACGCTTTAAGTAATACTGATAAAAATGTTTATAAAAGAAATCATATACAGGATAGCAATAACTATCCTATTTACATTTATTTTATATGTGTTTTTTTAATTATACAGATAACAAAAACTGATATCAAACTGCTTTGTATGTCATTGCGTATCGAAATAAAAAAAATACATTAATGTGGTTTTTAAGTTCGGAACTTTACTAATTCAAAGACAATCAGCAGGGTGAACGAGTCTCGGTCTGGACAGACTCTGGAATACTATAGCTTCAGTCCCGTAATTACCGAAAAAGGAAACTGAAATTTTAATAACATGATAAGATGGTATGTCTTGCTTATTCCAGCATTAATGGGCAGCTCGAACGGAGAGGTCCTCCCACAGAATATCGGTGCAAAGCTATTGTAATTTATTTGGTTCGGTAAGTAAGAGCGTCTAATGCCCAAATCCGCTCATTACTCACCACGTCCTAGCCCTTTCCGCGGATTTGGCAACGTGATGGTCCTGCTAATGCTAGATAGTGTGATGCTGAATGAAATCTTTTTACTATAACATAACATAGCAATACTCTTTATTTTATACCAGAAAATTTACACAAAGTACACACATCTTGGTCTGTATTTTTAGCACTTGACATGCTCAGCTAATTTAAATAACAAATTATTTGTGAAAGTGCTAAAAGGGAACTTCACTGCAAGCAGGATTCAAACGATGGGTTGGGATAGGACGCAGGTTCGAATCCTGCTTGCAGTGAAATTCCCTCTTTCCACTTTCACAAATAATTTGTTATACAAATTAGGAAGTTTCATAAACAAATTAAAGTGCGGTTTTATCGATAGCTGTGATTTCTTCCAGACAGCCTCACAACAAGATCTTGTTACTATTTGTCCGTGTGGTGACGGACTAAGAATACAAGTGTCACCACCCCGTTCTATCCCACGGGTGTATGAGGCGGCTAAAGGAAGTAAGCAATTATCATCCATTGCATGACTGGTGGTAGGGCTGGGTATCAAGTGGGAGTACTCACTTGGTATCGGGCCCGAACGGGTTGGTACCACCATCTCCCGTGTGGCCGGCCATGAAGCACATCGTGCGTTTTGGCTGTAGCTGGAGATAACCGTTTATTTTGAAATAAAACTACGTTTACGGAATCTATAGTAGTAGGTTTTAATTGAAGCTTTTTTAAGAATGTAGCCAATCTTGTCAGTGACTCCTTTAACATAGGGCAGGACTGCAGGGAGGCGCTCAACTGTGGGTGGCTTCACTCGGTTTCTGTGACGGTGGCGTGGAACCTGCAGCTTATTTGCATGTAAAACTTTCTTTACATGCTGCAACTCTCCAGCCAGGTGTTCTTCATCACAGATTCCTACTATAAGCCACTCAAAAGAATTAGTCAATTTTTACCACCAGTCAAGTGCCATATACCCTTACAGGATGCAGGAGTATACAAGCTGGATTGTGATTGTGGTCTCTCCTACATTGGGCAAACAAAGAGATCCATAACAACTCGGATCAAAGAACACATAGCTGATGTGAAGCACAGTCGCTATACAAAGTCTGCAATTTGTGAGCACACACAGGACCACACCCGCCATTACATTAGGTTTGACAAACCTCAAATCCTCGCTAAAGAACATCGATATCGCCCTAGAATGATACGTGAGGCTATTGAAATTAAGAAACATCCCAATTTCAATAGAGAAGACGGCTGGGTCTTACCATCAAGCTGGAATCCTGTGATAGGCCTCACCAAACAGAATACAAGAAGGCACACCACAAGATTGCAAGACACAGTTAGCGCTTATTGTGTAGATAAAACCCACAGTAGTGATTAGTCTTTGCCTTTTGTAAAAAAAAAAAAAATTTAAAATTTAAACCTTATTAGATCTCAGTAATTCCGTACAAATTTTAATAATCCATAACAGTTGTTGCCTACTGAGTTTTCTGGCCGGATCTTTCTCAGTCAGGCCGCGTTCCGATCCGGTGGTAGCTTCTTAGTCTTAGCTTTTGGCAAAATCAATATATTTAATAATATAAACTAATAACCAAGATTGTCTTCTTACTGGTAGTAATTGGTAGTTTGTGGTAGAATTTTTGAGCACTAAATAAAAACAAAAATTTTACAATTTAAAGAGGAGTATTATACTCATATTAATATACTAATTTAAAGTCTCATACATTGTAAGCATAAACATTTGAAGTAGATATTTTCCCTGTGTTTCTAAACGAATATTAGGTGGGTTAAAATAAATAAACCAAAAATTTTGTAAAATCATATACTGTGGGTAGATGAAACCGTAGAAATAACATATCAACCTTGGACGTCTATCATCTAAGTCCGCCCGTGATCATGAATGCTGTAAAGTATTCGAAACGTCGGGATAGGAGTAAAATAAAGTAAACGCGATAGATTCCGTAAACGTAGTTTTATTTCAAAATGTGTAACATTCGCGTAAACATCAGAAAGTATTATATAACCGTTTATTCTTTCATTTCATATCTGTGAAATGAAATAGTGAACAGCGGCTTGACAATGCTCTCGGTATAGTTGAGTCCATGAGCTACGGTTACCATTTATCATCAGATGGGCCGTGGGTCGTCTGCCACTACATGCAATAAAAAAAAACTAAGGGAAGTAAGCAATTATCACCCATTGCATTTCTGGTTGTAGGGCTGGGTACTAAATGAGAGTAGTCACTTGCTATCGGGCCCGAACGGGTCGGTACCACCGTCTCCTGTGTGACCGGTCATGAAGCACGTCAGTGTGTTTTGGCTGTAGCAGAAGATAGCCGATAATTCTTGCATTTCACATCTGAGAAATGAAACGGTGCGCAACGGCTTGACTATACTTTTGGTACAGTTGAGTCCATGAGCGATGATTACCACTTACCATCAAGTGGGCTGTGGCTCGTCTGCCATCATAAGCAATAAAAAAATATGTGCAGTTATCTCTTCTCTAGCTTGCAATAAAAAGTAAAACTCATCAACTGTCTCCTAAAATTTAATTCTAGTACAACATCAATATGTTCAAAAGGTCACGCGTACCGGTTTGATGAAGATATCGTCCGTTAATTATGGTCGATCAGCTGGAGTCTCCTTTACACCAGTTCTACCGGTCGTGATGATATTGTTGTACACGTAGGTATGTTCTAAATTGTTTGTAACGTATTTATTTCATAAAGAACGTTGACCGTTAAATACCATTTGAGTCCCCGTTTATTTACTGTCGGTTATGACAAGAACAAAAGGAATTATTTCGTAAACTAGCTTCTACTTTTAATAAAAAGTATCGAGGTAATAAACTATCTGTGTACCAAATTTTATTCAAATCTGTTCAGCTGTTCGAAGACATTATTATGTGGACCATATACTCGTATTTATTAAATCTTAGTGCGTCCCGGAATCGATATATAGATCTGAGGCGCGCAAGACGCTCAAACATATTGTTAATGTACACAAGCTCCATCCAATTTTAGGATTTTTTCAATCTAATACTATTCCACTACTAGTCACGGGTCAGATTGAGAGCGATTGAAGCCGTAGCCCACCACGCTGGCCCATTGCTGGGTGACAGACTTCACAAGCCGTCGGGACAATCTCTAAGACATGCAGTGATAATTTGTAAACGAATATAAACATATTCTCAATAAATCTCAAAAATCAGAGGTGTGTGCCGTGATCTTGGACTCGAATTCGATACTATTGTCTTTGCAGTTCTTGGTTTTACCGCTAAGCTATCACTGCAATCAAATTATACAATATCGTAGCGCTTGGGAAATTCTGGAACAGGAAGTTAATTTCAGAGTATACACGTACGTGGTAGAAAAGAGCGCCGAAAACGATACGTCTGGGACGAGATCCGTTCTAGGTGTGGTTGATCCAATAAAGTACACACAGTTCCAGTGGTCTCCTTTAGAGTTGGCTTCTATTCTAGCTAAGTGACACCAAACACACACATAACATAGTATCACGTCTGTATTCCCCAAAGGGGTAGGCAGAGGTGTATTAGACACCCACGGTTCGCCAGCTAAGTTTAAGTCCCACGTAATAGGCGGCAAGCCTATTACCGTCCACCGGGCACATTTCCAAACTCCGGGCTGCTACTGAGAATTTTTCTTTTTATGAAAAAGCTCAATAACTCTGCCCGACCCGCGGATCGAACCCGAGACCTCATGATCAGCGGTCGCTCACAATACCGCTGCACCACAGAGGCAGTTTAGTGACACCAATGAGTAGTATAAGTTTGTATTTTAAAAGCCTAGTCGATTTTTAAAAACAGTGGTTTGATTTACGTTATTAACGACTATTTCCACGTGACCTTATGAGTCATAGCGACCATGAGAATATCTATACACAGTTCAAACAGGGAGGTTGTGCGTTGTAAATTCTAAGGTATATTGGTGCAGTAAATGTTAATGGATGAGTAAATAAAACTCTTTATTCTAAACTAGCTGACTCGACAAACCTATTTTTAACCGACTTCAAAAAAAGGCGGAGGTTTCCAATTCGGGTGCTTATATTTTTTTATGTATGTTCGGGCATAACTCCATCATATATTGACGGATTTTTAAAATTCTTTTTTGTTTGAAAAGGGGTTTATTCCGAAATGATCCCATTTCAATTTTACCGAAATCGGTGCAGTGGTTTATATAAAAAAACAAAACCGAAAAAAATGTATAAATGGATGATATTTTTTTCGATTAAGTAGTCTGTTTTTTTTTTCGTTTATGATGCAGGTTCAAATCCTGCTCGTGACTTTTATTTTCGATTTCGCATTTTTCACTTTGTGTTTAATGTATAGTGCTGAGCATGTCAAATGCTAAAAATATATATAAATATACATAAATTACCAAAATAGCCAAACCATATTGCTCAAGGCGAGCGTGGGACCTCTGGATTAAAAATAAATTTTGCCACTGAACTAATAATTTGCACCTAGACAAATGGTATCACTTTGTAACATTATTTAACCACACTCCCATTATCATCAGAAGTGGGAGATATCATAGAATATTAGTATGAAATTTAATAGCACAATTTTCTTTCACCATTTGAGATAAAATTCTCACGTAGGTAATTTATAAGGAAATAAACAATATATTAAGTCATTATTTTGTAAAACAAATCTCAGGGATTAAACTTCCTATTTTGGTAAACACTAATTTTACGACCAGTCTGATACCAATGCTGGTATAGCTCTTAGTTTATTAACGTCAGGATATTCGTGATCTGTAGTAATATAATTAGTGCATTCACTGCAACAAAATTACTGAAAATTTTCTAAAAATTATAACTTAAATAATTTTTAGTTTAACTGTCAAAAATATATATGCGTGAATTAACACAAAACATTATGACAACAAAGCATTTCCCAGATGCGGTATTCCAGTAGCTGGTTCAAATTCTGCTCGTGACTGTTAATTACGATTTCACATTTTCGTGCTTTATAATAAACATGTCAAATGCTTAAAATTATTTAAAAAATCAAAATATATGTGTAAAGTTAAAGTCAAATTAAAAACAAAAGAAGTTTCTAAGGCAAATTTAAAATTAAATTTCGAATTAGAGAATTAAAAATATATTCACACTGACTCATGCATTTCTCAGTAAGAATTCACGTGTGGCCTTTTTAAAGGCAAAATATTGTCGCAAAAGGTTTGACAATTGCCATAATTTTCTTTCTTGTCAGCGTCCGATTGATTCTTTACTTGCCGAAAATTGAATCTTTCACCCCATTTTATTCACTAAAGTGCACGTAGTAGAGTTGATTTTACTTCCACGTTATAAGTCATGGTATTCAGCTACGGTGATCTACCATTAACCTGTGTATCTCAGCTTGACACCTTATTACTATTGAAGCCGATGTTAAAAGAAATAAAACCTTTTGCGATTTAATTTAGAATTCAAAACTGCTTGTAGTTTTTTATCACGGTGCAGCCAATCAATTTTGAAATTTAACTGTCGGTTTTAGTGTTGATTATGTATTGGCAAGTCTGTAATTTTTATCGTCATCAAAAGTGGCATTTATTAGTATCTTCAAGCGCTAACAGCGGGTGGGCAGGCGGCTTTATTGACATACATATTTCTTCTAAAACGATAGATAGTGTTTGTTTGTTTGTCACCGCCTGTAATGGGAGGTCTGCTTCTCCGTAATGAAGTTATGTATCTCTTTACTTCTCAATAAATAGTCGGCACTTTATAAGGTGACAAATTTAGATCGGTAAGGTAAAAACGACCAATTATACGGAACTGGTGTGTATCCAAGTAGTTTGTTGAGGTTTTTGGTCCTTTTTTGTTAAGGCGTGAAATAATGTATCTAACCGCACACCCCTTCATTCGGGGCAAGGAACAGGGTAATGTGGAGACTTCATCCACTAAATAAACCCGCCGTGTGCCGTCTCTCCGACTGTATTTTTTTTATTGCATGTAGTGGCATACGAGCCACGGCCCATCTGATGGTAAATGGTACCCATCGCTCATGAACTCAACTATACCGAGAGTATTGTCAAGCCGCTGCTCACCATTTCATTTCACCGATATGAAATGAAAGAATAAACGGCTACCTCCTGCTACACCCAAAACGCAACGATGTGCCATGTGATGTGGTGACACTTGTATTCTTAGTCCGTCACCACGAAACAGTATGTTTACTTACACATTCAGTTGTAAGTCTTCATAAAGGTTCGTTAAAGCTCAATATAATCAAAAAGACAGTTATTACTCATTCACCGCACCGGAATAACGTAATTTTGGAGAGTTATTATAGAATTTGCAATGAAAAGATAATAAGGAGAGGATAGGGAGGAAGTTTGAGCTCTCGGCACTATCACTCGCCAGGAATACAATGGCAAGAGTACCTACTTACCGTTGCGCGGTGATCTTCTGTGAGAGGAGCGTACTTCCGCCGGCGGACCACTGAAGTAATCCAATACAGTACCAGTGGTCCGTTAACACAGGCGGAGAGACGGCACACGGCGGGTTTTTTGGTGGGTGAAGGCCCCACACTACCCTATTCGTGGCCCTGAACGACGGGGTGTGCGGTTAGGTACATTTTTCCCGTCTAAACAAAAAATAAGGTATTTTATTGCCCCTATCTTTACACTGATGACTGATACTAAAAACATGACGGGAAATTTGTCTTCCTAAATCCTGGGTTACAAGCACAACTTATTTTTTTTTAACGTGCGTATTTTAGTACCGGTTAAAAAATACACAATTTATCAATTGATTCTAAAATACTTAAAAATAACAGAACTACTGCAACTTTACTGTACAGTGATGCTTAAAGCTTACCGTACTCGACGCGTCTTTTGTCAATTACCGCACTCGACGCATCTTTTGTCAATTCAATACTTTTGTAACACCACTACCGAAAAAGAAAATCAATTTTAAAATACAGAAGTATTCAAACTCCTTTACGGTAAATCGAACACCTGTATTGTTATACACAGACAACTAAAATAAAAAATGAGGATGTGCTGTCTATTATACAAAACGGACCATACATCCATTGTCTACAAATTTAGTGTAATATCTTTATTTTGAAAACAACTGATGAAATGACGTAAATGATTGTAAATAATCGTAGACAATATTTACTTTTTTGAGTGACAATAGAGTTATTATGTTACGAATAATCTCGTGCTATTTCTAACGTAAGCAATTTCATTGTATGTATCATGCGCGATAATAAGAAAACTTCGGATACTTTAGTTCATTCCAGCAAGGTTTATAACGGAACAATTTTTTTTAATGTGGCATGGGAGAGTTTGTCTACGAGCAGGATTTCTACGATAGCATTAGCCCGGATATAATAATATATTATTAATCATGTTCTTTTTATTAAGTCCATGTTATTAATATACTATATTAATATCCTGAGTTTCAACACGTACATATCTTAATTGAATCGATAACAATATTATTTAATGCATAAATACTCTTCCTTGCCTGGATCCGGGCTTACCCGTATACAAAGGCAGGACACTAATGGCTTAAGAAAAAAAAACATAAAAAGCAAATTTTTTAAAAACGATCCCATGATTAGTAGGTAATCGGTATTTAGAGTAAACATAATACCAAAAAGATTTATAGAAGGTCAATTGTTTAAAAAACTAGTCGGCTTCAAACACGGGATGTAAATAATTGACCTGCTTGAACATGTTGGGACATGTTACCATTATAATTATTTAACAAAAAAAAAAAAAATTATGACGTTTTTTTACTTTGATCGGTGGTAGAGCCTTTCTCCTTCCTAGATATATGGTTGACTTAAGAAAATATAAACCTACTACCCTCTCAATCTCACAGAATATCAGCTAAGTAACGGTAAGTGCTGTGCGATCAGCGAGTAGGTAAGTTCTCTATCATTGTCTTTCTCCAACCCTATGGGGGGTTGGTAACGCCACTAATCGAACTTGGCGTCTATAGGTTCCTGTAAACGCTCACCACTAGACGGAATGTATGCTTGCTTACTACCTTTCTATAAAAAAACATGTATTACCGCCTTCTTAAATTGCCATCTAGAGCAATCTTTGAACTGAAGCGTACCAGAAGCACTCAATTTTAATCCCTTATTTAATGACGAGTTCAAATGGCAATCAATTGGTGTTCGAATTCTTTTACCCAACATACAGGTAGCCATGAACATTCTACCATAATGTCTGATGTCAAGTTGTGACATATTTAAAGCTATTCAAATCTGCGAAAACGTTATCATAGGCATGTTCTACGAAGCGTAAAGACGATATAAAATTTCGATCTCTCTCGTAAGGATTTCTGGTATGATATACTAGCTGTATCCCGCGGGGTGAGCAGCTTTTATAGTTTTTAATATTATATTTAGTACTCTAGCATCATTGGCTCCACCAGGGAAGCACCATTATCGAAGATCAGCGTAGCGAAGTAGCGGTGCGTATATCTAACGATGTATCAGTATCGGTTCCTATAACCCTATACTTACCTTGCCAGGGTTTTGGTAATTCGCAAATCATGACCCTTGTGTTACATTTGCCCGTGTGACGGACTAAAAATACAAGTGTCACCACCCCATCTTTTCCCACCGGTGTCGTACAAGGTGACTAAGAAGTAAGCAATTATCACCTATTGCATTACTGGTGGTAAGGCTGGGTACCAAGTGAGAGTACTCACTTGATATTGGGTCCGAACGGGTCGGTACCAACGCCTCCTGTGTGACCGGTCATGAAGCAGTTCAGTTTGTTTTGGCTGTAGCAGAAGATGGCCGTTTATTCTTTTATTTCATATGTGAGAATACTCTCGGTATAGTTGAGTCTATGAGCGACGGTTACCACTTATCATCAGGTAGCGGGCTCGTCTGCCATCATTAGCAAAAAAAACAAGAGTCGTTATTTAATATGAAGTCTATACATTGTGTCTATACAATGTAACCCTTTCAAATATAATAAGTCATATTTGGGCGCATTCAACCAAACATAAATATCTCGTAAAACACAAACTTTAGCGTAGTTGTTAGATGATAGGCAAGCTAGATTGCAATCTTAAAGCATTAGAGATGATAATAGCTAGCTATTCATGTTTTTATGGAATGTGGTGGCCCTAATACCATCCCCAGCTATTACCAGAAATGGCTTACCGGTACACATAACGTACTGCAGGTAGGAGAATCCTAATGATTATTTACTCGCCTATACTTTTAAGAACTTTCGAGAAGTGATGGCTTAGCGATCACGAAGACCAAGGACTGCAAAGACAGTAGGGGTATCGAGTTCGATCCCTTATATTTATGTCTTTTTTTAATTCAAAACAGCATTCACAAATATTTTTATTCACTGAGCAATGATAACACATATCTTTTTAAAGACGACACCCTCCCTAATAATCCCTGTATATGGATGAGCTGGATGGGATGGCTGGCTGATGGAGGGCGGGGGCTTTACAAACATTCCATGTTAAGGGATATAAAGTACACTACAGAATAACACTTGTAATCAATTCTTTGTTGTAGTTTTATTCAATTAAATAATTCATTTTAAATATACAAATAATCAATACAATTATTTTATAACTTCTTTTTATGCCACGTGGGTGGCAAACAAGCATACGGACCTGAAGCACAGTAAATATATAAGCTATTTACTGTGCCTGAAGGTAACCGGTTACTTTAGCCTATTGACGCACGAGGTGAACAGGAAGGATAATAAGGAGAGTATAGGAAAGTTAATAGGGAGGGGTTTGGCTCCGGCATTCTTACTCGCCATACGAAACACTATGGCACTAGAAAAAATATGTTTTGTATGTGTACTCAAACGAGGCCTAAAGTTAAGTGCAAGTAAGACTTAACTGATGATGATTTAAGTGTTCGTGTAAGGCGAACGGACGACCTTGCCGTTTATATAAAATATGGAATTGCATGTAAACGTGTACTCGACCTGATGAACTGTGCACAAAAAAATAAGAATTAAAATTACAATTAATAGGTTTTTATGTTTTTGGGTATATTAGTTTATAAAACAAGAATGTTTTGTTCTCATAAACATGACTGCGTTCTGAGATAACTAAACTCGTGTAAAGCACACCACAAATTATGTAAAGATGTGGAGGGTATTAATAAAATTATTTGTGAAAGTGGAAAAAGAGCGCTTCATTGCGGGCGGTATTCTAACCAGCGTCCCTTCCAATCCGGGGAATTTCTCTAAACCGTAGCCTCTAGACCTTACCGGTCTCATTGAGTTATATGTTAATGTACTAGTATATACATCAATGAGTGGCCTAGAGAAATTCCCCAGATTGGAATATAAGCAATCGCAGTCACCGACGATGACTTCCAATCTCCACTCTACAATTGCTTTTAGATGTCTTTACGAGTTATTTCAATATAGTAAGTTTAATTCCTCAAGATATAGCCAAAAAACTAGCTGGTTTGTGTATTCTGCTGATCTTTAAAGGGTTAGCTGTACCATTTTTTTTGTAACAACCTAACCACATACCCCGTCGTTCAGGGCAAGGAACAGGATAGTGTGCCCTCGCCCACTAAGTAAGCCCGCCGTGTGTCGTCTCTCGGTCTGTAATGACGGTCCACTGGAACTGTTTGACAATGTGACTTGTACTTGTAGTATTGTATAATGTCCTGTCCCTCTGTAAACGCGCTTAATATTCCCATTTTTAGATAAACTTATAGGTAGGAAATAAAAGTTTATAAATGCTATCCTAATATGTATTGTGAAACTACTAGGCGCCTCTTGAGCCTTATGAACCTCTCAAACACGTCGCAACGTGTCTCAGGACAGGATTTAAAACTGGCTTGGAAACATTTCATAGCCTTATTTAGAGATCGGTGTTCAATGTACAATTAAAATTTAAAAGAATCAATATGGACGGTATAATGATAGTTTTTTTCTACAGTGTAATGAATTATTATTATTTTTTTTTGAAAAGATTTTTTTAACAAACACCCTTTTCTAAAGAATAATCCTTGTATCGCGGGAAACTATACAAACATACAATTTCACGGATACAAAGTACACCCAGATAAAGAACAACCATTTGTGGATCACACAACGAGTTGTGGGAATTAAACCCACAACACTCAGGCGGGAGGCCGGTATCTAAACCGCTCCGCCATCTCACATTTTGGTTGAGAAAACCGCGTGATTCCGTGTTCAATTCCTGGGTCGTGTAATAAGTTTGTATTAGTTTCTCCTTCAGAAGACATTCAGTGGCAGCAAGAAGTCTGCATATGGACTCGCACTTATTAAGTACCTACATGGGATTAAAAGACAGAGGTGTTAACTATAGAGTAACTTATATAGTATATAGATTTTAACAAGGGATTACTATTTCTTGTTTTATTTTCGTATGTACTTATATGTTGTTTACGCAATTAACAGAAGGCCTCGCGGCAAGTCGTAACA